>OX381710.1:80353849-80402895 GCA_947462335.1 Harmothoe impar | reverse complement strand
CTCCCCCCCCCCCTCCCTCCCTCACACTGAGCTGCTGGCTGTGAGTTGATGACGCTGTAGACACGTGACGTCGGCAGCGTCCACCTGCTCGGGCTCAGTGGGAGCAGCTCGGGGTAGCGTCCGTCCAGCATCACCTGCCGCCTTCTGTGTAGGCCACTGGTTACTGGTGGCTGACTGATTGTGTGATATACCTGATTGATTGATGATGTATTGATGATGTATTGATGAGCAGTTTAACGTGCCTTGCTAGGCAGTCCGGACTTTAAAAAGCGTAAAGCTTTTCGCTCATGCTAGACAGGTATTTAAATGCTTGACAACAAGTTTGAACCATAAATGCCACTATCTTCATTGTGTTCAATCTATGTCCGTTTGAATTTCATGTCGCAAATATAGCCACAGTGGCGGAAACAGGTTGTTGAAAGGGAGATGGGGTGATTAGACATGGCGACATGGGCCATTTCGTGCCTTAGTGAGATGCCTGAGATGGGACATGAGGAATAAATAGATAGTGACATGAGACATGAAGTATTTCTTAAAATCGATATGGCGACGTGGGCATTTCTTAAAATCAACATGGCGACATGGACAATTCTTAAAATCGACATGGGACATGGGGACCCCCCCTCCACCAAGGGCCCCATTATGAGGCAAATTTTACATTAGAAAGGGGTAAATTTGGCCCAAAAACGGGGCTATATCCGCCACTGAGTCAGAACGATGATACAGGATGGGGGACTGTGTCTGGTTATGTCGCGAAAATGTCAAATACAACCAGAACTCCCTCCTCCACGGTGGCAGGTGGTGGGGGACGGCGTCTAGTTCTGGGAGGAGGGAAAAGAGGCAGGGCACCCCCCCCCCCTCCACACACACACACACACACACACACACATACACCGCCTATTACAGACGCCAACCCGGAAGTCGCAGCACCGCCACCAGCTATAAATAGTAACAGGCCCTTCCAGGAATTGCCCCCAGTTCTATTTATAGCCTATTATAGTTGTATTTATAGCCGTAGGGCGGCGTCCGTATCGGGTGTAGCGGGAGGCGCTGTGTATAGGTGTGATGACGTAGTGATGACGTAGTACGGCGTCTCCCACAGACGCCGACAGGACGCCCACTGAGGACGTACGGCGGCAGCTCAGTGTGTGTGTGTGGGGGGGGGGAGCCCTTTAACCCATTCATGTACTATGCCTTTGGTCGTCATGATGCATGAATGCAGCCCCGGCGAGTAACTCACCAGGGCTGCATTCGTGCATCATGATTACCCTAAGGCACACCCGAAATGTAGGCATGATGCAGCACCGGCGAGTTACTCACTAAAATGTAGCATTTATTGGCATGATGCACCAATACAGCCGCGGTGAGTAACTCGCTTCGGCTTGAATGCCCAGAAGAGCTACTCACCAGGGCTGCGTTTATGGATCGTGATCTCCATGGCATGATGCATAACTCTGTTATGCCGCCCTTGAAAGGTTATAGACCCTTTGGAGGTTTATCGGATCTGCGGGTTTAAAACACGTCCTCCACTCACCTGTACGCCACCCACCATGTCACTACGTCACCAGGGTTACTACCCGGTACACATGGGTACGTCAACATGGTTACACTGCCCACCCACATAGACCGTCAGTGCTGCCCTTCCATCAGACACATGGTCCCACTGTTAAATTAACCGAGTACCGGGTACGGCATGTCGCTAAATGTCACATTTGGTTTCATGATGCACCAATACAACCCCGACGAGTAACTTGCTGGTGCTGCATTCATGCATCATGACGACCCTACCAGGGTGATACACTGCGGAAGGGTCGTCATGATGCATGAATGCAGTCCTGGTGAGTTACTCCTTGGGGCTGCATTCATGCATCATGCCGACCATGGTCATACGATGTAAAGCGCTATGCGGCCCTTAAAGGTTTAATTAAGGACTTTATGATGCCTCAGGGATTCATGCCATTTGACCCATGATGCACTCATGTAATACCGTCAAATAATTGGTCGTATATTGTATTATGACGATGCAAGATAAAAGACTTTAGTGTCGTGTATAAGCGCTCCAGTACTTATAACTTTTGAGGGCGTTGAGAAACTGTTGAGGGTCGTTATGATGCACCAATACAGCACCGGCGAGTTACTCACCAATAACGAGGAGTTAAAGAGTGTGAAGTTATGCCCATTCATGCATCATGACAACAAACGGCATGATGCATTCAAGCCCCATGCGGCCCTTAGCGGCGTTTTTTTCCTTGTTTATTTAACCGTTCATTTCATACAACAAGTGACATTTAGATCTTCCCGGACTGCCGGTGACCACGGCATCCATGCATCATGACGATCAAGGGCATGATGCAGTAAAGGGCGGATGTCGCTAAAAGATACCATTTGTCATAATGATGCACCAATGCAGCCCTGGCGAGTAACTCACCTGTGGACTCACCTGGGCTGCATTGGTGCATCATGCCGATCTTCGAGAATATATCAACCCCATATGGTTGACATGATGCTTGAATGCAGCACTGGCGAGTTACTCGCCAGGGCTGCATTCATGCATCATGACGACCAAGGGCATGATGCATTAAGGCATGATGCAATAAAGCATTCATGCATCATGACGACCATGGCATGATGCATTAAAGCCCCCTGCGGCCCTCACAGGTCGGTAAGACTGCCGGTGACGGTGGGGGCGTCGTGCTGACTCAGCAAGACGCGCTGACCTTCTCACCATGACGTACCACGCGCACATCACGACACCCGATAGGGGGCGCGGGGGTCGGGCTCCGTCATCAAGTCGGTATTAATAATAACCCTGTAAGGGCCGCAACGTGTCACAAGGCGTCATGATGTTTAATTGTCGTTGTGGACATGGGGCAGGAATACTGCGTCGGTGAAATGTACTGTTTGATTGAAGCCCCAGCGCCCCTATATATAAGGCTGAGTACCTGTCCCGGCCCCAATCCGACTGCCGCTGGAAGGGCACCGAGATCTGCGCCTTTAAGCCAACAAGGTTGAATTAACACGCTATATTTATACTGTTCTAAAAGGGGTAGAAAGCTATCGGTTTGAGCTACTCACCAGGGCTATAGCCATGTATCAAGACCGCAAAAGTGCATAGCGTATTAAAGCACTGTGCTGCCCTTACAGGGTTACATGAAAGCACTGTGCTGCCCTTACAGAGTTCCATTAAAACACTGTGCTGCCCTTACAGGGTTACATTAAAGCACTGTGCTGCCCTTACAGGGTTACATTAAAGCACCGTGCTGCCCTTACAGGGTTACATTAAAGCACTGCGCTGCCCTAACAGAGTTACATTAAAGTACTGTGCTGCCCTTACAGGGTTACATTAAAGCACAGTGCTGTCCTTACAGGGTTACATTAAAGCACGGTGCTGCCCTTACAGGGTTACATTAAAGCACGGTGCTGCCCTTACAGGGTTACATTAAAGCACGGTGCTGCCCTTACAGGGTTACATTAAAGCACCGTGCTGCCCTTACAGGGTTACATTAAAGCACTGTGCTGCCCTAATAGGGTTACATTAAAGCACCGTGCTGCCCTTACAGGGTTACATTGAAGCACCGTGCTGCCCTTACAGGGTTACATTAAAGCACTCTGCTGCCCTTACAGGGTTACATTAAAGCACCGTGCTGCCCTTACAGGGTTACATTAAAGCACCGTGCTGCCCTTACAGGGTTACATTAAAGCGCCGTGCTGCCCTTACAGGGTTACATTAAAGCACCGTGCTGCCCTTACAGGGTTACATTAAAGCACCGTGCTGCCCTTACAGGGTTACATTAAAGCACCGTGCTGCCCTTACAGGGTTACATTAAAGCACCGTGCTGCCCTTACAGGGTTACATTAAAGCACTGTGCTGCCCTTACAGGGTTACATTAAAGCAGCATGCTGCCCTTTCAGGGTTACATTAAAGCAGCATGCTGCCCTTACAGGGTTACATTAAAGCAGCATGCTGCCCTTACAGGGTTACATTATAGCACTGTGCTGCCCTTACAGGGTTACATTAAAGCAGCATGCTGCCCTTACAGGGTCACATTAAAGCAGCACACTGCCCTTACAGGGTTACATTAAAGCAGCATGCTGCCCTTACAGGGTCACATTAAAGCACTGTGCTGCCCTTACAGGGTTACATTAAATCACTGTGCTGCCCTTACAGGGTTACATTAAAGCACTGTGCTGCCCTTACAGGGTTACATTAAATCACTGTGCTGCCCTTACAGGGTTACATTAAAGCACTGTGCTGCCCTTACAGGGTTACACTGCACCGTGTGGGAGGGATATGAAGACGGCAGCATACATGGACATTAATACACCGTGCGTAGGCAGCCCTAACTTAGGGCCGGTCATCTTTTAATAAAGGGGGCGGAGGTTGGTGGATTTTGAGGGGGGGGGAGAAAAGATTTGGCTCCTCGAGAGGGGGGGGGGCAAATAAAAGTCACCCCTGTTTAGTGAAAAGGCCTGTGTGTTACTATAGAGAAAAAGGTTCGGCCACCATGAATTTTAAACCCGCTATGGGGGGGGGGGAGAGGATTTAATTTAGAGCCCTCTTCTTGGGGGTGGGAGGAGGGGGGGGGGGGTGAAATAAAATTCCATTATTAAAAAAAAGGGTAAAATGATCCCGACGACCAAGAATATACTGCATTAAAGGACTATGAGGCCCTTAAAATGTTACTTTAATCTCTGAGAACTCACCCTAAAGATCTCACGTATGGAAATAATTCCGCCCCCTGTTTTTAAACAATGAAGGCTCCCATATCACGTGAGATCACGTGACTTGACCGTGATACGAGACCTTGTTGTGGTCACTATGTTCGCTTTCATGGCGGTTGTTTTTTTCTGTTTACCACGCATTGTTGTTGAAGACGGTCAACTTGCGGCTATTTTAACTTTTAATCTCGACTCGAAATGTCGCCATGACACCCCCATATATGCATTAATATCTCGTGTCCCAACTCGGAATGTTTGTTCAGCGGTAACCCGTTAAGGACGGATGTCGCTAAGAGATGTGTCATCATGATGCACCAATGCAGTCCCACGACCAGCATGATGCAGGAATGCAACACTGGCGAGTAACTCGCCAGTGCTGTGCCTCTACATGGGGTAAAATTCGACACGTGCGACACGGCGACACGGCACTTTTAAAAATCGACACGGGCGACACGGCACTTTTAAAAATCGACGGACGTAGACATCTTTTTAAGACCCCAGTAGATTCTATAGATATAAAAATCGACACACGACACGGACCTTTTTGCTAAAAATCGACATGGCGACACAGCCAAAACTGCGGGTACCCATGTAGAGGCACAGTGCTGCATTGGTGCATCATGCCATGTCTCAACCTCTTCTGTTAAACAATGCAAACCAATATAATCGCATACCTTTATGTTCACTGAAGTAGCAGATTGAAAAACGTCTCAAATTTTGAAGTCACATGGTCTTATAATTAGGGTTCAAAAAACAATTTCGTTAAAAACGAACCTGAATTTTTCCTATGGCCATACTTCATGTGCTAGCTACCCTAGAATTTCAGCTTAGAATTCAACTACATTTACAAATTATCAAAATATGGCTCAATATACTACGTTATGTTTACTGAAATAACAAAATAAACACAAGTCAGCCCAACCTCTCACCCGTTATGTATTCTGACCTATCCCGATCGTCTTCTAGTTGTTCAATACAAACAAATGTAATCATATATTTAAGTTTATCTTTACTATACTGATATAACAGAATGAAAATCTCTCACCCGTTATCTATTCTGACCTGATATGGATCCTCTGTGCACCGATGCAGGAAAAAGATTAATGTTTGTAAATAGTGGTCGCTAATGTGTTAACCATTTAATGCTGCATGTCGCTAAAAGATGACATGTGTCGGCATGATGCACCAATGCAGCCCTGGCGAGTAACTCGCCCGTGATGTACTGGTGCATCATGCCGACCCTACAGGAGGGCGTCAACCTCATGATGCATGAATGCAGCACTGGCAAGTTACTTACCGGGGCTGCATTCATGCATCATGACGACTAAAGGCATGATGCATTAAGGTACCATGCCGTCCTTACAGGGTTGCGTTGACTCCAGAGTCCAGGTGCGGCTTATCTGTGAGGGTCACGTGACCGGGTCAGGGTTCGGCCACCACGATGTGACTGAACCCGTCTCCGGCCCCGCGACCCTCCTAACCCGTTACTGCTGCATTCACGCATCATGCCCTCTGCCGTCATGATGCAGGAATGCAGCCCTGATGAGTGACTTACCAGTTCTGCATTCATGCATCATGCTGATCGTACGGGATTTATACACTCCCAAAGGGATGGTATGATGCATGAATGCAGCCCTGGAAAGAAACTCCCCAGGGCTGCATTCATGCATCAATGATGGCAATGATCACCACTACCAGGGCTATACTACATTAAAGCACCATGCGGCCCTTAAAGGGTTCCCTTAATCTCTGAGCACCACTCAGCCTTAATGTCTCATTCACGGACAACATACCTCCTTATGAAGGAATAGTTCCTCATATTGACACCAGGCGTTTATCGGTGTTAATTTACATCAGGCCAATCAAAAAAAAAGTTGTTTCTCATCACCCACACTGTAAAAAGTTGTTGTTCGTGAACAGCAATATGTGCTGTAACTATACAGTACTTTAGCTGTAAAAGATAATACAGCAACTTTTGCTGTACACATACAATTCTGTTACTGTAGATGCAGGTTCGAATCCCATAACCAGCAACCAGAGGGGGAGAGAGCAGAGAGGTTGGAGGGAGTACTATTCTCCACAGCTCAAGTATGGGCTGATCTTTTCAAAAGCCTATTGATGCAGGCTACATATAAGTGTCTGCCCCTCTAGCTCAGTTGGATGAGCAGTGGGAGATGTAGTCTGAGGGTCAGCAGTTTGAGTCCCGGCAGGAAACTCTCACACAAACTACATTTCTCCTGATGCAATTCTAAAGAATAATATATTTTGGTACACTGAAATGTTACTTTTGAAAATATGCAGAGGATAAGACCAATGTATCTCAACAATCTGCATGAAAGATAGTAAAATTTACTTTGAAAAACATCTATAGGCCATCAAGATTACACTCCAACTAATGGTAGTTCAGTCCTTATTAGTACATTACTGCAATAGGGTAATTTTAATATTAACCCTTAAGACATGAACGGTCTAGTTCTAAAATTGTCCCCAGGGATCCTGTGTTGACCTCATTACCATTCACACATAAGTAGGAGGTGTTTCAATGCACCTGACATGCAGGATTCACTGGCGTAGTGGTCATGGTTCAGGACTATGGATTGGAACCTGGGGGTTCAAATCTCCAAGATGTTGAATATGTAAGCCTTTTTAGAACTCAGGTCTGCGTCTACAGTAGATTCTACTGTAGGTCTACAGCAGAATTTACTGGAACCAAAGTTGCCCCCAATAGTTGCTGTACAGGAACACTACTTACTCCTAACAGTGCAGTGGTGAAAAATATAACGACGGCGTTTGTTTTTTTTCAGGTTTTTTTTCAGTTTTTACTGAGGACTAAAATGTATAGGAAAATTAGGACTTTTCATGAATGATTTTCACATCTTAGTAGATAAGAGTTAAGTGATCCACACAAGGTGTTATATCGTTATTCATAGCTCACTGCATTACTGACTGTCTAAGCTTTAATTTGATACCAAATATGCCAGTATTTGTTTACTTTTCGACATATTTTTCATTAAAATTCTTTAAAAAAAAGTTTTCCCCAAATTATTTTTATGATGCGCGCGGTGATGAGACACCAGTTTATTTTTTGAGTGGCCTCATTCTAGTCAATAATCATATAATAATGTCCCTTGTGCCACGTGGAAAAATAGTAGGTAGACTTACAAATATCGGTACATACACATAATATATAGATACAATCCATACCAAATGTCAGATAGCTCGTATCGCAGGCAACAGCCGGCCAACAGTGTACGCTTCATGACAGATGTAATACATTGGTGGCAACAAACTATATTAAATTCACAGCCTATTTTTCAAAAATTTATAATTTCCTTTTTTTTGGGGGGGGGGGGGGGTTATCACTACTATCGCTAAAAATGAATAAAGTGACCAGTAAACAAAGAAAGAGGTGTTGGACAGAATGAGGACTTTATTAAGGACATAACATCATAACTGACTATCTTACATCCAGTCAATTTATGAGATGAATCTCATCCTCTGAACAAATAACCTAGACAATGAATGTATACTTCTACAATATTGTATACATCTTTCTGGTGGTCTTCCTCTGGCTAGTTAATAAAAAACGTTCCTGTGTAACAATTTTTTCTGTACCAAAAATTTTTTCAACAGCAACAGCAACAACAACTCTATACACAACAACAACAACAATAGAAAATGAGCATGTTACTATACACCCTACTAGGTACTTTATAGCGTTCAGCCCAACAGTGAAGCACTCTTCTCTCAGTTAGGCTGAGTAGTACTCATCAGTGGATAGCGGGTTATCCACAAGGAGGCCGCCCTGGGGGTCTCGTGGGGGGGGGGGGGGGTCTAGGGGGGGGGGCGGTTATTTCCTTCATTCATATCGGGACACAATGGTATAGTGCCGATTGTCAGATAAGGATGTGTGTGTGTGTGTGGGGGGGGGGGGTACTTGAACCCTGGTACACGGTCTGATAATGCCCTTCCTATCGCTCTTCCTGTCCCCGTGACCCTATCTCTATTAGGACATACTGTCGTATATATATATATATATATATATATATATATATATATATATATATATATATATATATATATATATGTAACACTGGTTGACAAAACATACACAAAGAGAGACACATATATTGGTACTGTTTTATTTATACTTAAAAAGTTACATAGTCCATAATTGACCACTCAAAAAAATAAAATGGTTTCTCATCACCGCGCGCATCATAGAAATCAGGTATAAGCAAAACCTTTTTTTTGGTAATTTTTTTTATGATAACCTGATGAAAATATTTGACATATGTTTGTTACTTTTGAAGATCAATAAACTACTAAAATATGAATTTTGGTCATGAAAAACAAATTTTCCTATACAATTTAGCCCGCGAGTAAAAAAGAAGAAGAAAAAAGGCTCCCTCGTCATATTTTTCATTCCTTGTGGTTTTTTAGTGACCTTAGATTTCAAAAAATCCCTCACGCGTTACTATAATTATATTAGCTCAAAGGGGTCGGCCGCGCTCGATTTCAACCCCCCCTCCCCTATTGCTAAAAAATGACCACTCCCTCAGTACTCGCTGTACTAAGGTGCATAAACTTGAAGGTTCGGGAAGAGTTGACTTCTTATAAGTGGTAAAAATACCGTGTATTTTTTGTTGGAGATATTAGGTCAGATTAAACCAGATTAAATTCCCTGCTCAGAACTTCAGAGGAAGCCATCAAAACACCGGGCTTTACTTGTAATAAAGGGGACTGACAATGGACGTTAACCCTTTAGGGATGGAATAGTGCATTAATGCATCATGCCTTGGTCGTCATGATGCATGAATGCAGCCCTGGTGAGTAACTCGCCAGTGCTGCATTCAAGCATCATACCGACCCTATGGGTGCGTGACACCCTGAAGGGTCGTCATGATGTGAGTTACTCGTCGGGGCTGCATTGGTGCATCAAGACGACAAATGTCATCTTTTGGCGACATGCTGTCCTTAAAGGGTTGACTTAAGACTACATTGTCCTGTTTGTGTTGTCCTATTGAGACAACGCCCACACAAGGACCTTGTCATCAGGTGTTTTATCACTAGCCGTATTCTGAATACTTGGGAGGATACTGAGATTATATTTCGAAAGTCCCAACTTGAAATGAGGATATGTATTATGATCTTTCTCAATATGTATATTCTTATTTACAATATCAGAATTGATTTGGCTCCTTGAAAAGATACGCCTTTAAAGAATTGGGTTAGGTTATGAAACATATTAGTTGAATCCTAGCAAAAAGGGGTCCATTTGTTAGCCACCACCCATATAGTCATTTTGAGCTATTACACAACTTTATTTGTTAATAAACAAGGATATAAACAAAACTATATGGAAAATATGTCGTTTTTTACATTTATCTGGTTGCCATGGTTACCATATTAGCCAGATCATAACCTTGTTAGCCTACATCTATACGGTCATTCTGAGCTATTACACAACTTTATTGGTCAATAAATAAGGATTTTATAGCAGAATATTGAAAAATGTTCCAAATATGGCGGCCATCTTGGATTTCGGGGGTTTCAATAAAAATTCACACTGGCTCCCCGTCCAGATTGAAAAAGTTGGTCAAAATGAACTAGTAGCCAAAATTTCTGAGTTTTGTCCGGCCGGTTCCCCTAAATCTGTTAACAGACCCTTCTAGCAGGACATTCAGTGCATTTCAATATATTATAGCAGGCCCTGGTTTATTTTTGCAGGCCCATGTATTGGTGTACTATCTTGTTTTTTAAGAAATAAATATAAAGCAAGGGTTTATACTGATAGTGATAAATAAATAGGGTTCCTCTGTGTGGTACAATAATATTCATCATTTTAATATTTAAATTGCTGAAGACCACTACAGAGAGTATTTAGGCTTTCTGTTTTACACTTTAGAAATCTTAATAATGGTCGGATTTACAAACCGTCAACAATGGCATGTAGGCAAGGACCTCTAGATTACACAGAGGCAAATATCAGAGTCACCCAATGTCGCCTAAACCACTCTCAGACAAGGGTCAGGCACTGCTGGACTATAATAGATGGGTCAAGGGCCATTCTAGTGAGGGTCAGGCTAGGCTGGACATTCAATAACAGGCTGGACTTTGGCAAACTTGCTTGAAAGTCTGGCCATGCTGGATCCTCATGGCATAGTCTGGCAATGCTGGACTCTTGGGAGAGTCTCTTTCAGCCTGCAAGAGTCCAGCATTGTCAGACTGTGGCATGAGGACCCAGCATGGCCAGACTTTCAAGCAAGTTTGCCAAAGTCCAGCCTGTTATTGAATGTCCAGCCTAGCCTGACCCTCACTAGAATGGCCCTTGACCCATCTATTATGGTCCAGCAGTGCCTGACCCTTGTATGAGAGTAGTATTGGCGACATTGGGTGACTCTGATATTTGCCTGTGTGTACAGCTAGTCATTTGGCCCGGCAGTAGCCCTCTTTCTGCTGGACCAGCAGACTTTTTTCCGGCTATAGCCGGTGTCGGGCAGGATTTGGTATAGACTGTAATTTTAATAACGGCATGTACTGATGTGTTTCCCCGTTTGTATGTTGCAGGTAAGCCCACTGTGCTGTTTGACTGTGCTACACAACCCGAGCTGTGCTGAGCGGTAGGTGCCACATTGTCATGAAAAGTTATATTAATTACTGATCACCAGATAATACGGGATGACAGGGGCCGACGTAAGGGGGGGGGGCGTCCTTATCCCGTTAAGGGCCGCATAGTGCTTTAATGCATCATTCCACGTGTAGTCATGATGCATGAATGCAGCCCTGCTTATTCTACTCACCACTGCTGCATTCATGCATCAAGATGACCCTACAGGATTGGCCATGCGGGGTTGATACACTCTCGTACACTCTAAGAACGGTGTGTTACGTTTACTTATCAACACGCTTTTCTGCGGCCACTTCTAACACACATTTTGGTGTTACACACTACACACAAAAGTGTGTTGATTTCAAAAGTATGTTGCAAATATGTGTGTGTAACTCCTTATGCATGTTCCCGCAACACACTGTTTTTGGAGTGTAGATTCGGCATGATGCTGGAATGCAGCCCTCGCGAGTTACTCAACGGGGCAGCATGACGATAAAGGTTACTTTAACTCTGTCCTTAGAAGGATTTATAATTGTATTCTATAATGTAATTAATACCTAATTTAACAGTTAATTATCTCTTTTTAATTAGATTCCATTTAATTCGACAAAAAAGTATCAAAAATAACACTAAAGGGTCAAAACTGGCCAATATAAAATGTATTAGTACATGTCACATACCAAATGAAAGCTCTTGATGAGCTGTAAACCAATATATCACTATCACAACATTTTTACTATGCGACTTCCGACCCATTTTGTTAAAGGGTTGTGGGATACATCTGTAAGGTATTGATTTCCTGTATAGATAACGGGCCACTCTCCCAGTGGGATCAGTAACGGTATACACGGGGCAATCAGGACAGGTGAGATAACGGTGAGATAATGGAGATATAGATGAGATTAGGGGGTCATACCGTCACCTTCCCACCTACACTGCATTAACCCTTTAAGGACGGCATGTCACTTAAAGATGACATTTGTCGGCATGATGCAGCAAATGCAGCCCCGGCGAGTTTTACTACTCGCCAGGGCTGCATCGGTGCATCATGCCGACCCTTCGGGAGTTTATCAGCCCTGTAGAGATGACATAATGCTTGAATGCAACCCTGGCGAGTAACTCACCAGGGCTGCATTCATGCATCATGACGACCAAGGGCATGATGCATTAAGGCATTAAGGCATGATGCAGCTCACTGGGTGTAAAAAAAGGTTGAGTCCCAATTAAGAAATACACCCAGCCGTTGTAATTAGTTGTAATACAGGTAGCAAGGGAATGGTCAGAGGGGGGGGGGGGGGTCGGTGGATTTTTGCGTGAATGGGTCGAAAACCCATGGGGGGGTCAAAACTTTTCTGCCCCCCCCCCCTCATGGCACGTGGAAATGGAGTACGGCCGACCCCAGTGAGGTATAGTAACGCAGACTTTTTCACTAAAAACGGGTGCAACTTTTTTTGGTCCCCCCCTCCTCAAGAAGGGTCCAAATTATTTTGCCCCCCCCCCCCCGTTCAAGGGGTCCAAATTTGTTTACCCCCAGATCCCTCAACCCCCCTGTTGTTAAAAAAACGCCCACTGCCTAAACAGGTGAGTGTTAGATTATAACACAGGTGACGACTTTAGTGCACGGCCTCACCTCACCTGGTGACGTCACACCTGAGGGGGGGGGGTCGTCTAGTGTACCTGGGCCAAAATTTTAAAAGGTTGGTTTCCAGTAAAGCTGGGCCCGGCCGGCTGATTATTTATTTATTTAATTTCTTCTTTTTTTTTTTTTTGCTTTCCACATTTTTAGGCCTGTTTTGAGAGTTTGTGCTCTAAAGTCCTGAATAATTGCCTGATTTATGAACCGTAAATCTCTCCCAGGAATTGGAAAAAATTAAGTGACCCGGCACTGTTTTCCAGTGATCGGAAACAAACCTTTTTTTAAATTTGGCCCTGGGTGAGGCCGCATCTACAGGTCAAGTTAACCCTTTAAGGACAGCATGATGCATTTATGCATCATGCCCTTGGTCGTCATGATGCATGAATGCAGCCCTGATGAGCAACTCGGCAGTGCTGCATTCATGCATCATGACGACCAAGGGCATGATGCATTAAGGCATTAAAACAGCATCATGCCGACCTTAGGAGGTTGAGACACTCCTGAAGGGTCGGCATGATGCACCAATGCAGCACTGGTGAGTAACTTGCCGGGGCTGCATTGGTGCATCATGACGAGAAATGTATTTTTTTAGTGACACACCTTAAAGAGTTAAAGTCATAAACGTGTGACTTAATACCTCAATGACTTGTGACGGAAGCCGTGCGTTATGGAACTAGGAAGCCGTGTTTTCGTAACGGGCCACTCCCTGAACCCACATTTGACGTACACCAGGTGAGACTTTAACACACGACGGAGACGGAGGAAGCAATCTTCATTGGGTGGGGAGGGGGGGGGGTACTCAAACTAAGTTTAAGCATTGACTGCTTTGCATAATATATTGTATACATAAATATTGGAACTGTATAGATAAGTAGCATTTGAGCCCCCTTTAGTTCTGCTTGAGGTCCCAGGCCCCTCTGACCCCACTTTACCCTATGCAAGAGGCAAGGGTAGGAAATGATGTGTATTTTATTTGGGGTCTCCCCTCCTCGGTGATTGCCCCCCCTTTCCTACGCCACTGGACAACTCTACAGCAACAGCAACAACAATAGAAGTAACAGCAGCAGCAACAACAACAACATCAGCAACAATACCAATTAAGATAATCATAACATCAATTACACCAACTATAGCTGCATCTCCATGTGGGTGTCGGCAACCCCCCCCCCCCCCTCAAACAATTACACCCCCCCCCTCCTGTACTGGACGCTGAGGCATGTGGGGGTCACGTGAGAGTCATGTGACTTGGATCCTGGTCGTAATGAGGATCCAATAGGTGTGTGTGTGGGGGGGGGGGGGGAGGGGTCTGTGTCAGTCAGTGCAAGCATCCCCCTAACTGTACCTAACTGTCACACACTCACTCACAGGCACATTTAAACCCGCCATTCGATCCAACTTCACCCCCCTCCATATCAGCCTCACTCCCAAATTCCATCCCGACCCCCCCCCCCCCCCCACAAAGCAACCACTTCTTCCCCACTCACCTGAGGCTACACCTGGCATGCAGGAGCCGCATCAGGAGGAACAACTAGAGCTACATCATGGTCATGGTTTAGGGTGGGTGTGGGTGGAATCGGGGAGGGGGGTACACAGAGAGAAGAAGTAGAATCACTCAAATGGGAGTCCAGCCCCGATCACTGAGGTAACTCTCCCCAGGGCTCTAAAGTGACTCCCAATCATTGGGAAGTCTTAGAATAGGAGTCATTATAGAGTAATTATAGCGTCCTGCTAATGTTAGGGAGTCACTTCAGAGTCCTGGGGAGAGTTACCTCAGTGATCAAGTCGGGAGTCACTGTGATTCTACTTCTTTTCTCTGTGTAGTAGAGTGGTGGGTGACACCGTGTGTGTGTGTGGGGGGGGGGGTGTAAGGTGTCCTGTATTAGAGCACCCCCCACGCACCCAGTGACCCGGCAGCCTCCCGGATCCCGCCCTGCCCGTGTGTTACCTCATATTGTCTCCACACCTACACTGTATCCTCATACAACCCTGTAAGGACGGCATGTCGATAAAAAGGTGACATGTGTCGGCATGATGCACCAATGCAGCCCCGGCGAGTAACTCGCTGGTGCTGCATTGGGGCATCATACCGACCCTACGGGGGTGTCTCAACCTTGTTAGGGTCGCCAGGGCTGCATTCATGCATCATTTCTACAGTAGCTACAAATATATATATGTGGTTAGATAATTACTCCAGATTTGGTGTCACCATCGAGGGCAGTTTTTTCTTAAATATAAATGACACTAGAGTACCCCATTGCCAGAAGGCAATGGGGTACTCTAGTACTCGAGAACATCATAATTATAAAACACTTCGGCCTCAGTCTGATCTCTTCAGGGGCGGATCCAGAGGAGTGGTTCTGGGGGTCAGGAGCCCCCCCCCCCCCTTTTGGAAAAAAAATTTAAAAAATTTAATGATAATTTGATCCGCCACGAGTCGCGGCCCGTCACTTTTTGGTACTTTGGTGTTTGGTGGACCCTCCCCCCTTTTCAAATTCCTGGGTCCGCCCCTGCTCTCTAAGGGAGTGATCAAAGGGAGTAATCAAAGATTTCGCAAGCTCCGCGCGAAAATCCCCCACCCCCCGTTGTTACAAAATGATCACTCCCTAACTAGGTGCATCAAGACACCACCGACACTCCCCCCCCCCCCCCACCCGTCCTCCTCCCCTGTCTCTAAATCAGGACAGCAGATTGAGGCATAATGCCGTCCTTAAAGGGTTCTCCCGCTGCAGTACCCAGGCCAAAAAAATATAAAAGGTGTGTTTCAGGTTACACTCTGAAAATCTAGGTAGGGTAAGTCGGATTTTTTTTTTTTGATTTTTAAATTTTTACTTTGGACTGAAAAGTACCCAAAAAATTGACTCGCAAACTTCAGCGCTGATTCGCCGACAATGGTGTCGACTCGTAGACTATCAAATTGACCCTGAAATAACCCTAAAATCACTCAAAAACAAAGATTGTTTCAAAATTGGATAAAGATTTCTAGTGTCGGCCCTGTTTTGATAGGTAGGGTCGGGTAACCTGAAACACACCTCTTTTTTTTGGCCCTATATCCGGGAACACAAGGCGGCCAGGTGGCAGCTCTGTGTACCAGTATATGTATAGCATCGTGTTAGACCCTGGAGGAAGCGTGTAGCGCTGCTGGGGTGTCGGGGGGGGGCACTCACTCAACCCTGGTTTGGTCGGAAATCCTTGAAGATGTCGATTTGAGGGTACATGTATTATCTTCACCTTTCACGGACAAGTGTCTGATCGCTGGAAATATTGATACCAATTTGTGGAAATAAATCACGGTTTTCTATTTATGGGGTAGGCAGGTCAATCCCCCCTCCCCCCCTCCACCAATTTCATTCAAATGATGATTTGCCAAATCTAGTACATTTTAACGATTAGACAATTTACCATTTTGGGGTTGACAAAAAGGCCAGCAAATACTTTAGGGTTAAGCCCGAAAATAGGGCACACTCTAAAAACAGTATGTTGCAGGAACACGCATAAGGAGTTACACCCACATATTTGCCACACACCTATGAGATCAACACACTTTTGGCAAAGAGTGCGCAGTGAGTAGTGTGTTACACCAAAATGTGTGTTAAAAGTGGCTGCAGAAAAACGTCTTGATAAGTGTGTAAACGTAACACGCTGTTTTTAGAGTGTAGTTAAAAAAGGATTACCTGAATCCAACTTTTCGTTAAAGATGTTCAGCTGATGCAGTGTATGAGGAGGTGGTGGTGTGACGTGTGGTGACGTGTGGTGACGTGTGGTGACGTGTGGTGACGTGTGGTGACGTGTGGTGACGTGTGGTGACGTGAGGTCGGGGTGCCTGGTACCTCCATATAGCCGGCAGTAAGCTACCCTCTGACGTACCCACCGTCAAGTGCCGCATAGCACTCACACACAGAAAAGTGAGTCATTGTCGCTAAAACTACCCTCACCTGAGGGTCAGGCAGTACCTGACCCTCAGGTGAGGGTAGTTTTAGCGACAATGACTCTCACTTTTCTGAGGGTGCTGTAATGTGGTATGCCCCTGGTCGTCATGATGCATGAATTCAGCCCTGGCGAGTAACTCACCAGTGCTGCATCCAAAGCATCATGCCAACCCTACAGGGTTGAGACACTCCATGCACCAATGTAACTCTGGCGAGTTACTCGCCGGGAGTTACTCGCTGGGGCTGCATTGCTGCGTCATGGCGATAAATATCATCTTTTAGCGACATGCCATCCTTAAAGGGTTACTGTAGGATGTCCTTGGTCGGCATGATGCATGAATGCAGCCCTGGGGAGAGGACTCGCTAGGGCTGCATTCATGCATCATGACGACTCTTAGGGGTTGATATAGTTCCAAAAGGGTCGTCATGATGCATGCATGTGGGCATGTAGGCCTGCCGAGTCCCTCCTCACAGCTCACCCATTCATCCAGTCCTTAAATGGTTAAGCAGACACGCGGCGGCCGGTGACCTTGACGTGACCTTGAGGTGACCTTGAGGTGACCTTGAGGTGACCTTGATGTCTGACAGCCTGACCGGCTTCTCCTTCCTAGAACCCTGTTAAGGACCGCATCAAAGCGCGTCCTTAACCCTTTAAGGTCGGTTGTTGCTAAAAGATGACATTTGTCATCATAATGCACCAATGCCATAGTACATCATGACGATCCTCACGGAGTGTCTGAAGTCGGCATGATGCCTGGATGCAACACTGGTGAACACTGACGACCATGGGCATGATGCATGAAGGCATCATGCCGTCATTGAAAGACCTCGCCCTCGTAGAACCCCCCCTCCCTCTCCTCCGCAATATTCCAGGAATTTCGACACGAGTTTTGAGATAAATCAAAATTAGAGTCATTACAGAAAGCGCCCTCCAGTAGATAGATATATTTACCGCGTGCAGAGATGCCACTCTTCCTACTTTTGTCGGAATTACTACCTTTTCCTGGAGATTTCTGTATTGAATTATGTTAAGGGAGTGATCATTTTTTAACTACAGGGGGGTGGGTTTTCCCGTGGAGCGTGCAATTTTTTTTTCACACCGCCCGGTCGACGGCTCGAAATTTTTTACCCGCCCCCCTTACACGTCGAAAATGGGCGTGCGCGCGGGCCCTTTGAAGCATAATAACGTGCAGGCTTTTTGGCCCAAAACAGGTCAAATTGTTTTGACCCCCCTCCCCCGTTGATAAAAAATGCTCACTCCCTAATTTTCTATAATAAATAGATATAAATTGGTAGTGGTATCTCTGTGGGTGCGCGTTCCGCCTCCCGTGTGTTGCTGTCGGCCTGCGTCCCTGGCTCCTGGAGGTGTTGACCGTTATTGATGCATGGAGGTTGAGGAAATGTAACTTATTCCTACCTCACTGCATTGCTGGCGTTTCAACCTTCAATTTCATACCAACTAAGCCGATATTTCTCAATATTTAACCCATGTTTCATTTAAATGAAGAGTATTATATTCATATAATAGACACAACGAGAACGACAAAACTTTGTTTTAAAATGGCTTTTATATTACGGTGTCGATTTATAGTGATCACAACATTTCGGCAAATCTGCCTTCACCAGGTGATATTTAAAAAGAGATTTTATTAAATAATGATTTTCAAGACGCGCGAGAAACCTGATTTTTTTTGAGTGGCCTAAAGAAAAACGGCCTTGAGTAGATGGCGGGTACCCGCAGCAAAAGGTGCTGGGTAGTTGGTTGTACGGTGTGTATTGTGGGCCAGGTGCCTGGGGCTGTAAGTATAGTGCCATACAGCCCTTTGTACCCACCACACACAGGGTACACACCTGTGCCGCCCTACACACACCTCTGACGTCACCTCTGACGTCACACCGCTACCTCTACTACCCTGGGTGTCTTATATTGGCATCCCTTATACCCTTTAAGGACAGCGTGTCACTAAAAGATGACACTTGTCGTCATGCTCGCCGGGTCTGCATTGGTGCATCATACCAACCCTTCAGGAGTGTATCAACCCCGTTGGGTCGGCATGATGCTTGAATGCAGCACTGGCGACTTACTCGCCAGGGCTTCATGCATGCATCATGACGACCAAGGGCATAATGCATTAAGGTATCATGCCGTCCTTGGAGGGTTGAAGTACACTGCCCTGTCTGGGATGCTGCATGCTTGGGTTGAGTTTGAGTTTTGAATATTTTATTTAGTCACAGATTCTCTAGAAAATAGCGCCTTTCAACTAAACCAAAACAAGACCCGCACCACAGACAAAGTAGGAAACCTTACAGTTCCTGATATAAGAGAAAATGCTAAATACAGCAGCAGTAAACTGACAGATAATATGCACAAGAAATGAAATCAGATTTCATTGATATATGATACTCTTAAGTTAACAAGAAAACAGTCAACACATATGACAATAAAGATACATGCTTCATCCACAATATGCACGACAAGAATAGGTAGGCCTACAGATAGGACACCAGTTTAATCAGGGCAACGGCAACCTGACACAACATCTCAGTACAAGAAGTCAAAGTACCTCGTCTAACAATTTGACAATGCAGCACCGGCCACATTGGGGCGGCCTTGTGTCTTAATGCACTATAGCAGTACGAGGCTGACTGTGTGAGTAACTCGCCAGGGCTGCATTCATGCAGCACGCTGACGCTTCAGTATGATGCACTGATGCAGCACCGGCGAGTTACTCACCAGTACTGCAGTAGTGCATCATGATGACTAAGGAGTACTTTAAAGCAGGAGGCTGCCCTCAGAGGACTTTAAAACTAAGTAGCGTCCACAGATTTCAATTATATACAATTTGAGAAAAATTCTAGGAAAATGATATCTTCTAATGTCTGATGAGAATGTGTGTACTGTAATATGAGAACGCTGTATGCACCCAGATTTCCCGACCAGGCTTGATATTAAAACCGTCATTTGCAAATATCACGTGTAAGACGAGCGAATTGTGATAAATGTATACCGTGTGGCTCGGGCACATGAAGGACACAGTGACTGGCTGGGGACAAACAGCGAGAGACGCCCTCTGGGAGGGAGAGATGCCCTCTGGGAGGGAGAGATGCCCTCGGGGAGGGAGAGATGCCCTCGGGGAGGGAGAGATGCCCTCAGGGAGGGAGAGATGCCCTCAGGGAGGGAGAGATGCCCCCGGGGAGGGAGAGATGCCCTTGGGGAGGGAGAGATGCCCCTGGTGAGGGAGAGATGCCCTCGGGGAGGGAGAGATGCCCTCGGGGAGGGAGAGATGCCCTCGGGGAGGGGGAGATGCCCCCGGGAGGGAGAGATGCCCTCGGGGAGGGAGAGATGCCCCCGGGGAGGGAGAGATGCCCCCGGGGAGGGAGAGATGCCCCCGGGGAGGGAGAGATGCCCCCGGGGAGGGAGAGATGCCCCCGGGGAGGGAGAGATGCCCCCGGGGAGGGAGAGATGCCTTCGGGGAGGGAGAGATGCCCCCGGGGAGGGAGAGATGCCCCCGGGGAGGGAAAGATGCCCTCGGGGAGGGGGAGATGCCCCCGGGGAGGGAGAGATGCCCCCGGGGAGGGAGAGATGCCCCCGGGGAGGGAGAGATGCCCTCAGGGAGGGAGAGATGGCCCCGGGGAGGGAGAGATGCCCTTGAGGACTGAGAGATGCCCTCGGGGAGGGAGAGATGCCCTCGGGCAGTGAGAGATGCCCTCGGGGAGGGAGAGATGCCCTCGGGGAGGGAGAGATGCCCTCGGAGAGGGAGAGACGCCCTTGAGGACTGAGAGATGCCCTCAGGGAGTGAGAGATGCCCTCGGGCAGTGAGAGATGCCCTCGGGCAGTGAGAGATGCCCTCGGGGAGGGAGAGATGCCCCCGGGGAGGGAGAGATGCCCCCGGGGAGGGAGAGATGCCCCCGGGGAGGGAGAGATGCCCCCAGGGAGGGAGAGACGCCCTCGGGGAGGGAGAGATGCCCCCGGGGAGGGAGAGATGCCCCCGGGGAGGGAGAGATGCCCCCAGGGAGGGAGAGATGCCCCCGGGGAGGGAGAGATGCCCCTGGGTAGTGAGAGATGCCCTCGGGCAGTGAGAGATGCCTTCGGGGAGTGAGATGCCCTCGGGGAGTGATATATGCCCTTTTAGAATCCTCGTGACCAGCAGAAGCCCTTTCAGGGTCCTCGTAATGCCAGGACATGCAAGAAGCCCTTTCAGGTTATGTTATGACATCAGAACATATCGCCAATGGTGCCAGACACTTAGATTTTATGCGCCGAGTTATTGCTAAACTTTGAGCCAAAATGTCTCTGTCGTGGGATTCGGGTCAAGTTTCCTATTTCCGATTCACCATTCTCTGTTGTTGTCCTCAGTTCTAACTAATGACCACTTGTCCAGATCAGGTTAAAGGTCGTTACCTCCTGTGCCGACATGTACGTGTGTGTGTGTGTATACATGGTGAGGCGTCTTTATCTAACTTACCGTAAAACCTCGCGTATAAGCCTAACTCGCGTATAAGCCGCAACCCGACTTTGGACCGATCCTATAAGCCGCACCAGCGATCTGGTTATGGTGACTTTAGTACTGTACTATAGGAGCAAAAACTCGCGTATAAGCCGCACCTGGACTCTGTGCCAATCCTATAAGCCGCACCAGCGATCTTATTCGCGTACTAGCCGCGGCTTATACGCGAGGTTTTACGGTATATATCTTATATATCTCTGTTATACGGTATATATCTTATATATCTCTGTTATCACGTGTACACGGGTAATGTCACCTGATCTGAGCAGACACAGTTGTAAATTTACACAACTGATAAGGCAATAAGCAGGTCATATCATTCTGACAAGTGGGTCCAGTTAATGGGAGCCATGAGACCCTTACCCTTTAAGACATTATGCATTAATGCAACATGCCCTTTGTCATCATGATGCATGAATGCAGCCCCGGCGAGTTACTCGACGGGGCTATATTGGTGCCTTTTAGCAATTGGTGTATTTTAGCAACATCCGTCCTTAAGTGTTGAGGGTCGCATATGGTGCTTTACTGTATCATGCTGCTTGTTGTCATGATGCATGAATGCATCCCTGCATCATACTGCCTGCCGCTGTCAAAGGGGTTGATACACTCCCACTAGGTGTGCATGATGCATTCATGTCAGCTACAATACATGCCCCATGTGCATCATACACACCTCTCTGGGGCCCTTGATAAGGGGTCCATGCATGTCACATCCATGTTAAGATATGCCCAATGTCCCATGTCGATGTTCAGATATGCCCAATGTCCCATGTCAATGTTAAGATATGCCCAATGTCCCATGTCCATGTTCAGATATGCCCAATGTCCCATGTCGATGTGAAGATATGCCCAATGTCCCATGTCGATGTTAAGATATGCCCAATGTCCCATGTCGATGTTAAGATATGCCCAATGTCCCATGTCGATGTTAAGATATGCCCAATGTCCCATGTCGATGTTAAGATATGCCCAATGTCCCATGTCGATGTTAAGATATGCCCAATGTCCCATGTCGATGTTAAGATATGCCCAATGTCCCATGTCGATGTTAAGATATGCCCAATGTCCCATGTCGATGTTAAGATATGCCCAATGTCCCATGTCGATGTTAAGATATGCCCAATGTCCCATGTCGATGTTAAGATATGCCCAATGTCCCATGTCGATGTTAAGATATGCCCAATGTCCCATGTCGATGTTAAGATATGCCCAATGTCCCATGTCGATGTTAAGATATGCCCAATGTCCCATGTCAATGTTAAGATATGCCCAATGTCCCATGTCGATTTCAAGTTGTGCCCAGTGTCCCATTTCACTATCTAATTTTTCCTCCTGTCCCATGTCACTAAGCCTAAAAATGGTCCATTTCGCTGTGTCGAATTCCGGCGTCTCGGGCCATTCTTCTATGAAGGCCCAGATTGCCGGTTCTCGCTCAGGAAGCGTTTCTCGTTTATAAGCACCACGTGTCCATTAGTTTGTTAATAAGGTCAGAGAGGGAAACCGACACCCTTTGTTCGCTGAAGACAGCGTCATTGCTTTATCTCATCTAAAAATACCTTTTGCCTTGTCTATATTCTCTATCTAGAATCGTGTCCTCTTCAGATTTCAAACAGAGTACAAAGTACATGTTTAGCTCTTTAAGGACGGCATGTCGCTAAAAGATGACATTTGTTGTCATGATGCACCAATGCAGCCCCGGCGAGTAACTCACCGGTACTGCATTGGTGCATCATGGCGACCCTTTGGGAGTGGCTCAACCTCATAAGGTCCGATAAGATTATAAGATTATAACCATGATGCTTGAATGCAGTACTGGTGAGGGCTGCATTTGTGCATCATGATGACCAAGGGAATGATGCATTAAGGCATAATGCCGTCCTTAAAGGGTTAGCGATATGATAAAACACGAACAATAACAAAGCGTGAATGCGTATGAATGAACGACTTCCCGACCGCGACCCCTGAACTTTTTAATTTAGAACACCCAGGAAGGACACACTGTAAGTAGTTAGTGTAGTTACACAGTAGAATCAACCGTAGAATGGATCTACAGGCAATGGCAAAATATACAGTAGAATTCACTGTAGATTTACAGTAGACTGTACTGTTTACCTACAATGAACTATACACCTACAGCAGAATCTACTGTACACCTACAAAAATGGCAACCAACGTTTTACAGTGTATCACATGCGCTCTTTAAAAAAAAGTCTTCTCCCCATGCAAGAATATTCTGAGTGGTTTGGTCATGAAAGTGACGAGACCAGTATACCCGCCAGGGCTGCATTCATGCATCATGGCGACCAAGGTGTCAGGGCATATGGGGCTCTTAACCCTTTAATAATGCATTAATGCATCATACTTTTGGTTGTCATGATGCATGAATGCAGCCCTGATGAGTAACTCGCCAGTGCTGCATTCATACATCATGCTCACCCTATGGGGTTGAGACACTTCCAAAGGGTCGGCATGATGCACCAATGCAGCACTGCCGAGTTACTCGCCAGGGCTGCATTGATACATCATGACGACAAATGTAATATTTTAGGAACATATGTCCTTAAAGGGTTAAAGGGCTCTGAAGATAACCAGTTACGTTATCATCTGTGGTCCTGGGTCAATCACCCTGACGAGGAAATCAAGTCCAATTTCAGTCCAAAGAACAGTCCCATCTCCAAACAATGATGTCGGCTGTGGGTGGAGATAGGAGGTAATACTAAACATAGCCCCACACTATCTCACAGACTATGTCAATGTTTACATCTAGATAAGAAACAGTTATGGAAAAAAAGCATCCGTATCAGAACTCAGTCTTCCTGCTGGTCAAAGTATCAGAGGTCAGATAGGATACAGAGACTCATTGTGTGTGGGACTGTGTGCAACTACATCATATCCATGTTTATACAAACACACATTATCAAAATTTTCCTTGGGGGCCATGCCCCCAGCCCCCCCCCCCCCCCCCCAGCAACGTAGTAACCATGCCCCTCCAACACTCAGAGACTCTCGGAACGAATCGCCAATGCTGCTGAAATTCATTTAGTTTGGCTTTGCCCCCATTCCACGCCAAAAAGAAAAAAATCAAGTAGCTTCTGATACCCCTGTGATGACGAGTGTATCAACCCTTTGGGTCGGCATGATGCATGAATGCAGCCCTCTGTAACTCGCATCATTCATGCATCTGAGAGTGTAGGACATCGCATCACTCCGTCGTCCTTAACCCTTTAAGGACGGATGTCACTAAAAGATGACATTTGTCATCATGATGCACCAATGCAGCCCCGGCGAGTAACTCACCCAGGCTGCATTGGTGCATCATGCCACCCCTTCTGGAGTGTCTCAACCTCATAAGGTCATCATGATGCTTGAATGCAGCACGAGTTACTCACCAGGGTTGCATGCATGCATCATGACGACCAAGGGTTAAGGGATTACTTAGTGAAGCCCCTTTTCTTCCTTGCACGGTAAATACAGGTATTTCTGATTCGGGCATTACTTTCAGACAAAAGAAAGACATCCAAGGTCCACATAACTTAATTATTTAGTAAATAATTGGCTCTTATAGAAAACACCGGCTTCTTTATTGTTGGACGCCTTCTGCTAAAAACTCTACATCTCTTGTAAACTTCTCTGATGTTTTGAAGCTGATTTCAGGTTTGAATCAGAGATATGGTACCTGAATGAAACAACCACATGCAGGCGTTCCTCATCTACACAACGTTAGGAGACTTAGTTGTTACAATAAGTGTCACCATGGTTACTGTGTGAGTCTACGACAACACGGTAAGGGGGAACTCCGGCCGCGTGAATTAAACATGGTAAACAGTAAAAAAGACAAGGGTTAATCGACGCGCGGAACCAGCGTCATTATTGGTTAATTCTGGTTAGTAGGCACGCAGGGGGGAAGTGCGCAGTAAGGTAGGGGAGGGGGGCCTAAGGGATGTAAGTGATAGATACTGTACATTCCTGTGTATAACCCGCGGGTTATACGCTAACCAACCCTCTGGTGCGGGTTATACAATATTCTCAAAGTCTAGGGGCAGATAATACGAGGGTTTTTGAAAGTATAGAACAGTATTAAATTCGCACTTTTCAGACCCCAATGGCCTGAAGCAACATTCATAAATGACGTCACCTTTTTGGGGTCCATTTCAGGACCCCCCTTGTCACCTTTTTCACATACCAACAATAACCCCCCTAAAAACGACATCACTAATTTTGAAGACCCCCCCCCCCTTGACTATAACTCTATTGGCATTACCAAAGCCTCGCCCCTGGGAAATTTTCTGCAAAAACTGCTTGCTCCCACAGCTTGCATTAATGATTTTGCCCCCCCCCCCCCCACACCCTTAAAGCATTGTTATCTTAAATAAGCGCCTATCTTGTACATGTACATGCAGGGGGAATCATGCCTTCAAATTAAAAACGCTAGGGCACTTATAGGGCACAGAGGATACCCAGGCTGTATTGGGGACTAGCATATTAGGCTATGGAGGCCGCCATCTTGACTCAGAGCAATGCATTGTGGTTAGGCCCCCGACTCCAGAGCAGTGCATCTTGGGAGAATTTCTTATCAGCACCTTTGTTCTAGGTGTGAGGAGAGGGGAGATGGGGGTTTAGCCCCCGACTACCTGAAATACCAGGATGTGCTAGTCCCGTATAGGTCGCCATGACACCTTCGCCCCCGACGCCAACCATTACATAACACTAGGTGAGGAGCCTATGCCCACATGGCAGCCCCCTGAGGTGTGGACATGCAAGAAGCCACTCTCAACTGGTCAAGGCTCCACCAAATATCCTGACCAAAATACATAGACAAATGCCAACGCCCATTGATACCGTCTCTGTTGTATTTCACGAGTGGGGGCTGGGGCAGTATCCCACGAAGCCGCAGGCTGGGTGGGATGCGCCCCAGCCCCCACGAGTGAAATACATCAGAGCGGTATCAATTTAGTTGGCATTTTTGTTTATTTTTTTATTTGAAGCCATTTAATGAATGAAAACCAACTTTTTCTTAGCCCATTGAATACGGCCATGTTGTATTCGATGGGGTCATTGAATACGGCCCTTCAGTGCTAAAGCAAAGGACATCTTGTATTTCAAAAAAATAATAATTCAGTTTCAACAGTAAGAATGGTAGGGGTAGGATGACACCCATCAGTGTTATCAGTGTTATCTGTGGCCATTGTTCCTAGGTGTGAACAGTGGCTGATAACAGATTTACCCACAATGCCCTGCTCTGGAGTCAGGGGACTGTTAGAAAATGGCGGCTGCCATGCCATGTAGGCTCTCCTCGGTATATATATATGATGGTGCAGTATGAATCTCAGGGGCGGATCCAGAAGGGGTGGTCTAGGGGGGGGGGCACATCCAAGAAAATTTGGTCTAGGGGGGCACAGGCACACTATACCACATTTCCTATAGTTAAGAGTCATACCAAGGGCCATTTTCAGGGGGTCTAGGGGGGGGGGGCCGTGCCCCCCAGGCCACCCCCTGGATCCGCTACTGAATCTAATCATTCATAAATGTGCATACTAAATCTGAAAATCTGAATATCAGATGAAGCTCTACAGAAGCAGATTGGCCTACATGTGCTGGTTTCGTAAAAGATTAATGTGAAACGCCCCTTAACCGGGTTTTCTAAATGTCAGTACACTGGACTCGACTACTTATTGGTTTTGACGTAAATGCCACTTTTAGGTCCTCTATTCCCGGACAGCCCACATGTATACACGCATACAGACTGCACTGGGCGCCCTGTATCAGACTTATTAAGGCCTAATGAGATGCAAAGTGTGACTGTCCGATATACCCATGCCATATATTTGGACTATTTCACGTTCTCGTCAATTGCAGGCATTCTTAGCACAGCGACATTTTCAAGGACTTAAAACAGAAGTAGTGTTGAAGCAATGTGCTCTACCGGTAGTTGTATTTCCACTCACCTGAGTCCCACTTATTTTGAGCTACTAAACTTTGTTTTCAAATTAACCCATCTCTCTTTTCAATTTACTGAAGTATGAGCAAAATATACTGTATATAATTATATAACAAGCACAAGGCCACTCCCCAGGGGGGGGGGTCACTCTTTGATGCTAGGCTGCAGCTAGGTACCAACTGCGAAACTGCAGCCCCCCCCCCTATTTGTTTATTTGACAGCACCTTGAAAATGTGTATTATTTTTACAGCCCCCTATTTTCAAAGTAATCAGATGACAGCCTACTGTTAAGAGGTTATTTTGGATTTATATAGATTGCTGAAATCATGTATGATATTTAAGTTTGTTTTTTTTTAATTTCAATTGTAGCTTTTTGTGCATGAATGCAGCCCTGGCGAGTAACTCGCTAGTGATGCATTCAAGCATCATGTCGACTCGAGCTATTGTGCCCACTCTCGATAAGGCCCAAAAAAAAGGTTTGTTTCAGGTCACCCGACCGACCCTATCTAAACAGGGCCGACCCTACGTTTTTTTATGCAATTTTGAAGAAATTTTTAAATTTTTATACTTTTTTGGGGTCAATTTTAGGTTTACAAAATTTCGGAAAAAAATCTCCCCATTTTTACACTTTTTTGGGGTCAATTTTAGAGGGGAAGTAAAAAAAAAATCCGACCTACCGACCCTAGAGTTCCTTCCCATGTTACCTGAAACAAAACTTTTGTTTTATTTGGCCTAATCATTGGAGCCTTGAATGTGGTGTCATTGTGGGTGCCGACACTGTAGGGTTGATACACCCGACACGGTAAGTGTCCAAGGCGGCAGATTTCGCACTGAGTTAGTTTTATTTTGTCAGTCAAATCTCGGAAAGCTTCATCAAAAGGGTGTATATAAGGTCTGCAGTAGTTGCTGAATGCACTGAGTATCCGTGTGCTGTCAGGGCAAGTCAGTGTGGACCCCCCCCCCCCCCCCGAGCCACTCCCAAAGACAAATCACAACAATCAAACCCTCCACACACCGTAAGTGGTGCCCAATCACCCCTACACTCTCCTCCCCTCCCCGGGACTAGCTACTCCACAGGCAGTGGCCGCTACACTGATAATCTAACATTGATATTCAAACCATTGGCGGATCCAGGGGGGGGGCGACGGGCCTTGCCCCCCCCCCCCCCCCAAAAAAAAAGGGGGGGGGGGAGAAGAGAGGAGAAAAGAGGAGAAAAGAGAGAAGGGGACAATACCAAATAGACACAGACCAACAGCATTTTCTTGGGGAGGAGGCATGCCCCCGAACCCCCCTAGTATGGCTTTGCTTGCGCTGCACTTCGCGGGAACAGACAGTCACTGGTTGGTCAGGTTTGCCCCCCCCCCTCTGGAAAATACTGGATCCACCACTGCACAAAAATGACTGAGTCAAAACAAAATATAACTAGGGCCTAATACCCATCGGAATGGAATGACCAAGGTGGGTCGGTCACTACTGTCTATACCTGATAGTATAACCATCGTTGGTCACAGAGGGAGAAAACAAATACTAACTAGCTTCCTCACTATTGAGGTATATTATTGACTAAGTTGTGGAGTTGATGGGTTATGTGTGTAGTCTAAGCCTGTGGTGGAGAGTGTGTCATGTCTCGGGGCGACACCTGGTGTGTGAGCGGAATAAGACGAGGTGTCGCGGTGTATATTAGTCCCACGTAGAAGACGTCGTCATGGGTGGGGGGGGGGGGGGGGTCATGAGTGCCCCACATGTTCAGACAGTTTTAACAACTCACAGACTTCTGAAGAAAACCTGGAAGAAACGACAAAAGATGCAGCTAGCTGCTAGTGGAAGCGACAACAGACCGGGGATGGGGCTGTGGGGTAAACAGCTGACATATGTGTACACTCTATACCATGTTCTGTGTAATTGTCAGCTAAGTCTCTGTCCCAAGTGTAACTCTTCAATGACTGGAGGTGAGAAAGGCTGCTCATAATCCTTTAGGGATGGCATGATGTGTCAAAGATGTGTCCTTTAAGGAAAGTGCTTTAATTAGTCATTATGATACACCGTGTAGTTATCATGTGCATGTGCTGCATTGGTGCGTTATACCGTCCCTCTGTGGGGGGATCTACCCCGTCTGTACATTTACATGTAGCAAGGTGAGCAGGGTTCATAGCAGGCTTCATGCAGACAAAAACATGCATTAAAACACGACTGTTTTATTTTTCTTTTGCTCATGAAGCTATTATGAATTTCATGATATTTAATTTAGAATTTCATAATATCTAATTTAGTTTCATCTCAATTTAAACAAAGGTCCTCTCATGCCAATCCCTGTTCTGAACAGAGATGCATATTGAACCAGCAGACCTCTGCCCGGGGTGTGTAAGCATTAATGCACCATCCCGTCCTTAAAGGGCTAAGGACTACATAGTGCGTTGATTTGTCGTCATAATGCACTGTGAGTTATTCACTAACGGTACCCGTATGTATGCTGCATTGATGCATCATACCGACTGTTTGTGACAGAATCAACCATGTAGTAGGGTTACATGATGCCTAAAGCAATGAATGACTATTATGCCCATAAATATGTATGTGATATCAATCGACACTTCATGATATTAGTGATCTAAATTAGTTTCACATGTCAGTGGCTGTTCTGAATTAACAGGCAGGTTGTGGCAGAGATGCATGTTCCCCCCAGCAGAGCTCTGCCCGGGGTGTGAGTGCTCTATACTGCTATATAATGGAGGGGAGATGTGGACCGCAGTGGGAACCAAAAAGGGCGCATTCTGTCAGAAAGACGACGGGGTCATTCCTAACGTAACGCAGCTCTGACTCACCCCTGCCTCCTCCTGCCCTTTATATACCTCACTGAATAACCCTGTACGGACGCATGGTACTATAAGACGACATTTGTCGTCATGATGCACCAATATAGCACCCGTGAGTAACTCGCCTGTACTGCATTGGCGAGTTACACACCATGGCTGCATTCATGCATTAAGACGATCAAGGGCATGACATTAAAAGGCTATATGACCCTGTAAGGGCAGCATAATGACTTAATGCATCATGCCCTTAGTAGTCATGATGCATGAATGCAACCATGGCGAGTAACTCACCAGGGCTGCATTCATGCATCATACCCACCCTATACAGGGTCCCACTCCCAAAGGGTCGTCATGATGCATGAATCGGCAGCCCTGAGGAGTAACCTCCCAAGGTGTGCATTAGTGGATCTTCCCGACCTTATACTGGGTGCATTTAAGTGATGCATCATGCCGAGCCTTTAGGAGTGTATCATCATTTAGGAGCGGTGTCATGATGCATGAATGCAGCCCTAGCAAGTAATTCAGCAGGGCGGCATTCATGCATGATGCCAACAAAGGGTATAGCCTTTTAAAACATGATGCTGTTCGTTATGAATTATATTCATTTTTTTCTGTTTTTTGCCGCCAATTCTATTCCGTTCTTGAGAAGATCAGAGAGGAAGGCCCGTTAAGGGCCGCATAGTACTTCACCCTTTGATGTCGTGAGGTGTGGATCCAGGCCTCCCGAGTGCTGCATGAAGTGATCCGGCTGATATACCCCCCCCTCATTGAGTGCAGCACTGGCGAGTTACTCGCCTGGGCTACATCCATGCATCATGACGACAAAGGACATGTCATTAAACAGCGGCCCTTAAAGGGTTAAGTGTGCTATGGAACTCAATGAACAGGAGACGGTCTAAGTGTGGGAGCAGGAAAAGACGACCCCGTGTGTCGGGTGTAAAAGTGGTATTACCAAAGTGAGTAAACTCAAGGTCTTTGGGCCAAAAAGAAAAGGATTGTTTTTGGTCACCCGACACACCCTATCAAAACAGGGCCGACCCTATGTTTTTATGCAATTTCGAAGAAACTTTCATATTTTTGCTAATTTTTGGTCAATTCTAGCGTCTTCCGAGAGGCTGGCTAGTACTTTCATGTTAAAATTATAATTTTTTAAATCGACCTACCGACCCTACATGTTACCTGAAACCTACCTTTCCTTTGGCCGGGTACTGAAGTAAGGAGTAAAAAGAGGCTGTGTTGTCGTCGTTGTGGTTTGATAGATGAGGGAGTAAAAAGTACAACAACAGTCACGTAAGGAGGTCCGTGGGGGAATAGACCTCTACTGACGTGGTAGCCCTTTAAGGGAGTGATAATTTTTTATCAACAGGGGGGGGGGGGGTTGGTTGGGGGGGGGGGGGCAAAAAGATTTGGACCCCTTGACCGGGGGGGTGTAAAAAATTTGGAGCCCTCTTGGGGAGGGGGGTAAAAAAAATTCAACCTTTTTTGGGCCAAAAAGCCCGCGCGTTACTATGCTTCAAAGGGCCCGCGCGCGCCCCGATTTCCGCCCCGTAGGGGGGGGGGTAATATATTTGGACCCGTTGACCGGGGGGGTGGAAAAAAAATTGCACGCTCTGCGCGGAAAACCACCCCCCCCCCCTCTGTTGTTAAAAAATGATCACTCCCTAAGGACAGCGTTTCGCCTCGAGGACTCGTGTATATTTGCAGGCTACACTCTTTGCATGGCGGTTCATTTTTCAAGAACAGAGATGCCACTTTTCCTACTTTTGCAGGAATTCCTCCCCTTTTTACTGGAATTTCTGTATTGAATTATGCTATTTTTCTACAGAAAATTGGCCAACATCGTATGATATCCTACTTTTTGTCAATCTCTGCAATAAGATGAAATTAGAATAGATTCAATGGTGGAAATTCTAATTTCAAAACACGCAAATATTGACTTGATTTGTATACAAAACTATATTTCTAATGGACCACATAACACTATGGATCGTGCTTGCACTGTTTACTCTCTAGGGACTCAAATAATTGTCCGCTATGCAGGTCGTCTATAATGAGTAACCTGAGACTATCATTACTAACATGGGTTGGGCGCATAGGGAGCTAGGAAATGAATTGAGAACTCATATTTTCTAATCTATAGGGGATTAGCGCATTGGGCTATGGAGGCCGCCATTTTGGCTCAGAGCAATGCATTGTGGTTAGGCCCCCGACTCCAGAGCAGTGCATCATGGGAGAATTTCGTATCAGCACCTTTGTTTCAGGTATGAGGTGAAGGGATTAGCCTGATAAGGCCAAATAAAAAAAGGTTTGTTTCAGGTAACATGGGAAGAAAGTCTAGGGTCGGTAGGTCGGATTTTTTTTTTAAACTTTTTTTTTTTTACTTCCCCTCTAAAATTATGGGGTGCCGTTGGTTCCTAAAATCCAGAATTGGACTTAAGTCCAATTAATTAGACATATGTCTAATTCGAAATAGACATATGTTTAATTACTGGACATCGATTCTCTCTCTTTGTAGCTCTATAGTGATCGATGCCCAGTTTTATACTTCAGACCAGTGGCTCATTTTGGCAGTTTTTTGCCTCACAGATTGCTTCTAGTGCAAAATCCTGACTAGGTACCAATATATTCTCTATGCCAATGTGTAATATGAGGGTAGAAAACACTGGAACCTCAGTTAGAAAAAATCCTACTGAACAGTTTTTGAGAAAATTAGGGTTTTGTTGCATATTTTTGGTGTTTTTAGTACATTTCCTACATAAACCGTGAACGCCAGCATTTCTCATTTTTCAGGTATTTAGAATTAGAATTTGACATATTTTTATTCGCAGTAGGATTCTTGAATATCGAGCCATTCTACAAAGGGTGTTATTTTGAAAAAATATAAAACCTTTGATAGTGTATTTGTTCTCCGAAATAGAGGGAGTTTGGTCATAGTTTAATTGATTGTTGACAATCCAGTCAAGGGCTATTAGGTTCAGTTCAGTGCAAGTTGCAAAACAAATGACTTGCACTTTTTCACTTGACCTTATGTCCACTATGTAGGTCTTCAATCACTATGCATGGGTCCATCCAGAGTCCATCAATGGGATCAGACATGGATGCAGATTCCGCAGCTTTTGGCAAGAAAAAAGTTTGAAATCGCAAAAAAGTGAAATATGCCTTAAAAAAACCCTATTTGGCGAGAAAAAAGTTCGAAATCGCAAAAAAGTGAAATTTGCCTAAAAACCCTCTATTTGGCGAGAAAAAAGTTGGAAATTGCAAAAAAGTGAAATTTGCCTAAAAACCCCCTATTTGGCGAGAAAAAAGTCCAAAATCGCAAAAAAAGTGAAATTTGCCTAAAAACACCCGATTTGGCGAGAAAAAAGTATGAAATCGCAAAAAAGTGAAATCTGCCTAAAAACACCCTATTTGGCGAGAAAAAAGTTGGAAATCGCAAAAAAGTGAAATTTCCCTAAAGATTCCCTATTTGGCAAGAAAAAAGTTCGGAAACGCAAAAAGTGAAATTTCCCTAAAAACGCCCTATTTGTTCTATTAAGTTCTATAACACAAAAAGGGGAAATTTCAATAAGAGACGCCAATTTAGATGCAACATGTGAGAACATCACAGTTGCAGCATGAATGCATCGTGGCCGCAGCATGAATGCACACACTCATGGACACACTCATGTACACCCACACAGACATACAGTTAGGCATGAATATGGCCTTCTCCTTCATATAGCAACCCATGGATTTCTACTTTGATGAGACTGAATATAGCTTTCTGATAGAAAGACTCTGTTACATGGATGTCGATGTCCAGTTTTAGATATATACCCATATAGTGAATTGGAGTGCTATAATGTTGGACTGCTGTATATTTCAATTAGACATATGTCTAATTAATTACACTTAAGTCCAATTAATTTTACTTAAGTACAATTCAATTAGCAATATGACTTTTGCATTTACACATATGTGTAATTGTATTACACATATGTAGAATTCAATTACACATATGTAGAATTAAATTGAACATATGTAGAATATAAATAGCATTATGTATAATTATACATATCAACAAATCAATTGCACATATGTTTAATTCGGCCATACATAACGAAAAATGTTGAACATAATACTAATAGAGGAATTTTACATATCACAAATATAATTGTACATATGTGCAATTCAGCCTCACATATCGGGAATTCATTTGTACATATGTATAATTCAATTCTACATATGTAGAATTTGAATTATAGATATGTTTAATTTGAATTTCACATATGTACAATTTGAATTAGACTTAAGTGCAATTGGAATTAGACTTATGTACAATTCTATATATGTACAATTTGAATTAGACTTATGTACAATTCGAATTAGACATATGTAAAATTTGAATTAGACTTATGTACAATTGGAATTAGACTTGTGTACAATTAGAATTAGACATATCATCAATTCGAATTAAACATATCACTAATTTGAATTCTTATTATGTACCGGTACATAATGCTAATTCGAATTTCACTTAAGTACAATTAATTTGGACATATCATTAATTCATTTGGACTTATGTACAATTAGAATTAGACATATCATCAATTCGAATTAAACATATCACTAATTTGAATTTTTATTATGTACCGGTACATAATGCTAATTCGAATTTCACTTAAGTACAATTAATTTGGACATATCATTAATTCATTTGGACTTATGTACAATTAGAATTAGACATATCATCAATTCGAATTAAACATATCACTAATTCGAATTCTTATTATGTACCGGTACATAATGCTAATTCGAGTTTCACTTAAGTACAATTAATTTGGACATATCATTAATTCATTTGGACTTATGTACAATTAGAATTAGACATATCATTAATTCGAATTAAACATATCACTAATTCGAATACTTATTATGTACCGGTACATAATGCCAATTCGAATTACACTTAAGTACAATTAGAATTAGACATATCATTAATTAAATTGGACTTATGTACAATTAGAATTGGCATTATGTACCGGTACATAATAAGAATTCGAATTAGTGATTGGCATCATGTACCGGTACATAATAAGAATTCGAATTAGTGATATGTTTAATTCGAATTGATGATATGTCTAATTCTAATTGTACATAAGTTCAAATGAATTAATGATTTGTCCAAATTAATTGTACTTAAGTGAAATTCGAATTAGCATTATGTACCGGTACATAATAAGAATTCAAATTAGTGATATGTTTAATTCGAATTGATGATATGTCTAATTCTAATTGTACATAAGTCCAAATGAATTAATGATATGTCCAAATTAATTGTACTTAAGTGAAATTCGAATTAGCATTATGTACCGGTACATAATAAGAATTCAAATTAGTGATATGTTTAATTCGAATTGATGATATGTCTAATTCTAATTGTACATAAGTCTAATTCCAATTGTACATAAGTCTAATTCTAATTGTACATATGTCTAATTCGAATTGTACATAAGTGTAATTCTATTTGTACATATGTGGAATTGAACATAAGTGTAATTCGAATTGTACATGTGTTTAGTTCTAATTGTACATAAGTATAATTGAAGTTGCACATAAGTCTAATTCAAATTGTACATATGTAAAATTCAATTCCACATATGTACAATTTGAGACTACATAATGGGAATAGAATTACAGATATGTACAATTTATTTTCACTTATGTAAATTGGAGTATTGGCAATATGTGAGTAGAAATGATGATATGTACAATTGAGTTCTTGATATGTGAAATTTAATTACACATATGTACTATTTAACTTATGTGCTGCTGTTTTGTACATATGTATAATTCTAATTCACATAAGTTAAATTGAATTCTCATTATGTAGTGGGGAATTAGACATAAGTGAAATTGAATTTTACATATGTACAATTAATTAGACTTAAGTCCAATTCTGGATTTTAGGAACCAACGGCACCCCATATAAAATTGACCCCAAACAGTATAAAAATGGGGAGATTTTTTTCCAAAATTCTGTAAACCTAGAATTGACCCCAAAAAGTATAAAAATATAAAAATGTCTTCAAAATTGCACAAAAAAACGTAGGGTCGGCCCTGTTTAGATAGGCCCTGATAGGTCGGGTGACCTGAAACAACCCTTTTTTTTGGCCTAAGGAGATGGGGGTTTAGCCCCCGACTGCCTGAGGTACCAGGATGTGCTAGTCCCTTATAGGCTATAGCAGGTATGACGCTGATGCAGGGTGGCCACAATTAACACCTGAAGACATGAACGGGTTACAAAAAGACTTCATTTGTCACATTCTCTCATATGGGGAATTTATCTCAATTCACCTTATTTTAAAGACACAAAGACGGACGCTGTGCTGCGTCCACAACACCCGCACACTGCCCCCTTGTGGGGCATGACGCGCCCCCTGGTGGCAATTATACAAGACACGGTAGCCTTTAAGGGCCGCATGGTGCTTAAATGTGCTATTTCCTTGGTCGACATGATGCATGCATTTTTTAAGTTTTTTTATTGGGTCGAATATTAAACATATTCAAAATATGTAGTAGATATATATGTAATGGATTAAAGCCAGGTTGTCGACACATTGTCTTCCCTCCGCGAGTAGACTCTCCAGGGCTGCATTCATGCATCATGCCGACCCTATGGGGTTGATACACTCCCGCAAGGTCGTCATGATAGTATGAAATGCAGAACATACATATATATACATGCTATTTCTACAACGAATTGTGTATCAAAACAGTATGCAGCCCTTACAGGGTTATGATTAAATAGACTAGAAAGTAGTGAACACATAGGATAAGGGTCTATTTAGAAAAGTAAAAGATACTTTAGAAAAGGATGTGAAAGAAAGGTCTATTTAGAAAAGTAAAAGATACTTTAAAAATGGATGTAAAATGTTTAATGCGGACTAAGATGGATTAGATTGTTTGTGGCCGTATACTGCCGGGGTACGCCGGGCACGTAAGCCGCCCTCCTCTATGAATCCTTCACTCCCCGCTCTTTGTCATTTTTGTCCGGTCAGTTTTTTTCCAAGGTTAAGTTAACCCTTTAAGGACGGCATGCTGATTAAATGTGACATTTGTCGTCATGATACACCAATGCAGCCCGGCGAGTAACTCGCCAGTACTGCATCGGTGCATCATGCCAACCCTTAGGGAGTGTCTCAACCCCATGGGGTCGGCTTGATGCTTGAATGCAGCACTGGCGAGTTACTCGCCAGGGCTGCATTCATGCATCATGACGACCAAGGCGTGATGCATTAATGCATTGTGCCGTCCTTAAAGGGTTAGGTTTGCTGAGAGCGGGACAGACAATGGCTGCTTTTTGCTGCTCATCTCTCCATTGTTGGTCGCCGGGCGCCACTCTCCAACCCGAGACCCTTGCTGCAGGCACTCTGACTCTGTCCCAAATTAGAGTCTTCTTAACGGGACTAGCGCATTAGGACATGGAGGCCGCCATCTTGACTCAGAGCAATGCATTGTGGTTAGGCCCCCGACTCCAGAGCAGTGCACTGTGGGTGAATTTCTTATCAATCCCTTGATTCCAGGTGTGAAAGGAGGGGATTAGCTTGATAAGGAGATGGGGGGTGCAGCCCCCGACTACCTGAGGTACCAGGATGCGCTAGTCCCGTGCATGTAGCGCTGATGAGTTGAAGTTGCAAGTGCTGCATCCATGCATCATACCCATTTTATGGGAGTGTATCAACCCTTTAGAGTCGGCATGATGCCTCACCATTTGTTCTGTGATTTCCGGCAGAACTCTCTCGCAAGAAAGGAGCAGAGCCTGAAGCTAAATTTTTCTTAAAGGAAAAGTAATATAAAACAGATTTTTAATAGAGTAGAAAAAAAGATAAATAGTACTTTTATGTGGTGGCATGGTCATCTGGCCACATAAACTCAGACTTGTAGCGTAGTTTACAGTCAGTAGATGGCTCTGGTGTATACCTGGTCTGAGTGTCAGGCCTTTACCCTAATACTATACCAACCCCCTGCCGACCATCTCTACCAGAAGGCTCTCAGTCGGCCTGTGTTTTCCAGTTTGTGAGCAGACAGGTTGGGGCAGAGATACCACACCTTATGTGACAGGGGGGTGTAGGGGGGGGGGTGAATGGTTGTACTGTGTTGCAGCTTACACTGTGTAACAGGCAGTGTTGTGGTTAACTCTTCCTTTCCCGATCGCGCATTTATGCGAATTTTCGGCCGATTTTTGGCCGATTTTGAGGCCCCTACCATTTTCTCAAAAATTGCTTCAAAGCTTAGATTTTTTGGATTCTCACTATTTGGAATATGGTCTCCAGGGATCTCGAATCATTAATCTCTGGTAGTATTTTCCTTGATATGGTTTGCTTGCCAACTTGAGGGACAATCAACCCGATTTTGACCTACATTTAATCGATTTCTCAGGTAAAAATCATTAAAAATGTAGGAAAATATGATTTTTTTTGTGAAAACCTAGTTTAGAGAGTTTTTCAAGATTAAAAAGATGGTACTAATATTTCCCATTATTTTTGGTGTGATTTTGATCAAAATATCCGTTGCCATAGCAACATATTTGCTAGAAATAGTGATTTCGTGAATTATTGGTTCCCATGGTAACCGTATCAAATATGGCCGTCATGACCATTCCACATACAAAATCGGAAAATACCTATCAAAACCTACAATATGGTATTTATTCCATCTCAATTGATGAAGGCAATCCTGAAATATTGCAGTTTGAATATTGGTTCAAGATACACTTTTTTTTATATCATTGCTATTTTGATAGAGCCATATCTTGCTTATTTAAATAGATATTGAATACTAGGGTAACACCCTTTTAAGTCAACATCCTTAGTTCATAGTATCACTACTCCACTTGTAGTTTGAATATTTACATATTTCCAAAAGTTTTAGAATACTCATGCCATCATCTATAGTCCAAAAAACACCCAAAAATGATCTGGGAAAGGAAGAGTTAAGGGAGTGGTCACTTTTTAACAACAGGGAGGTTGGTGAATTGGAGGGGAACCAAAAACATTTGGCCCCCTCTTGAGGCGGGGACCAAAAAAATGGCGCCCCTTTTTAGGGAAAAAAGCCCGCACGTTACAATAGCTCAAAGGGGTCGGCCGCGCTCAATTTCCACTTGCCTGAGGGGGGGGGGGCAAAAAAATTCAACACCAAAAAAACGTCAACCCGCTTGCGCGAAAATCCACGACTCCCCCCCCCCCCCTTTGTTAAAAAATGACCACTCCCTAACTGTTTTATCTGAGTACCACTGTGTGGCCTACAGGTGGGGGGGGGGGGGGAGGGGCACCAACGGCACCTAGACCTCCCAGAACATGTTCCTTTATTCCCTTTTTTTTCTTTTTTTTTAGCATGACATCGTTTCCTGTCCTGATTCAAGGCTATTTTCGCGCCCGTTTTTACGTTGCATCTGATTGTCTCAATATAATCAGAGATATGCAAATAGACACATGATATGTATAGACTCCCTTTTTCAAGGGATTTGCAGCATTGAGTCATGGAGGCAGAACCTGTGCTCTCTTAGGGGAGTCACATAACTCCCTTTTACGGGAGGGGGGAACCGACGCCTTTCATCAAGAGAGTCAAACAGAGAAAATACCAATGTGACTCTTATATATGATATAAAATATATAAAACATAAAATATTATTTGATATGATTTGTGTGAATGTTGCATCATGCTGACCCTGTATAGGATCGATACACGCACTCCTGAAGGGGTCAGCATGGTGCATGAATGCAGCAATGACATTGATGCATCATGACAACATAGGGAATGACTCATAAAAGCACTATGTGAAATTTAAAAAGTTAAAATGTCATTTTAATTGTACTGAGACCCGGTGGGTGAGTAGCGTCCCTGTGGCCCTGGGTGAGTCCATTGTCCGTGGTAGTTGTTCATCACGTTGTGACCTTCAGGTCACCTTGAGGTAACCTTCACATTACCTCCGGGTAACCTTCAGGTCACCTTCAACGTATATAGATATAGATATAGATATATGTGTATATATATATATATATATATATATATATATATATATATATATATATATATATATATATATATGCCTATATATATATATACTTTACCGCTACACATACCAGTTTTTAGAGTGGGAACCATAATATGTTGTCTCACATGGCTCACTAGTATCAGTTAGTATACAAATCAAGTAACTCTTTGGTTTTTGAAATTCCACCGTTGAACTAATTAAGTACAATTAAGTTCCGCCATATCCGAAAATCACCCCCCCCCCTGGTTAGCCTGGTTACAGGAGTGCACATGTCACATGACCCGGTCACATGACACCAGGGATGTGGGAGGACCATGTTTACACAATAATAAGGCCAAAAAAAGATGAAAGGTGTGTTTCAGTTTACATAGTCTGAAAATCTAGGTAGGGTAGGTCGGAATCTTTAAGTTAAAATTTTACATATTTTTTTACTTTGGCCTGAAAAGTACCTAAAAATTGACTACCAAACTTCAGCGCCAACTCGCCCAAAATTACATTGATCCGTGGACTGTCAAATTGACTCTGAAATAGCCCCAAAATATAAATATATTTTTCAGAATCTGATAAAAATGTCTAGGGTTGGCCCTGTTTTTCTGGGTAGGGTCGGGTAACCTGAAACACACCTTTTTTTTTATTTGACATTTGATAGTATAGGCTAGTAGTGCAGGAAAATAGCTGCAATATGATGACGTCATACTTTAATGGGCGCTATCTCCTCTGGGTTCACAACATAATGTCATATTAGAGATTAATATGTAAAAACTAAATGTACATTACAATAACTTACATGATGGTTATCAAACAATGGTCACGATGGTGTCCCAGGGCATGCGCCTAAACCCTTTAGTGACAGCATGGTGCCTTAATGCATCATGCCCTCGGTCGTCATGATGCATGAATGCAGCCCTGGTGAGTGACTGGCCAGGGCTGCATTCAAGCATCATGCGACCCTATTGGGTTGAGACACTCCAGAAGGGTCGGCATGATGCAGCAATGCAGCCCCGGTGAGTTACTTACGGGGGCTGCATTGGTGCATCATGCCGACAAATGTCCCCTTTTAGTGACATGCCGTCATTAAAAGATTAAAGCATGCACCATACCACCCTCAAACAGTTAAAATTATTTATTATATCATCCATTGACCAGGAAACACAACATCCCATGATAACCGTATTGGTATCTGTTAGTACACACGAAAAGGAGATTATATTTCTATACATACCTCGAAAACAAAAAGCTTGCTCTTCCAACAGCTCTTGTAACTAACATAGTAACAGGGCATGTCGTGAGTATAACGCGATTACTGCCTTCCTTTAATATGACGGGGGAAGATAGTTCATGTCACGTGTTTCCGGTCACCTGACTTAGCAGCGTACAGGGCAGACCTTTATTGAGTCTACCAATATTAGAGTCATGTCCATGTTTCAAGATAATTGTAATGTATCTTTCTTCAGATTGAAAGTGGCAATCGCCTTAAAAAAAAAGAAAGTTTTTTTTACGTTCAAAGATTTACTCTCGTAGCTGTTATTTGCTTACCAAAGCTATTGTATTTTATTTCTTTTATTTGTGGTGAGTGGTAAAAAAGTAATCCCCTCTTTATGTCGGGTACATGGACTGTATATAGGACTAGCACATCCTGGTACCTCAGGTAGTCGGGGGCTAAACTCCATCTCCTTATCAGGCTAATCCCCTCCCCTCACACCTAGAACAAAGGAGCTGATAAGAAATTCTCCCATGATGCACTGCTCTAGAGTCGGGGGCCTAACCACAATGCATTGCTTTGAGCCAAAATGGCGGCCCATGTAGCCCAATGCGCTAGTCCCGTATACGGCGTGACGCTGGGTTAGTTCCAGTCCGCCACACGGGGGGGGGGGGGGGCGCTGACGGTACGTCACCGTCATTAACCCTTTAAGGACGGCATGTCACTGAAAGCTTTCATTTGGTGTCATGATGCACCAATGCAGCCCTGGTGTGTAACTTGCTGGGGGTGCATTGGTGCATCATGCCAACCCCTCAGTGGAGTATCAACCCCATAGGGTCGGCATGATGCTTGAATGCAGCACTGGCGAGTTACTCGCCAGGGCTGCATTCATGCATCATGACGACAAGGGGCATAGCGCATTAAAGCACTTTGCGGCCCTTAAAGTGTTAATGGCGACTTTTTCACGACTTCCGGCTTAGGCCCTCCTCTATAGAGTCTCTGTGTGCTGGGACGTATTAAATGTCGCAGTTTTTGCGGAATGAGAATTATTTTGATCAAACACTCTGGGTATATTTTCTATCCCAGCACGTCCCTTTTCAGCAGGCCTTTGTCGCCGTAACCTCTCTTACTAAGCCTCCCTGACGCATCGTATTATCAGCACTTCCTTTATTTTCATAAAAACTTGAAAGGAATCTAGAAAACATCAACGTTAATATGATATTATATATCCCCCTCCGGGTCGCCCCGATCTTCAATCCCCATTTTCAGTAAAGGAAACCATAAACATCTTAAAAAAGAAAACACGAATTAAGTCGTGTATTGGAGGCGCATCATTGTAACCATAGTAACTTATTTTATCTCTTAAACAAGTGAAGCAATGTTTTAAAAAAATAAATAGACCTCGTCACGATTTGAATATCTCTCAGATCGAATTAAAATCAGGTTTCCGTGATGCCCTCCATTGGAGCGTGGTCTGGGGTAGGGAGCTCATGGGGGGGGGGCGGGGGGGGGGGGGTACTCACTCTATGATGGTGGAGGGGGGGGGGGGTAAGGGGGGGGGTTACTCCCTATGACAGTACCCACAGACTGACAAACTACAGCCCGCCTAAAAACAGGAGCTGTCAAACCACCGCTCATCCTTGATGCAGATGACCGCCCCCTAATTTAGGGCTTACAGAAAAGCCACCGCCCCTGTAATTTCAGGGACCCCTGTGATACTACCTTCATATATTGATATAAATAGTACAGTAGCCATGGGTGATGATTGTTCTCCATATACCTGAGACCCAATCACTCCCCCCTCCTGTGGACTGAGCGCCCCCTATCTTTGATGGTACAGAGCCCCTTAATTTCAAGAGCCACCGCTGCTGCTTCTGGGGGTTGTTTGGCAGTGGGTGCCCATTCCAGCCCTGAGTAGCCCCCCCCCTCCCCCGGGTGGGGTGGGGGGGGGTAGGAAGGAGGGTTAGGTAGGGGTGGTAATTAGGCAGCGTTTGACATTAGTTATTTAGCATCCAGAACGGGGAGTGCCCCTCGTTAAGGCTGTCTGCGACTTACTAACATGGAAAAGTCACTCATAAAACATGATATTGGTAAACCCCCAGGTAGCCGACAGCTACTAGTACAGTGGCCGACCCAGCATTCTGAGAAAAAAAAAGGGAGTGGGCGTTATTGGGAAAATTCTGCCTCCACAACATTTGGACTAAAGTTTACATTTAAAAAAGAATTGGGCAAAAACGGGGTGCGGAGGGGGGGGGGAAGTCATGCCACCTAGCGGCAGGTGACCCTAGGGCCCTTCCGCGCCCTTTAAATTATATCACGGTACAAAGAGCTATAGATTGACGTATTCTTAACTGAGTCAATGTAAATGGGAGAACCCAACGTCGGGAGGCTTTCATGGTGAAACAGGGAAATTAATTCAGACCTGAAAGATTAGAAACCAAAATTAACGTTTTTAATCGATGTTCTGGAAACACGATGGAATGAACGGCCTTTTCCCCTTGTATCCCCAAATTGAGGTTGAGGCTGCGTGCCCGACCATGACTCATGAGTCAGCAGATACCGGTGTGGGCGCAGTTAACGATTTATAGTTTACCCCAGCCTTGAACTTAAACTTGACCCACTTACGTGAGTTCATGAATAAGTTTACGACGCGTCTGTCATTAATGGATTAACATTGTAAGGACGGCATGATACCTTAATGCATCGTGCCCATGGTCCTCATGATGCATCAATGCAGCCATGACCAGTAAAATGCCAGTGCTGCATTCAAGCATCATGCCAACTCTAGGTTGATACACTCCCGAAGGTTCTCCATGATTCACCAATGTAGCACCGGCGAGTTACTCGACAGGGCTGCATTGGTGCATCATGACAACAAATGTCATCTTTTAGCGACATGCCGTCCTTAAAGGGTTACCTAAGGAATGGACTGAGTGGGAGTTGAAGTGGTGCCGGCTAATTAACGTCTATAAAGGTCAACGGCCGCTAGGGTAAAGTTCTGTTGTCTGCAAGTTCAGAATCCGGGTAAGTGGTTCTGTAAAATATACACATGTAGGAAAGGATCCCGGGGAATGATGCAGGGTTAGACTGTGGAAGACTAGGCCTAAACAAAAGTGTGTTTACTATAAAGCCAACCACATGTAGTACCCGGTAGCAGTACTCCGTAGCAAGAAGGGACCGACCCCAAAAAGTCTGTTCCTAATCTCCCCAAGACTTTCAAATATATGTCTTTATATATCATATGTACATAAAACATTGACGCTAACGGTGGACATTTCCAAGTTTCTCCTAGGAGATAATTCCTGGTACGTATATAAAATGTCTACAGCATGTTGCATGTAAAAACACCCCCACGTGGGCAAGAGGCTGGGAGAAGGGGGGAAGTTTTCGGGGTGGGGGGGGGGGGGGGGGTAGAGGAGGTGGGGGTGTATGTAGGGGGGGGGGTAACTCCTTATTGGACAGCATGCTCCATTGTCGTCATGATTCAACCCTGGCGAGTAACTCGCCAATAGTGCATCCATACACCATATACCAACTCTATGGGAATGATACACCCTGTATGGAAGGACTGCCGTGATGCAATGCTACAACACCAGGAGGTTAGTGCTGCAGGAGTGCATCACGACCAGGGATGCAGGAGTGCATCACGACCAGGGATGCATCACGACCAGGGATGCAGGAGTGCATCATGACCAGGGATGCATCACGACCAGGGATGCAGGAGTCATCATGACCAGGGATGCATCATGACCAGGGATGCAGGTGTGCATCATGACCAGGGATGCAGGAGTGCATCATGACCATGGATGCAGGGGTGCATCATGACCAGGGGTGCATCATGACCAGGGATGCATCATGACTAGGGATGCATCATGACCAGGGATGCAGGAGTGCATCTTGACCAGGGATGCATCACGGCCAGGGATGCAGGAGTGCATCTTGACCAGGGATGCATCATGACCCGGATGCAGGAGTGCATCATGACCAGGGATGCAGGAATGCATCATGACCAGGGATGCAGGAATGCATCACGACCAGGGATGCAGGGATGCATCATGACCCGGATGCAGGAGTGCATCATGACCAGGGATGCAGGAATGCATCATGACCAGGGATGCAGGAGTGCATCACGACCAGGGATGCAGGGATGCATCATGACCCGGATGCAGGGATGCATCATGACCCGGATGCAGGGATGCATCATGACCCGGATGCAGGAGTGCATCATGACCAGGGATGCAGGGATGCATCATGACCAGGGATGCAGGAATGCATCACGACCAGGGATGCAGGGATGCATCATGACCCGGATGCAGGGATGCATCATAACCAGGGATGCAGGAGTGCATCATGACCAGGGATGCAGGAATGCATCATGACCAGGGATGCAGGAGTGCATCATGACCATGGATGCAGGGGTGCATCACGACCAGGGATGCATCACGACCATGGATGCAGGAATGCATCATGACCAGGGATGCAGGGATGCATCATGACCCGGGATGCACCATGACCCGGATGCAGGAGTGCATCATGACCAGGGATGCATCATGACCAGGGATGCATCATGACCAGGGATGCAGGAGTGCATCATGACCAGGGATGCAGGAATGCATCATGACCCTGGATGCATCACGCGGGGCGGGGAGGGTTAGGCGTCACCTGGAGTAACCCCGGAGGTAGCGGACCGTGACCAATCACCTCCCTACCTGATCGATGCTTCCTGACCCAGTGTGGTTCCTACCCGCTCCTCCAGGGGGCGGGGGGTGGGTGTGTGTGGGGAGGGGGGGTTAACCCTTTAAGGATGGCATGTCGCTGAAAGATACCATTTGTCGTCATGATGCACCAATGCAGCCCTGGCAAGTAAATTGCCGGGGCTGCATTGGTGCATCATGCCACCCCTCTGGTAGCCTCAACCCCGTAGGGTCGGCATGATGCTTGAATGCACCACTAGCAAGTTACTCACCAGGGCTGCATTCATGTATCATGACGACCAAGGGCATGATGCATTAAGGCATGATGCCGTCATTAAAGGGTTAAGGGCAGCTGGGGTAATACTGACACCCTGTGTAAGGGCCAGGTGCATGCGGTGCCATTTCTCAGGAAATGTCCCACCATTGAACTGACCAGCATACCACTTTAATAGCATATATAATGTTTAAGGAGGCCAAATTCTGGGGGCCATGGAGCAATGACGCAAGATGGTAGCATTAGTAATAGTAATATTTTATAGAGGCCATTAGAGGCAGCATGGGCTGGTCTGGACCCTCTGGTCACAATACATATAGTGTAGGGACTTGGTGGGGTGTGGGTGGGAGAGGAAGGGGAAGAGGGAGGAGGGGTGGGTTGGTTCTAGTGGCACCCTCATGTACCCCCCCCCCCCCACCCATCTCCTGCTCTAAGTGGCTTTCTGAAAACCCTGGAGGAAGATGAAAGACGTCTTGGTGGCAATTACTGAAAACTCCTGGTCAGACCCCCCCCCTACAAGCAGCCACCTGCTGCTGCCGCGTCCCTAGTTACCATGGTTACACCTTTCTGTTGTCGCCCAAACTAACACCTGTTACCTTGGTTACCGGCCGCCGTCATGCTTCCCGCCAAAACCAACACCAGGACCAGAGGTGACTCACTCCACCCCCCCCCCCACACACACACACACCCCACCCCCCCCCCCCCCCACACACACACACCCCCACCATGAAACTGTCATGATCCAGAGGTGGAATTGAATGCCCACCCCCCCCCCCCCTCCCCCCTGTTTTTTTCGGGTGCAGTGTGAGGGAGAGACGCTCCTGATTAATTGATCAACCCGTGTTCAATTATTCACCTGTTGGCGGAAATATACCCTGATTATTAGCGGGGGTGGAGGGGAAGCAGGGGGTGGGGGCAGAAAATACAAAGAATTGTTTCAGACCACAGCCAACTCAGCAAAACAGGGCCCAATTCTTGTCCATAGTATATATTGGTATGCATGTATATGTCTATAGTTCATACCTGGGTCAAATTCCAGAACTTTTTTGGATCAGGTTGTATGTGAATTTACTTTAGAAATTTGACCACGATCAAAACGTTTTCCTAGGATCTAGATCTAAACACTTTGCACACTAAACACATTTTATCTAAACATGTTTAGAAATGTAACATGTTTAGATGGAAAAAGGTGTCTCAAAATGTGGGACAAGATAGTGTTTAGAAAAGTGTTTAGCTGCTAAACATGTGCATTTATCATCTAAACACTGTTTTTACAGTGTACCACTTGATGCCCAGCGAGTTGAATTGAGAGACCAATGACGTCCATCAGATTTGTTTTCTTGAAGTATTCAGAGTGAACAACGACCAGTGAGTTGACGCCCGTGTCCACACGTCCAGGTTTAGGGTCGCAAATTACTTCCTCATTCCCAGAGTTCTCTTGAAGTACTTTATTTAAATGACGGGGAGTCAATAATCCAATTTCTATAAACAGTCATAGACATTTATATGAAGGACACGTGACATCCTCGTAATTCATTTCTAATTGTTTTATATTGTTTTGTTTTCTAATTAGACATAATTCTTTTGAATTTGACATATAAGTACAATTTGGTAATATTTTTAGCAGTTTGTAATTTTTATCTGAACCAAGCAACTTATTTTTACTAAGGTCAGGAAAGTTGTTTGTGTCAGAGAGGAGGGGAGGGAGGAGGGGAGGGATGGGGGATTTGGGGGAATCTGAGGGGAAAAGTGCAGAACGGGGGAAGATCCAATCTGACTGGCGTCGGTTCCGTTTCCATGGCAACACTTTGTTTGTTTACATATTCATTTGGGAGCCCGCCTGGAAGTGCACAGGTGTTTGGGTGGGAGGGAGGAAGGGGAAGGGAAGCGGGAAGGGGAAGGGGAAGGGAAGGAGGAAGGATCCCGTCCCCGCACTCAGACCCTAAGCAGACACCGCCTCGGAAAGATATCCAGCCCTTTGGAATGTCCGAATTCTATTGCCATAAATTCCCGCGTATAACCCGCGGGTTATACGCGCACAGACCTGTAGTGCGGGTTATACAATATTCTCAAAGTCTAGGGGCGGGTAATACGAGGTTTTTTAAACTATAGAACAGTACAAAAATTGCATTTTCAGACCCCAGGTGCGGGTTATGGAATCTTCCCAAAGTCGGGGTGCGGGTTATACGCTGGAAGTTCTTCTGCAGAATAAGGACTATTTTCTATAAGGAAATCCAGCGTTCCTGCTGTGAAAGGGGAGGGTATTTATCTCACTTTGTGGAAATTCAAAAAGTGTAATTTGGCAACATACAAGAGTAATAATAAACCCTCTTTACACTAAACTTTGTAACCAACTTTTCCAGTAAAAACAGCGTGAACTTTGGAGGCCATAGTGCTGTTTTTCACGCCAAAATTGTATTTCTTGAGAAAGCTCAAAATGGATGGTGCCCTTTTTGTCCCTTGAGTGCAGAGGGGAAGGGATGGTGGGAGGAGGGAGGGAGAGGGGGAAGGGGAAGCGGCGCCTCTGGCGGGAGGAAGGTGAAACATTGATGACGGCGTCGGGGCATGCCGCCGACTGTATCCATCTTTGATGACGCGTCGGCGGGGATCGAACCGGCTGTGTGTGTGTGGGGGGGGGGGGGTCACTGGGGGGGGGGGGTGTACTGAGCTGACCCAGAAGTCACGGCC
>OX381710.1:80322099-80353649 GCA_947462335.1 Harmothoe impar | reverse complement strand
AACTCGCCAGGGCTGCATGAATGCATCATGACGACCCTACAGGGTTGATACACTCCTGAATGTTCGGCATGAATGAAGCACTGGCGAGTAACTCGAATGCATCATGACAGCATATCAACGCAGTGTGCGGCCCTTAATGGTTTAAAAGTGGATAAAAATACTGAGAGTAAAAAGCGTTGGATGTAGAAGTGGGTTGAAGGTCCGGGTAGGGAGCACTCCGCGCTATACATCTTACATGGCCGCCCATCCCACAAAGTGGCTCTGCGAATTGATGTTATTTACTCAATAACCTTTTTGATTATAATTTTGATAATGATATGAATTACAATATATGTGTGTGTTTGGTATTTTTTTAAGCAAGTTAAACCTCATGAATTTGATACTGGCAGAGAGCTAAAATATAATCCCTATCTTATGGAAACGCTAAGATGTTACGTTCCCACATGATGTTTTAATTGGTACATGTTTTATAGTGTCCGGTGAAGTTGACATGTGTACCGTACCGTCGCGATTAAGCGCCTGGGCGCTCTTCAATTTGAAGGGGGCTCTTACCCAGGCGCTTATACAAGACAGACGCTTATTCAAGGTCACGATTTTAGTGCTTAAGAAATATTTGCAAGCCCCTACACCCGGGCGCTTATTCAAGACCGGCGCTTATTCAAGACCAGGCGCTTTATCGCGACGGTACGGTATCTTGACGTCAAAAAAAAGGAAGGGGCAACGTGAACCCGGGTGGTGACTGCTGGTTCTGTTTATACTGTGACTTAGTGTGACTGGATTTCTGCACTTTGTTTTCTCCCTCCTGCGTTTTGTCATCAGCTGTCATGACTGATCAGTGGGACTGGGGAGTGTGGGTTCTGTATAGACGGCATTTATGATTAGACAGGGTCCCTTTGAAGTGGTCCTTAGATGCGCAGACAGTGGTACATAGTGTTGCCGACAGGGGAGAAACAAGCCCAGCTACTGACTGGGTATACCCTCCTACCCTCAACCACTTAAGGATGGCGTGACGCCTTATAAAGCTCATGAAGCCCTTGGTCGTCATGATGCTTGAATGCAGCCCTGGCGAGTAACTCAAGCATCATGCCGATCCTACGGGTTTGATACACCCCCAAAAGGGTCGTCATAATGCACTAATGCAGCCCCCGGCGAGTTACTCGCCGGGGCTGCATTAGTGCATTATGACGACAAATGTCATCTTTTGGCAACATCCGTCCTTAAAGGGTTAACCATTTTTAAAAGGGCAGCATTAGTGCTTCAGTGAGGCGGTACCTTTTCGCCCCTTGATGCAGGGACCCGATCTAATTCAACTAGTGAACCACGCACCTATGACAAAAAGTGTGCAGTGTGTTGAATTATGAGCATGACATACACAAGTTTGCAATATGTTGCTATTAAACAATATGCATCCCTTAACGGTTAAACTTGTAAAGTGTACCTGACAACCTCAGTGTAGTGAGTGTGTGTGTGTGAGGGGGGGGGGTATATTAATAAACAGTCGCGCTGAGGGATTGGGTTTTACTAATACGTGTATACAGTAAGGGAGAGTGACTATGGTGGTGGTGGGGGGTGAGTGAGTGCAGTGCGGGATGGTACTGGGTTACATTTAGGCGACAAAAAGCTACAAAGGATGAAGTGAAAGTCACATCCGGGACTTACAATAGCCGTTATATGTATAGGGGGGAGGGACGCTGGGTGTGTGTGTGGGGGGGGGGGGCAGGGGGGCAGGGGGGGGGGGGGTTCTCGAGGATGATCTAACCCATTTAATGCAGTATTCCCTATATCATCATGATGCATGAATGCAGCTCTGGCGAACTCGTCAATGGTGCATTTATGCATCATGCTGACCCTACGGAGTTGACTCCCAAGGGCTGCGTTCATGAATCTTCCCGACCCTACGTCGCTAGGACTGCATTCAATCATCATGTCGACCCTACCGAGGTCATACACTCACTCACGAGGGGTCGGCATGATGCACCAATGCACATTTTAGCACCAGCGAGTTACTAACCGGGGCTGCATTGGTGCATCATGACGACAAATATAATCTTTTTGCAACATGCCGTCTTTAAAGGGTTAAATCACCATGCGGCCATTAAAGGGTTAGTGCATATCGCATTATGTGCGGGTTATGGCGGTAATTATTACAGGGCGAGGGAGCGCATCATGCCCTTGGCCGACATGATGCATGAATGCAGCCCTGGCGAGTAACTCGCCAGTGCTGCATTCATGCATCATGTTGTCCGTACGGGGTTGAGGCATTCTTGAAGGGTTGTCATGATGCACCAATGCAGCACCATGATATGACGACATCGTTTAGCGACATGCCGTCCTTAAAGAGTTAAGGCATGTAAACCAGGTTAAACCTTAGTGCATGTAGCACGGTGCGGGTTATGGCGGTATTCTAACACGGCTAGGGGCCAAAAAAAAAAGTTCAGGTCACCCGACCGACCCTATCAAAAGAGGGCCGACCCTACGTTTTTTTTATGCAATTTTGAAGAAATTTTCATGTTTTTACCCTTTTTTGGTCAATTTTGGTGGGTTCGAAAAAGTTGGGTAGTATATTCATGTTAAAAATAACATAAGATAAAATAAAATAATCCAACCTACCGACCCTACATTTTCCTCCCATGTTACCTGAAACAAATCTTCTTAATTTTTTGGCCTAGGGAGTGTGTACTGGGTGCCCTCTGTGCCCTCACACACAGGGGGAGCGGTTGTTATTTGTTGGTGTTGTATAAGATGACGTCCCTACTACACTAGGTGTGTGTTAGGGGGGGGGGGGGTATTAGTCACACCTAACTGTAGGGGATGGAAACAAAACGGGTTGTCATGAATTGAGGGACACTCCCTGACGTCTGATGGTACCCGCATCCCGACACCTGAACAGTACCCAGGTCCTGGGCCAGGTAACCCCACCCAGCTTAACAAGGGGCGTTCTTTTTGTTATTGTCATAGAAAATGTACAAAATATTGTGTTTTGTGTAGATGTACTGGTTTTAAACCTTAACTGTTTTTGAGCTTTTACTGACCACTGTGTTTTTTCTCGTCTTTAGGTGAGTGACCGTAGCCCCGTCTGTGCACCATGTGGCGTGAGTACCCGCGGATACTGGTCCACATTCTGATAACTTGCATTACACGCTTTACTGTGAATATGTTGGGAGAGCAGAGGGGAAAAAACGGAAAAAAACCTGTCTTACAAAAAAAAAGACAAAAAAACACACACCAAAATTCCCATAGGACCGAGGAAAAAAGGGAAAAGGGCATGGAAAACCTCATTTTTAGGTATCCTAATGAAGACATGTTGAGAAATATCCACAATCTGAATATCGAAGTTATCCAAATAAAACGGCCTTAACGGCTCATCTTCTGAACTACTCTCACTGTTCCCACAGGTCAGGGGGAGTTAATTACCCTGGGCTTAATCAACTGAAATTACAAAATCCATCAGTGCCAGGGATATAGGTAGAATAATTAATTATTCCCTCTAAATGGGGTAAGTTAAGCCTAGAAAGAAGGGTATACTTTTGTAAACAATAGATTGGCGACGAGGATGCACCTATGGTCTTATATGTACTTTGACATTGTAGTTGTGATCAATTTTCATGACGAGAAAAAAATTGCAAAGAGGTGGGGTAGTTGTTTAAAAGAAAAAGAGTTTGAAACTAGTTGCAAACCGTGCTGTATATTATGAAGTACTGGATGCGCCGTTTAGGACAATGCCCTCTGAGATCCGGGATTCAGCCTGCCTCCCTCTCCTTTATCCACCCCCCCCCCCCCCCGCCCCCGTCTACCGGTATACATCCACCCTGGGAGACACTAGGTGGCTGTGTCTCACGAAATTGGGCCAAGTTGAAAGTCAATAATCGGGTACAATCTATGACCGGGTGCAATCTATGATCGGGTACAATCTATGACTGGGTGCAATCTATGACCGGGTGCAATCTATGACCGGGTGCAATCTATGACCGGGTGCAATCTATGACCGGGTGCAATCTATGACCGGGTGCAATCTATGACCGGGTGCAATCTATGGCCGGCTTGAAAGAAAACGGCTTATTTAGGGCAGATATAGATAGAAATTGAAACAAAATGAGTGATATAAAGTCTTAAAACACCCATTAACATTTTCCACCATTTACATCTTCATCTGCCCTAAATATAGCTCTTATTTGTCCAAGCCGGTCATAGATTGCACCCGGTCATAGACTTTCAACTTGGCCCGCTTTTGTGAGGAGACAGTGAGACACAGCCATATCTACACAGCCGGTTAGTGTCTTCAATACACGCAGGGTATTAGTCTGGGTGGGAGTGTTGTTTGTTTCACCTCTTTCTGAGAAATCAACACAAAACTCCTCCTCATCCATATACTATACGTAATCCCCACATCCAGTAGGACCCTCCTGATGCCGCCTTAGTCACCAGCAGGTCACCCCGTACACCCCCCCCCCCCCCCGTGTGTACTTGTTGTTGGCTGGATACTAGTGTGCCTGTTTTTGTACATTAGTTTATGAGATATGAATAGAAGTAACAGTAGCCGGCGGAAAGGGGGCAGTCTGCATATAGGTGTGGACGTGTTGTGACGTCATCACAAGCTGTGTACCTGGACACCTGCAGACATAGACCACGTGTCACTGACCCTTTAACCCTTTATGGACGGCATGTCGCTAAAAGATGACATTTGTCGTCATGATGCACCAATGCAGTCCCGCCGAGTAACTCACCGGTGTTGCATTGGAGCATCATGACGGCCCTTTGGGAGTGTCTCAATCCCAAAGGGTCAGCATGGTGCTTGAATTGCATTGATGCATCATGACGGCCAAGGATATGATGCATTAATGTGTGATGCCATCCTTAGAGGATTAATGACCAAGTAGGGCTTTGATGCTCCTTTTGTCGGCGTGATGCATGAATGAAGCACTGGCGAGTTACTTACCATACCATGGCTGCATTCATAGGGCCCTAGACGGGGGGTAGCTGTGTCACTTGTCGAATATAAGAAAGGCCAATGTCCCTTGTCGATCCTAAGAAATGCCAATGTCCCTTGTCGATGGTAAGAAGTGGTCTTGTCCCTTGTCGCCAACCCCTGGCTTCCCTTATCCCTTGTCCATATATGCTAAAACAAGGTCTTGTCGCCTTGTCGATTTTACCCGTCGGGGGCCCTATTCATGTATCATGTCCCCTGTAAGGTTTATTGCCGTGCTGCTTTTGCACGTCATGACAAGGTGAGGTCTTTAAGGGCCGCAGTGCATTAATGCATCATGCCCCGGCCAGTTGTGCTGCATTCAAGCATCATGACAACCATGCAGAATTGATACACTGCCGAAGGGTCGGCATGATGCACCAAGGCAGCCCTGGCGAGTTACTCATTGGGGCTGCCTTTTAATGACAGGCTTATACCAGGATTAAACACTATAGCAGGGGCGGATCCAGGAATTTGGGAAAGGGGGGGGGGGGGGCGCCGTAATACCTACAGCATTGGGGGTGTTGAACCATCTAAATTAAAATTTACCAAAAAATAAGGGGGGGGGGCGCCCCTTGCGCCCCCCCTTGGATCCGCCCCTGTATAGCCTATACGCTTCTTGCTGATATCCTGAATGTCATCTTTTGCTGTCGGGGACAGGAAAGATGTCACAAAACGCACGATGGCAAGTGCGGCTCCCTCGGCTCTGTTGTACGTCACACTGACGTGCGTGGCGTCACAGTAACGTCACTCCTGTTCCCCGGAATAGGTAGAGATGTCAAGGTAAAGGGCGTCTTTGATCCGGACATCGCCGTCACTCCACTGCGCATGCGCTAGGGTCGCTACTTAACCCAATAGTGTGATGGACACAACGTCATGTAAAACGTCAGACGCCGACAACCCTGTCGCGATAAATGATCACGTTATGACGTCACACCATGACGTAGGCTGCCTGTGACGTAGGAGGGATGTGTCGGTATCCCAGGCAATTGTCCCAGGGTCCAATGTCAGAGCCTCTCATGAAGTAGTATGGGAGTGTCTGTCACTTTACGAGGAGGGGGGAGCATAAGAAATGCTGTTAAGATATAATATGATATAATGTAACTAGGGTACCTTTAAGTAATGACGATTGCACTTTGCAATTCATAGAATACAATTTTTAACGGATATATATTTTGCCACAAATTGGTCACGTGTTCTGGAAGAGCCCCCCGGGTCTCCAGGTGCCGCGTAGTGTAAAGGGTTGCCATGTCAACCCCTTGACGTCCCTGTGACGGACGCTGGTCGTGACGTCATAGTTACGTCAAAGATACCGGTCTGATTGTGACGTCAGTCACGATACACGTCATGGGTCCGTCAGCATAGTTTGTTAACTGTCGGCATGATGCATGAATGAAGCCCTGCGAGTAACTCCAGTGTACACTCACGGAGAAAGCCCTGCGAGTAACGTGAGTGTGCACTCACGGAGAAAGCCCTGCGAGTAACGTGAGTGTACACTCACGGAGAAAGCCCTGCGAGTAACGTGAGTGTACACTCACGGAGAAAGCCCTGCGAGTAACTCGAGTGTACACTCACAGAGAAAACTATCAGAGTAGAAATAACTCTTTTAGCAGAGTCAATATTCTATCGCCAGAATAACTCTCTCTTTGACTCTTTTATGCGGTGTTTTACTCCCGTCTGGAAAGGAGTCCAACACACACTGCTGCCGTGTGCCGGCGGTAAGACCTATTTGAAACCCTCTTAAATCATTAAAATTTCATTTTATGAAAGTGCCCAACTGATCTCAGTTGCCGAAGTAAGTGTCCGACTTCTGTGTCTAGCATATTAGAGAAATAACTAGCTATATGACCATTTGTTGACATTCCTCGTTACGGAGCACGCGGCGAGTCGTTGTTTAGAGGTGATGTGACAACTCGCCACTCATTTCTGGTACCCCCAATTTGTAATTCTTCATTAGATATCAAATCCGACTTTCAGCCTGTTATGCATGTATTGTCGGAAGCCGGTGTTTACGCCTTGTACACCCACACAGTGCGTTGTTAATGGGATATACTTTACCTTAGACTGAAAGGCGGAAGTGTTATTTTTATGATGGTTGTGACGTCCATGCATGAACTAGTTTTGAGCTGTACTGTGAAAGTACTTTATTTCGCTGGGTATATATTTTCGCGACTTAACTATATATGAAATGATACAGGTCCCGGCCTTTGGCGTTTGGTGGTCACCCCCTCCCCCCCCCTTTCAGATTCCTGGGTCCGCCCCAGTAATGTTGGAGAAATAACATGTGTCGACAAAGGGTATCATAAGGCATAGGCTTTCAATTTTATATTCATACAAAGGACACGATTTTCAAATTGATTAAAATGCAAGTTCTAGATGGGATATTTACACAATGCTAACAGTTTAAGAAAGATAAATTACAAGGCTATTTGTGATGTGGATAGTGTATCGACATATTAGGGAGTGGTCATTTTTAAACAACAGGGGGGGGGGGGGTCGGTGGATTTTCGCATGAGCGGGTCGAAATTTTTTTGGTTCCCCCCGTGGGAGGGGGTCGACATTTTTTTGGTCCCCCCCTCAGGCAAGTTGAAATTGAGCGCGGTCGACCCCTTTGAGCTATGGTAACGCGCAGGCTTTTTCGCCAAAAAGGGGTGCAATTTTGGTCCCCCCCCCCTCAAGAGGGGTCCAAATTCTTTTGGTCCCCCCCTTCAAGGGGTCCAAATTGTTTTGGTCCCCCCCCAAATCTACCAACCCCCCCCCCCCTGTTGTTAAAAAATGACCACCCCCTTAAACGCTTTTGTCGACGCTATAATCGGGATTTAGGAAATGTGGGTGTATCGATTCTGGGGGTATAATGGATGACATCCATATACCGGTATATACAGGCGTGTTTGGGCGGGGCGTGGCAGCCCGTAACACGGGTGTGGAGGCCGGGCGGCGTGCCTCCCATACCCCCACACACCGTAGCCCACTACAAACGCATCCAAAAATAATTATCTCATATCAAGAAAGTAAGATTAGTAAACTCGTCTGGCAGACAACCCACTTGTTTTAAGAAAATATTTTTAAACAGTGAATGAAATCACAATGCAGTCCTTAAATTATTAACCCTTTGAGGACGGCATGTCGCTTAAAGATGACATTGGTTAGCATGATGCATTAATGCAGCCCGGCGAGTACCTCGCCAGTGCTGCATTGGTGTATCATATTTGAGACATTTTGGGAGTGATGATTGGATACAGGGCTGGCAAGTTACTCGCCAGTGCTGCATTCATGTATCATGACGGCCAAGGGCATGATGCATTAAGGCATTATGCCGGGTTTAAATGTTTAAACATCCCCGCGTTATACCAGAATGTGACAGTCACGTCGTGGGGGATAGACTGCGGGTCTGAGATGGCTGAGGACATTACCCGGCAATCCTTCACATGGTGCAGATTCCGGTTACAGAACTATATTTCCTGCTGGATGCTAACCCGTTGATGCTCGCATATGGTGGTGTAATATACCCTACCCCTCAATGCAGCTCTGGCGAGTAACTCGCCGGGGCTGTAGTCATGTATCATGACCACCCTACGCGATTGATACACTCCCAAAAAGTTGGCATGTATAGTTTTTGGTTGCTGACTTACCAGAGCTGCATTCATGCATCACGGCGACAAAGTGCATGGTGCCTTAAAGGGGCAACGTCCTGTAATGTATTACACTTGAATGCCGCTGGCGTATCAGTTTCCTTCCTTTCTATTACAAGATACACCATTTATAGATCAGTATTTCAGCACCACATAGAGATTTAAAGATGGTGTATCAGCTAATAGACTTCCCAAACCTTTTCTTCAAAATGGATATCACTTCAATGCCATGGGTTCCATTATCACTTTAGCTGATAAACAGTGCAAGATATTTGTCTATGAATGCATAATTTGATATTGATAACAATGTACCTGATTCGCTGACTCAGCCACCCCGCCAGGTGAGTACAGGGGAAACTAGCCTAGTAGAGAAAGCACTGAGGCATGCAGTAGCACAACATAGACAGTTTTAGTGTCGACCTACAGTAAAAATGATTGAACTGCCTGTGCTCATTTCATATAGCTTTAGACACTTTCAATCATTTTAAATGTTGAGGAGGACTTATAGGAGACTCTATACAAGAGCAATATGACAACCCATCTTTAATGGAGTAAGCCCTTTGCCGACATGATGCATTAACCACTCAATGAGTCTGCATAGTTTGACCAATGCAGCACCGATGAGTTTCTCGCTGGGGCTGCATTGGTGCATCATATGATGCCAAACGTGATCTTTTAGCGACATGCCGCCCTTAAAGGCGCAGATCTCGGTGCCCCTCCAGCCACAGTCGGAATGGAGCCTATACGGCACTAGCACATCCTGGTACCTCAGGCAGTCGGGGGCTACACTCCATCTTCTTATCAGGCTTATCCCCCCTCACACCTTGAATAAAGGGGCTGATAAGAAATTCTCCCATGATGCACTGCTCTGGAGTCGGGGGCCTAACCATAATGCATTGCTCTGAGCCAAGATGGCGGCCCCCATAGCCTAATGCGCTAGTCCCGTATACTTAGTATATAGGAGCTCTGGGTGTTTAAAGAGTTAAAGGGTTGACATTGTTGTGTCTCCCGGGTGTAGCTTTACAGGGGGGGGGGGGGTAGCACAAGGAGCAGGGTACTGTGTGATTAACACCCCCCCCCCCCCCCGGCTCCTACAGACGGAGACAGACGTACCCCTGAAGTAGGAGACCTGAACCCTTTAAGGACCGCACCCTGCTTTAGTGCACTCCGCCATGTGGCCGTCATGATGAATGAACGCTGTAGTGCTGCATTGGTGCATCATGCCAACCCTTTGGGAGGAGTGTCTCAGCCGCATATGGTCAGTATGATGCATGAATGCAGCCCTGGCGAGTTACTCGCCAGGGCTGCATTCATGCATCATGACGACCAAGGGCATGATGCATTAATGCATCACGCTGCCCCCAGAGGGCTAACACGACAGGACAGGTGAGCCGCTAGCCGGGAGTGGATCCAGGTACCCAGTGTCTGTCTGTCCGGGATCACAGGGTGCGACCCCCCCCCCCCCCCCCCGTCACCTGTACACCTGTATCATACCCCTCCTCCTGCTGACTGGCTGAGTGTGTGTGTGGGGGGGGGGGTGATTACCTTGATTACTGCCCCACCTCACCTGGGGTGGGGGTGGGTGCCGCATCCCTTGTGTGTGTGTGTGTGGGGGGGGGGGGGGGGGGGGGGTCCTGGGGTCCCGGGGTCCTGCGTTCAAACCCAGATAAGGCCACCCGAAAAAAAGGGCATTTCTCAAAAATCATGATTTGGAGAAAACTTTCTACTTTAAAAAAAAGGTGAAAAATATGTTAATATTGGAAATATAGGCAAATTTGGTATCAAACTAAAGCTTATAATGTCAGCCACGCAGTCAGCTGGTAATAAGTTGCATTATAATAACTTATGCTGATCTATTAACTCCAAATAACTAAAGTGTGAAAATTGATCACGAAAATCCAAATTTCCCGAGTAAAAAAGAAATTAATTAAAAAACGCCCTCGCGTATTTTTCACTGCTTGGTGACGAGAAACAACTTTTTTTTGGAGTGGCCTTACTTAAGAATACTGCTGGTCCAGTCCCCCTGCTCTGCACAGAGAAAAAGGAGTCCAGGTTTCCTCCAGAATGACTCCCTTCTCTAGGGGAGTCCAGGCTGCCTAAGGGAGCCTAGGTGACTCCCTGACTGACCTAGGGGAGTCACATGGGAGAGTCACATAGCTCCCTGACTCCCTAAGAGAGTTACATAATGTCCTTGGCTCCCCTAGAAAGGGGAGTCATTCTGGAGGCAATCTGGACTCTCTTTTGATGCTGTATCTTTTCACTGTGTGTAGGGACGACCAAACATTTTAGGGGCCCTTGATGGGGAGGGGGGGGGGTCCCCATTTCCGTGGTCGATTCTAATAATGCATGATGCACTGACCACATATAGGCTGTGTTACTGTACATAAGGCCACTCAAAAAAATAAAATGGTTTCTCATCACCGCGCGCATCATAAAACCCGGTTTTGAGGAAACTCTTTTTTTTGGCCAAATGTTGATGGAAAACCTGATAAAAATGAACAAAATTGGTCATATTTGGTATCGAATTAAAGCTTATAATGCCAGCAATGCAGTGGTATAGACAAAACTTACATTTTCTCCACTTTTAAAGATCAATTAATTCTTTACTAATAAAATCTGAAGTTTGGTCACAAAAAAACGTAAATTCTCCTACTCATTTTGGCCTGCGAGTAAAAAAAAAGAAAAAAAAAGAAAAACCTCCCTCGTCAGATTTCTCAGACCTTGGTGATGAGAAACCACTTTTTTTTGAGTGGCCTAATAAGGGAAATGAAAAGAATGCAAAAACTTTTGATTTGATAAAAGTATTGATTACCTCTCATTCCCCCCTTCATCTCCTAGATCCGGTGACTATCAGTGAGCCCTGCTGTAAAGTGATCTACACTGTAAAAAGGTGGTTGCCATTTTTGTAGGTGTACAGTAGCTTCTACTGTAGGTGTACAGTTTGCTGTAGATAAATTACTGTAAATCCAATCTATAGTAAATTCTACTGTAAATGCAATCTACTGTAACCGAGTAAGGTTAAGTGTGTGGGGTGTGCACATATGTAGTTAAACTGAAAAAGTAAACTTGTCTCCTGACTCGTCAAAGTGACTATTATTAAATAAACGAGTCAAAAGTTGTCTAACCCATCAGGTTACCATTCCACAAATAGAATCTGGAGCTGGCAAATGTCAGGTTTCGGGCTGGCACATGCCAAGTGGGTCTTCCATCTCACAGCTAGAGGACCCGCTTCCTTGTCACTTAGTAGACAAGTTTTTGAGTTGTTTATTTTATGACCGTCACTTTGAAGGGTCTGGAGACAAGTTTATTTTTTGAGTGTAGGAGGACTACAGTAGATTCTACTATGTACCTACACTAACTATTTACAGTGTAGGTCGTACATTGACTGAGACACACTTAGACGGATATCGGTTTGAAATTAGCTCTGAGGATGCGGGCTGTGAATAATATACAGCCTCGCATCCTTCCCACCGCTAAATTCCTGGTCGGTGAATCAGCCACAGAGTGAACTCAACTCCAGTCAACTTGTCAATGTATAGAAGAAGAAGAGTGGCACAGTGTTAAGAGCCCCCTACTTTATATTGTGTAACTGGGGTGACTCACACATAGTGACTTAAGTTGCTGAAATAGGATCAAAAGGCCGGATCCATCCTCAAAATGTACAAGGCTGTATTTAGGCTGGCCCTACGGGTTCATACATTCTAATGGTGCATGAATGCAGCACGTTCAGGCCATTAAAGCACTATGCGGCCCTTAAACATTTCAATCCGAGGGATGGAAGGCCACGATCAGATTTGACCCGATCCCAGGTCGTGGTTATTTGTAAATTGAATAAGCCTCATTCATACTCCCGGGATCACAATGCATTGATTAGAAATATTAGCCCCCCCCCCCCCCCACCACGACCACCCTGATCCACTGTTTAGGGGTAGGGCCCCTTTATAAGCAAGTGGTTGCTTTATTTGCACTGCATTGTACCCCAGGATCGTACCCCCAAAGTCATGGGGATTTTTAAATTGAATGAACTCAATTTATTCAATTCAAACTCATTGATTGAAAACAACAACCCCCCCCCTTTCTCCCCCCCCCCCCCGCCCCCCACGTGTAGGTGTATAGACCCGCCCCTTTATACCGGCCCGGCAGCTTCCTCTCCCCTACACCGTGTACTACCTGGGATGTAACAGTGTGACAGATGACACAGGAGCTGCTCCGGGAGCTGCTCCGTCTTTGTGTGGTGTCTTTGTGTCTTTGTATCATTTGTGATACAGCCCAATATGACATCACCACCAACCCATAAAACACCAATAACCCTGTATTAAAGGGCAGCACGATGCTTTAATACACTATACCTTTCTGTCGGCATGATGCTTGAATGAATGCAGTCCCATCTGTGAGTGGCTCGCGGATGCTATGTACATGCATCATGCCGACATTACCGGGTGGATACATTCCCAAATTGGTCGCAGCACCAGTGATGCATCGCTGCATTGTGACAACAAATAAATGCCTTGGGGTCCTGCTGTCCTTGCAGGGTTACCACACAAAGGGCCACACTTAGGGTTGGGTGCCGGGGCTGGGCCTGGTATGTCACCTGGGGTACCAGCACTGGGGCAGGACCCTAGATGGTACCCTGTAGGGGCCGCATAGGGCTGTAGTGCATTATCCCTCTATCCTCATGATGCGTGAATGCAGCCCTGGTGAGTAACTCGCCGCTGCTTCCAAGTGCTGCCTTCAGGCATCATGCCGATCCTATCGGGTTGATATATCTCAAATGGTCGTCATGATGCATGAATGCAGGCCTGGCGAGTTCCTCACTAGGACTGCATTCATGCATCATGCCAAGAAAGGCCATACTATACTACATTAAAGTACTTTGCTGCCCTTGCAGGGTTAAATGGCGGATCTCATTGTTTCCTTTGTGGATGCCATAAGTCTGTCACACCCACCTCAGATGTAGATATCCCTGTGTCTTTTTTTAACGCTACCCTTCTAGGAACACAGGAGTGTGTGATCGGTGTGTGTGTGGGGGGGGGGGGGGTAAGGGAGAAGACGGTAACTGGGTCGGGGGGCATGGTGTGGCCTTTGTCTTCAGGTTTACCAGAACCCAGTTATGGGGAACAAAGCTGGAACCCTGGCTGGTGTGTGTGTATCATCATGCAGGTATTACTCATAAACCTGTAACTACTACCAGATAGACTACACAGCTCCCCCCCTATGTTTCCGTATATTTCAATGTAACTTTTTCCAATACCCCCAGTACATTGCCTAATTCACGCCCCTCCTTTCCAAAATTCCTGGATCCGCCCCTGAAACAAGTAGAATCACTGTGACTCCCGACTTGATTACTGAGGTAACTCTCCCCAGGACTCCAATGTGACTCCCTAACATTAGCAGGACTCTATAACAACTCTATAATGACTCCTATTCTAAGACTGACTGAGAGTGTCCAGATTCCCATTTAGGAGTCAGCGTGATTCTACTTCTTTTTTCTGTGCAAGTTAGAGGCATGTAACTGGCAGTGACGAAACGACCCAAGGCCGTCATGTCCCAAAAAGGCGCCCAACTTTTTTTTAAAGTTTCAAATAACCTTCACTCCGGGCGCTGGTTCGCGGCAATCTTATAGTGCACTAAATTGCTCTCAACACAAGCAGAGAGGTAGAGAGAACTATCCGTCTGATAGGAGTCGGCTGCAGAGAGCAGATAGGCGGGATGCTGACCTTGCTGTATCGTCTGTGTTAGTCTAGAATTGTGACTGCAGATGGGTCAAAAACGACCTGGCGACCTGGGCGGTTTTGGAGGCGACTTTCGACCTAAAGCAATAATATAAGCGACCTTGCGACTTTTGGAATAATTATATAATAGGTTAAGGGGTCCAAAAAGCAACTTTGTGACCTGAACCCCTTAATTTCGGCGAATTTCCGACCTCAGGGGAGACCCCTCTGCACCCCCAGAATTGCTTTTATGATGAGCTTTGAGATTTGGTTAAAGTTGCTTAAATTCAAAGAGTCATGCAGTACTTGCTTAAATTCAAAGAGTCATGCAGTGTGAGGTATGACCCGACGGAGGGTGAGTGTGTCGGGAGGGGGGGGGGGGGAGGTATAAATTAACAAGGCACCAAGTCAATCTCCCTCCTTTTCTTGGGGGGAGGGGGAGAAGGGGATCTCAGGGGTGGAAGCATTAAAAGGGTATAGTTCGGAGGCTGGAGGCGTAACTATCGCTTTTCTCATATCTAAGGCGGGGGAGTGTAGAGAGAGAGGGGGGGGGGGGGGCTCCTGGGTCCAATACTGAGAATGGATTCCGACAATTTCCATGTTTGATTCCAAATAGATTTACCAAGATCAGAAATTAGTTTGTTTCGTTCTGATTTTTTTTTTTTTTTTGCATAATACGAAAAAAACTATATTCTTCTTCTATGAATGCCTACAACATCCATAATGATGTAAATGGCATCATCGTCTCATCCTCAAGAATAATGTCAATAAATAATAAAACGTGTCGATGAATGTACTTGGTCAATACACTGATTAGTACACCCCGACATCCCTATAGTGTGGGTCTGGGGTCGGGGGGGGGGGGGTCGGGGCTGGGGGGGGGGGGTGATTGCCATTAACCTGGATCACGCGGCAACAGGAGGAAATCCCCACGTTGACGTGGTTTTTAACTTTTAGATAACATTGGCAAATTGACTGTTAGAACATGGACTTAAGTCAAAGTGGAAATGTAGACTTGATGCAACTTAGAATTTACGTTCATATGACGTCAAATTAATGGATCAATGTTAATACAACGTGAAGTAGTTTCTTTATAGTAACACGTTGACGTTGTTTTCTTGATGTTGGTCTAGTGGTCAGGAGAAAAAACAGTAGTTCCTCAACATGTAATCTATGTTAAATGAATTTGTTAATTTGAAAGTCCTCTTTAAATCTTGATTTTAATGTTTTATGAACGAATCGATAACCTCAAGATCTGATGACTCCAATAAACGTTGATTTGACGTTGATTTAACGTTGACGTAACGTCTGTTGTTGCCGGCCCGGTTACAGCCGGTCACGTGGTACCTGCTCCGAGCGTCTCTCCCAGACCGAGGCTTAACGCGGCGTTCCCGTGACCTGCCGCGTCCCCGTGACCCGGGGTCAGCGCGCCATGCATGACGGCAGACGCTTGTTGATGCACGTCGTCATGGTAACGGATCCCAATAATCACTAAAAAGGTAAAAACACCGTCTGTCGGCTGCAATGTAACTGGGGGTGGGGGAGGGAGGGGGGGCGGGGGGGGGACCATGCAAGAAGGCAAGACTGGGAAGTACACTGAAAAAGTAAACTCGTCTCCAGACTCGTCGAAGTGACTGTCATAAAATAAACAAGTCAAAAGTTGTCTAACCTATCAGGTTACCATCCCACAAATAGAATCTGGAGCTGGCAAATGTCGGGTTTTGGGCTGGCACATGCCAAGTGGGTCTTCTATCTCCAGCTAGAAGACCCGCTTACTTGTCACTTAGACAAGTTTTTGACTCGTTTATTTTATGACCGTCACTTTGAAGAGTCTGGAGACAAGTTTATTTTTTTGAGTGTAGGAATCGACCTAGAAAAACACAGGTGTTGGTTTTCCTTCCTTAAAAGGTGGAATTTTTAATGTTTTTTACTGGACTTTCACGCTGGATTTGAATCATTTTCCAAGCTGTTAAATGAGAATCAGAATGGTCAGCCAGGAAGGACTTATTTGATAGAAGGGGAAGAAGAAAGGGATAGAAGTTGACGAGAGGAAATGATGAGTTTAGCAATGTACATAGAACAAAAATAAAAGTAGGGAGATGGTAGAAGTCAAATGATCAACAAGATATTTCGAGTTGGGAGGCAAGAAAATAGAAACGTATTGAATGGAAAGGATGTGAAATAATCTCAAAACAAATAAAAACGAGCAACAATTGGTGAAGGCATCTTTGATAAAATGTGTATAAATAGGGAGTAAAGAAAGGCGGTATTAACCCTGTAAGGACGGCATGATACCTCAAGGCTTCATGACCAGTTGTCCTCATGATGCATCAATGCAGCACCAGCCAGTAACGCATCATGCCAGCGGCAAACCCTACACCATCGTATCAAGCAGGGTCGGCCTGATGCAGTCCAACTGTGCGGATGCATCCATGCGTCATGCATCATGCGTACATGGTGCATTAAAGCATCATGCTTCCCTTAGAGGGTTATGAGGGGTCAGACAGAGGCAGTAGCAGAGACAGGGGGCGGCTTGCTGTCAGGTCGGATCCTGGTGGTCGGGGTGTGTGCAGTAGGGCATGACGCCTATTGTACTAGTTGTACTCACCTCCCTCTGCATCACAGTCAGGGGGGGGGGGGGTTAGCCCTGTCAGGACGCATGTCGGTAAAAGATGACATTTGTCGGCATGATGCACCAATGCAGCCCCGGCGAGTTACTCACCGGGCCTGCACTGGTGCATCATAATGACCCTGCGGGGGTGTCTCAACCTCATAAAGTCGGTATGATGCTTGAATCCAGCACTGGTGAGTTACTCGCCAGGGCTACATTCATACGACCAAGGATACGATGCATTAAGGCATCATGCCGTCCTTAAAGGGTGAAAGGGATTTAACAGGTAAACAACCCCCCCCCCCCTTCACACACACACGCACATCAAACTAACGCCAACGGCTGGCAGACTGTTCGACAGATTGGCGGTTCGACAGATCGGCGGTTCGACAGAATTTCTAAATTTCCGGGACTGTTCGACAGGACTGTTCGCCATATTTTATTTTTCAACAGGACTATTCGACAGATTGGTTGTTTGGCTTGTAACTTTGCTTCTAATTGGAATATTCACACAATTCTTGCAGATTCGGAAGCCCTGAGTCAAGAAGGATATATAGAGTAAGAGAGTGGGCATTTATTCGCCTTTAATATTTTTCTAAAATATATTTTAGAATACTATTGGGAGAATCAATCTCATTAGAACGAGTAACAGAACTGCTTATAGAGGTTAAGTGAAAGTGTAGTGTTTCTGTTGTCAGATATGAAACCCCCCTTCATTTTCTTTTTATTATTTGAAGGTTGTGCACCCCAACTCTTTTACTCAGATACTGCCACTTCTGTACATTTGTATTAAGTTATACTAATATCATGGAAAAACACACCAGGAATGTATTCTACGGCTCAATTAATATCTAGAATTGTATCCTAACTGTAGTTATCTCCCTAGGCCCATGGGATGCATGCAAGACGAGCTATTAGCTGTCACAGTTGGCTACCCAGTAAACAAATAACGTTACACACCATCCTATAACGTTATATGTCAACGTTTTTTAAGGCTCTTTAGTATGACATAACGTTATGTAAAATTTAAAACGTTATTTTTAAGTAAAATAACGTGTTTTTTTTATTAGCTGGATATGCTATGAATGAAAAGGGTAAAAATAACATGCATATATTTATACATAGGAATACAAGTTGAAAAACGTATTCTGTCGAATTATCCTGCCGAAAAAAGAAATCTGTCGAATGGTCTCAAAAATCTGGCGAACAGTCTTGGAATTTCTGTCTAATAGTCCTGTCGAATCGTCCTGTCGAACCAGCAATCTGTCGAATTGTCCTTTTCCCAACGCCAACGCAGAAAGTAATCCACACAGAGAATCAAACCCAAATTGAAAAGGGCTCTCTCCCCTAATTAAAGCCTCTAACAATGGGAGTACATGTACTCAGAGTCAGGCTGCATGAACCGCCTCCATGCAGCCCTTTGCCTGCCCTGATTGTGGGGAGGCGTTAACTCTTTAATGACACAGACAGAGGTCAGTCTGAATGACAGGTTTCTCCACGAGTAGCACGTTGGATCATATCACACGAGACGGAGCCGAATGTGATATGTTTCAAGGTACCACAAGTGAAACCAGGAAACCAGAAATTCAGACTGATTATAGTGGATCTCTGTGTTTATTCCATGTAATTATTAATAAGTTATACTTTAAAATAACATTTAAAGTTTGGTTTCATACCTATTTTAGTGACCATCATGGAGAAACACCCCATGGAGAATGAGCATCAGTTTCTCCACAGGGGCGTTGAGAACGGCCATTCTAGTACTTAAGCATAGTAAATTCGTTTCTCCACGTGAGATACAGCTTGGTGTCTTGGAGCTGCATCTTCATTCATCCTTCCAATCCTTGCAGTGTCGGCGAGTATCTCAACATCTAAACCCTTCACGAGTATCTCAGCACCTAACCCCTTCACGAGTATCTCAGCACCTAACCCCTTCACGAGTATCTCAGCTGTATAGGGTCGGTGTGATGTATCATGGACACAGAAATGTCACCCCTGCTTTGACTCTGTTTTAACAGGAGAGTTGATGTCTTAACTTATGTGCACTACAATCAAACAGATGCAGACTCGTACACGGGTAAGGAACAATTGCTCAAACACATATCAAAGGACAATATATCAGTAGGGTAGCCACTTCTTATCGCAGACCACAGACCTCTAATCACAACAGTATATGTGTTTTGATCCCGGGGGTTGATTCATAAAGAGTGCATCACAAAGAATCGTGATGCCTTTTGGACTGGAACATATCCTCAGATGTAAAGGGGCGGAAAGGGGGGGTGAGGGGTGTAGACCACTTGTGTTGGTTTTATTTAAGATGCAGCAGTAAATAATTGATTGTTAATCGGCACACGAGTAGTGTTTTATTGTTGGGGCCCGTGCAGCATGAGCGGTAACCCCCTAATAACCATGTGTTAACCCTCTAGAGGCAGAGGAGCGCGTTAACCCTTTAAGGACGGTGACATTTGTCGGCATTGATGCACCAATGCAGCCCCGGCGAGTAACTCGCCGGTACTGCATTGGTGCATCATGCCGACCCTTCGGGAGCATCTCAATTTCCTACGATCGACATGATGTTTGAATGCAGCCCTGGCGAGTTACTCGATTCATGACGACCAATGCATTTTGCTGTCCTTAAAGGGTTAATGCACTAAACCCACTTGCTAGGACAATGTATGAAAGCAGCACTGATGAGTAACTCACCAGGGCTGCATCCATGCATCATCCCCACCCTAGGGGGTTGATACACTCCTTACACGTGGGCATGATGCATCAATGCAGCACCGTAGGATTACTCACATGCTTCATTGGTGCATCATGACGACCCCTGAGCATGCCACTTTAGGCATCATGCCGCCCTTAAAGGGTTAACAGTTAAATGACGTGCAGCACCACGTGACAAGTCACGTGATTGATTGTGGAAAAAACCTGGAGAGGTGATTGTTACTTAACGTGATTAAATTCATTAAATCCTGATTGGATTAAGTTTGGGTTTAGCCCCGTAACTTAATATAAGGGAAGCTAAGAATAGCCATCTGCATCTATTATTGAGAACTCTACAACTAAACGGCTATAGTAAATGAAATGACTTCTTTGGACTTGCCACAGCTATTGATTATATATACATATATATATATATATATATATATATATACATATATATATATATATATATATATATATATATATATACACATATATATATATATATATATATATATATATATATATATATATATACATATATATATATATATATATATATATATATATATATATATATATATATATATATATATATGTATATGGTCAATTCCCACCAAAATGGAGCACAGGACTCTAATAGCTCGTAATGCAATATCTTTTTAATGAGCCTTTAAATATAATAAAGTTTGGTATATGCGAATAGGTATTGACAATACCAACCCATGGGTACCTACTTTTGCCTACCTAATTCCATTATTAGACTGTCCAGGTGTGAATACGTGTGTTTTTAAGCCTTTTTATTACATATTTAGATAAGGTAAATTGGAAATATTGATATTAGAATATACATTATGTAAGAAATAAGTCTCAAAAATTTCAGATTTGTATATGTATTGGGGCAGTGGACTGTAGGTGATAATTCATGATAATTATAACGGGCTATATTATTAATTGATAGGAATTTTGTCATTTATACAAAATGCAGAAAGTGGGGTAGGTTTTAGCATCACCGTGCGTAGGTACATGCTAAAGGGGTTTAATCCAAGAAAAGATGTAGTACCTCCACAAGCAAACATTCCAATAAATCGGGTCCAATGGGGGGTATTTGATTGTAGTAATAAAATATTTGTACAAATGTTTGTAATTGTGTCACAACACTGAAACCATAGTGGGGTAGGTAAGGGCATCACCGTGCGTAGGTCCACAATGCACTGAATTACAGAAAAGTCCCAATGAATTAATGAGAAATATTTTTATGTCAGATAAGACATAGTTTGAAGATGCTATATACTAAAAATATAAAAGATCATGCTAATATTCTCTAATTCCTGGGCCATTACAATGAAATAATCACCGTGCGTAGGTGCATCACCGTGCGTAGGTACATCATAAAGTTCCGTTGACAAACAGGTAAATATAGCAAATATTAGCAATATCTTTCAATATTTACTTTAACATAAAGGAGACCAATGCTTAGGAACATTTACATCTGGTGGAAAACTCTCAATGATATATAAAAGCACTATGTATAGGTCCCATCACCGTGCGTAGGTCCCATCACCGTGCATAGGTCCCATCACCGTGCGTAGGTCCACTAGAAACATATTTTGCAATGCCAAAAACATATTTCTGTTTGTGAATCTGATAGAAATCTCTAGTTTAATAATAAATCTGTTAAATAAACCAGAAAATAATCTTAAATGTAGCCATACCATCAATGTAATGGGTGCAATGGTATCATCACAATGCATAGGTCCCATCACCGTGCGTAGGTCCCACTTTGAAGGGACCTTACTATGGCATTTTATAGATTTAATGTTCCCAATTTCACGTGTCTACTCCCTTCTATGTTATTTATGATGTATTCAAAATGCTAAGCAATATTTACAATATAGGAATTTAGTCCTCTATTGACCCTGTGATCCATTTTCGTGGGAATCGACCATATATATATATATATATATATATATATATATATACACCACTTCCTCTGTCCTTAATTATTAATGCTACCTGTCCCTGACCATGTATGTATAATGTCTTTGTGGTAACTCAGGTTATGGTGACCTACATAGTGTACCCGGGTGTCTCATGGGTAATGTACCTGTACATATTGTGATGGTAAGTGTCTTATCAAATATGCAGACATAGCAATCAGGCGTAGGATATGCGCATTAGGCTATGGGGGCCGTCCTCTTGGCTCAGAGCAATGCATTGTGGTTAGGCCCCCGACTCCAGAGCAGTGCATCATGGGAGAGATTCTTATCAGCACCTTTGTTTTAGGTATGAGATGAGGGGATTAGCCTGATTAGAAGATTGGGTTTAGCCCCCCGACTACCTGAAGTACCCGGATGTGCTAGTGCCATATAGGGGTCAAGCTGGACGTCCTGTGGACGCATCCATTACCTAAGCTTGTAACTGGCGAGATAAGCACTGGTACCAGCGGTCACATGGGTACAAGCTGTTACATAATGCCCCCTAAGAATTCTGCAGTGAAGGCCAGGGAATTATCTGATTGGTTGATAATTCATCCAGCTTCACAGAGGCGTAGGAAGCAAATCTTCATTGGAGGGGCCCAGGGGGGCCCACTCCAACCAACATCCGATATCGGCCTTTATGAATGATGTATCATATACAAACGTGTGTATTGTACTATATTGTATTGTATAGAAAAGAAGTATTTGAGACCCCGTCTGTCCACACTTTTTCCTATGCGGGAGAGGTAACAATTGGAAATTGTGGGAATTTTATTATGGTCTTGCCAAATTTTGGGGGGGCCCAAACATATTCAGGCCCCCCCCTCCTCAGTGATTGGGGGGGGGGGGCGGGCCCCCCTGCCCCCCTTTTCCTGCGCCACTGCTATACACGCCTATAGGGTCTGTGCACTGAGACACCACTCACGCTGACAATAGGGTAGATTTCAGCGTCTTGCTAGGTCAGCATTTTCTGCACAAAGAAGTTATTTCCTCCAGAACAATCCGCATTTTTGCTTGGAAAAATGAGATATTCTCTCAATGTGACCATGAAACTCAAAAGGAGTATCTTGGCAATATTCAAATGTGGTATTCACCCATGAGGAATTTAAGGGGTCAATTTAGCAGCCCAAATGTCCGCGCTCTCCAGGTAAAACGTTGTTTTTTTCTAGCCTCAAAATGAAATAGGTGGAAAGGGGGTATTTTTGAAACGTCTGCAAATACATATATGGTGTCGCCCCGTAACTAAGTGAACTAATTGATCAAAATAACTCTTTCCATATAGGATATATAAATAAATACACCTTGTGAAATGTCATGTATTCATCGATACTATGGTGTTGGACTTCACCAGATGACGCCTGATGACACTTTGATAACCTGTGTTGGGTATCACCTGACCTATCTGTATGTACTCAGTGTACGGCCTCATGATGAGGGGAGCCTGTAAACTGTATAGGGGGGAGAGCCTATGCTGGTTCCAGAGGCATGTACCAGGAGGCTCAGGTAGTCAGCCTCCATCTTCCCCCTTTGTGTAGTTTACTTTGGAAGATTATCTCTCATTTACTATCGGTTTATATTCTGTATAAATTAGATTAATGTTTTCCCCATGAGACAGTCTTTAATTAGATAAGCTTACAGCAAATGTGAATATTTCAAATCTTAGAGAAATAGAGCATTAACACCTCTGTGGGTGACCAAATGTCAGTCAGTCAGAGTGTAATTAATGCATTGTCTCTCAATCAGGCTCACACTTCACACCTGAGACAATGGGGAGGTGATTAAGGTGATTAAGATCGGGGTGGGATGTCACCCATCAGTCTTATCAGTGTTATCTGTGGTCATTGTTCCTAGGTGTGAACAGTGGCTGATAACAGATTTATTTACCCACAATGCACTGCTCTGAGTCAGGGGACAGAAAGAAAATGGCGGCTCCCATGCCATGTAGGCTTTCCTCCCTATAGATAGCCGCAGACAGATTAATCCTTTAAGAACAGTATGATGCATGATTGCATCATGCCCTTTGTCGTCATGATGCATGAATGCAGCCCTGGTGAGTAACTCCAGGGCTGCATCCATGCATCATGCCGACCATACAAGGTTGAGACACCCCCGAAGGGTCGGCATAATGCAGCACCGGCGAGTTACTCGCCGGGGCTGCATTGATATATCATGATGACAAATGTCAGCTTTTAGCGACATGTTGTCCTAAAAGGGTTAATCATGTATAGCCCTGTTATGTATCATCACAACACGAGCATTGTTTTCTCTGTCGTCTGCTCAGGACTGATTTACGAGTCTCACACCAGAGGTCGCGGCGGTGGGTTTTGACGGCCGCGGACCCAGCACCAGCGGCGTCCCAGACTCGGGGTCATTTATTCGCGGGGCGGGCGGGGAGGGACGGCTCGGGTGGAGCTACGGGAATATTGGGCTCAGGTAGCTGCTGATAGCCTACCGCCGGCCACCCGCGGCACTGAGACGGCCTATAAACACCTGTGGGCTATGTGCCTACATGGACCACTTCACAAGTCTCTGATTGGCCACAGAGCTGGTTACTGGTGTTTTGGTCCCCAAGGCAGGTACCAGCCAACCGCCATTTTTGTTGGAAATTCCTGAGAAGATAGCGGACAAGATGACAGCGGTGTTCAGTCCCTCCCCAGGACGGGGGCAGGCTGGTGCTGCGTCTGACGTCATACAGATAGTGGTGGGGTCTGTAAGTGGGTCTGGTGCCACGTTATCTGCCGTAATAATAACTCATACCTGGTAGTAGACACCCTGGTACCGGGCTACCGGGCTATATGGGGACAGCCATGACGCACACCTGGAAGCTGGCAGCGGGAGATAAGGATGCCTTCTGTAATTATTACTATTATTATACTACATGTGGCACCGATTTAGCCTCTTTGCGCTGATTTGATAAGGCTGGCAGTTTAAATATAGAAGCATCTCCACTGAGCCTCCAATCCAGGATCCCAGAGGCATTTAGACATATCCTAAGTGCCTAAGTAGGGTTTCAGGATTGAGTTCCCAATCAGAGCTGCACTTATACTGCACCCGGGGGGGGGGGGGGGGGCTCTGTACCCCTGGTGCATCCTGACAGAGGATACCTGGGCAGGGTGCGGCAGGGTGCGGCTTGTAGGGGGGGGGGGGAGGGCTGTTTGTTTACAATAAAGAAAACGCCGCCAACCATGACCTTCAAAACACGCCTATCCCTGTGCACTGCTGAAGGGCATGACGTTATATAAGGGCACAGGTATCCTGTGTTACCCCTGTTAGGGCCGCATAGGGCTTTAATCTGTCAGGGCCTATGGTGCCATGGAGCAGGAGGAAACTCACCACACTGAAAACCCTATGGCCCATAAGGTGATCAGTATTGATGACCTGAGGGTGATCATATTGATGGTGCCCTGGCGGAGTACCTGGTCCTCTTTAGAGTGATCATATGTGAGGACCCAGGGTCATCATATTGATCACCTTTTATGCAAAATCTAAGAGGACGCAGAGTCATCAATTTAGTAACCCTGAGTAGTCAAGCTGATGACTGTCATACAGTTTTTGATCTGTCTTCATTATGAAGTGGTATTTAGAGATACGGTTATAATTACCCCTCCCAATCATAGGCCTAGCATGGCCAGCCCTTATAATAGGCACCATAAGGCATGTGTGTGTGTGAATAACAAGCAACAGTCACTCCTTCCATTTGTAATAATGGTTTCAGAGACAAAAAAGGTGTCCTTGTCTATACACATCTAGGCTTTTGGTAATTCTGCCACAATCATCTTTTGAATTACTTGGCTTTATAGTATGATATTATTCTTTATATCCTCCAGTTTATATCCTTATTTGATAAGGATAATTATAGGTATTAATCAATAGATCACATGGAGCATGGGCTGTGTGTTACATTGTTGTATAGTAGAGCCATCTAGTGGCAAAATTATGTCCTCAAGTTGATCACCTAAGGTCATCACTGTGATGACTTTAGGTGATCAACTGGGAATGATCACCCCCAGTCATCTGCACTGAGGACCTTTCCATAGGCCAAGGGTTTTCAGTGCAGGGCTGCATTCATGCATCTTATCGACCCCTCGTGAGTGTCTCAACCCTACAAGGTCGGCATGATGCTTGAATGCAGCCCTGGTGAGTTACTCCATCTACAGGGATGTACAGGGATGCATTGATGCACCAATGCGTTAATGCACAATGTGGTTCTGAAAGTGTTAACTTAATGTATGTTTTTACAAACACTCCCTCCAGGGTGTGTGATTCTATGTCCTCTCCCCCCCTCATGTTCCGCCCTGATTGTACACCACAACAACCCGGACAACAACACCTCGCGAGGCTTAACCCCATAACTGGCATAAGGGCCGACATGATGCATGATGCATTAATGCAGCATGTGGTCCTTAAAGGGTTAACTTAATGTATGTTTTTACAAACACTCCTCACAAGGTATGTGTCCCTATTCTGTGTCCTCCCCACATGGGTGTCATGTTCCGCCCTGATTGTACCCCGTCCCCACAACAACCCCAACAACCCCTACATCACACATGATGCACTCACTATGGTGGTTATAGGACTTTTGAATAATTAAGGGAGTGCGCGCCATTAGCAATATTTGTACAGATTTTTCCAGAGCCACTTTTGGGGAAAATGCAACATTAAAAAACGTTACTTTTCCCCAAAAATGGTGGGGAGGGGGTCCCCTCTAAACCCACCACTGTCCTTTTGAGACATCTCTATTCGCGTTGATAACCCGTTGATGACAGCATAGGGGGTTAATGTGCTAGATGAGTCGTGTAAGACCAGCATGGTGCTTTAATGAACCTTGTACTACCTTCGCCACCACAACCATACAGCAGTCTAACCCAGGTGAGTAACTCACCAGTGCTGCATTCATGCATAATGACCACCATATCACGCCCATCGTATGCAGGGGCGGACCCAGGAATTTGAAAAGGGGGGGGGGGGTTCCACCAAACACCAAAGTACAGAAAAATGACGCGCCGCAACTCGCGGCGGATCAAATTATCATTAAAAAAAATCGTTTAAAAAATCCAAAAAAAAGGGGGGGGGCGTCCAGACCCCCAGGACTCCCCTGAATCCGCCCCTGCATAATATGGGATTGATACACTCCTGAAGGATCAGCATGATGCACCAACGCAGTGTGGACGAGCTATGTTGACGACAACCGTCGCTGGGGATCAACGTCCTATAGGTAAAGTCAGGAAAATGATGTAGAAATAAAACTTGAGAATTGACGTCCAAAGCCGCGCCCTATGTCATACAATGTAACTCGATAGTAGCCCACTTGTGAGACTCGGACAGGGGTATGTGCGTATTGTGTCCCGATATAGCAGCCTGTTTAGCATACTACCACTCAGCACATAAAGTCTCCCATCCCGATGACGATCACGCCGCGCTTCTTAATAACCACTCTCCCAGCACAGACTCCCTACGTCACACACACAGGTAGTGCTGGGAGAGCAGGGATCATAACGGTGGTTTAGTTCTGGTTGTGGCCGGTGGTGGCGCGGCGGTGTTGAGGAGTGGGACTCATGTAGGAGGAGGGGGAGGTGAGTGGAGTCAGTCCGTGCCGAGCTGCTGCAGCAGGCACTGCTACCTGGGAATTAACGTCACACGGCCTCATACAGGCGTCACCACCAGCTGCCCTACTAGTACCAGTACTAGCAGCTGTACAAGCAGCTGTAACAGTACCAGTTACAGTAGTAGCAGCAGTAACAGCAGCAGCAGCAGCAGCAGCAGTAACAGCAGCAGCAGCAGCAGTAACAGCAGCAGCAGCAGCAGCAGCAGTAACAGCAGCAGCAGCAGCAGGAGCTATAAGTGAGGCGGTCAGGGTTTAAAGCCGTCAGTAGTATCCTCACTCAGCTCAAGTCTACATTAAAGTGTTACCTCAGGACGTTATCATTACACACTGCTACCTACTCCATACCCCAGTGTTACATGGACATACACAGTGCTGCACACATCACAGCTCACTGGAGTTACTGCAGTTTGCACCAGTTGTAGCAGCCTCAGAGTAGTAGTACGCTACTTGTGCTACTACTACTACCACCACTACAGTAGTAGTGTGTACACCCAGTGGGCGCCCCACTCACAGGACCCACCACACAGCTGATCAGTCCCACTCACGGGGACGACGCACAGGACCCTACAAAGTGACTTACTACTTTGTAGCTTTACTCACTAAATGCACACTTAACGCCCTGGAGGTGCTACCCACAGAGACTATCTGTGACTACTCCAGGAAGACATAGAGTTAGATCTGCACCAGTGGTTTATTGTACATACCACATAAGACGAGGTAGGGCTGGGATTAACCAGGAGTTGGTTGTGCTTGCTGCCTTGTTGTGTACTATAAGTGACTAGGATTTACCCCAGATGATTCACTTACCGTTACACTACGACCAGCACACAGACCCCCTACTGCAGCCCCTGCCACTATAACCCTACTACACACACCGACCGTCCAGGACCCCAGTACTGGACCCTTACACACTTAGTGACCGCAGTACTTGTCGTACTGCTACATTGTACACCTACAGAGGGTGGAGGAGGGGTGGTCACCCATCCCGTCCTTCTACACTAACTCACACACACTATGAGTATGGACAGGGTGCGGGCCGTGGCGCGGTCCTTACCTGCCCTGGACCTCACCATCCCCAAGGTGAAGTTCTACCCCCACCACCGCGGGGGGTCGCCTCACCTGGAGGACTACAGTAGTAGCACGTCCTCCAGCAGCCTCCCTGGAGGCCCCCACTCCCCCTGCATGTCCCAACACTCGGGGGAGGACATGGACACTGAGTCCCCCCTCAACCTGTCTGCCTACCAGGTGCAGCAGGAGGGGGAGTACTCCCCTGGAGGAGGCTACTACCACCCCCACCCCCACCACCACCACCACCACCATCCCTACCACCACCACAGGGGGGACAGGGACACCTGCACGCCGCCCAAGACGCCCACCACCCCCTCTGCCGTCTCCTACAAGAAGTACATTCTCAAACGTTATGGTGAGTAGTGGGTGCTTAACTACTGAGTGTACTACAGGAGGGGTGAGGCCGTGTGTGTGTGTATGTGTGTGTGTGAGTAGTGGGTGCTTTACTACTGAGTGTACTACAGGAGGGGTCAGAAGCCGTGTGTGTGTGTATGTGTATGCGTGCATATTAAAGTGCAAAGATGCAAAGTGCAGGATTCGGGTGGGGAGATATCTCAACTCACTCAAAGTCGTGAGAGTTGGAATCAAAAGATACTTTAATGGTAAAATGCTGGTCAGCTTAAGACTTGAGATGCCCCGGTTATCATTCTTTTGCAGAGACAGAGTCATACACCTGCTTCATCAAAGATAGCACGAGATTTGCATATGGTGTAGTTCATGTTAGAATACCCCCATACTCCAGCAAAGGCTGACCCCCTTACAACCCCCCCCCCTCCTGCCCCTCAGCGGTCAGCGAGTGGTCAGCTGGTGTCAATGTCAGCGCCCAACAGGTGTGGGGACCTTAACCCTGTAACGACAGAACGCTGCCTTAATGCATCATGCCGCATTGACATCATAGGGCCGGCGTGATGCAGGAATGCAGCGCTGGCGAGTCACTATCGGGCGCTGCATTCACTATTGCATCATGCCGACACCGTGATGCGGGACATTAAAGCAGCGTGTGGTCCTTAAAGGGTTAAAGATGTCACAGGAGGTCAGTGAGACGCAGGTCAGTGAGACGCAGGTCAGTGAGACGCAGGTCAGTGAGACGCAGGTCAGTGAGACGCAGGTCAGTCAGACGCAGGTGACGGCGCCCAGTGGGCTCTGACCACTCCGACCTCCTCACCTCACCTGGACAGACTCACCTGGTCGCCACACACCGCCGTCACTGACTCAGTCAGCGGGAACCCTGTAAGGGCCGCACAGCGCGTTAAACCTGTAACGGTGGCACGGCGCGATAAAGCACTGCGCCCATTGACATAATAGATCATATAAGACTGTATCAAGCACACTGGGTCGACACTTCTTATGCATGCTGTTAGAATGCAGCACTGACGAGTTACTCGCCCGTGCTGCATTCAAGCATGATGACAGCGGGAAGGGAGTTCCTATTGGTCCATATACTGGTATCAAGTCGGGATGTACGGGACCCAAACACTTGTTGGTCGGGCGCCGCTTTACGCCTTCAGCACGCTACCATGGGCATGGTTATAAGCCACCATGGTAGAGGCCTGAGACATGTTGCAGTCTACATGTTGCAGCATGGTTACAAGGGCCTCAGCCCTGTCTGGTTATGGTGTGTGTGTGATACAGACGGCTCCCCTAGAGACAGCGCCTCACACACACACGGCGGTATGAGGCCTGAGTAATCAAACCGCAATCTGAGCTCATCAATCTGTATACACCGTTCTACTCAAGGTACCCAGAAGGCGGCCCAGGCCAGGACGTAACACAGCCCCTGATATGCCACATTCTGATACAATGGTGCTCCGCTAAGGGCCGCATGCTGCCACTGGTCGGCATGATGCAAGAATGCAGCCCCGGTGAGTAACTCGCCAGGGCTGCATTCTTGCATCATGCCGACCCTTAGGGAGTGTATCAGATATATAATACCCAATGCTTGAATTATTTCTCCCTGGCGAGCTAGTCACCAGGGCTGCCTTCATGCATGTCATGCATCATCCCTAGGCCAAATAAAAAAAAAAGGTTGGTTTCCGGTAACATGGTCAGACAACCCAGACCCGGCCGGTCGGATTTTTATTTTTTTTTTTTTTAATTTTATTTTTTAAATTTTCTCATTTTAGGCCTATTTTTAGCGTTTTTCCTCTAAAATCCTTAAAAATTATCCGATTTACAAACCGTAAAAACTGGTATGTGGGGAAAAATTTGAAAAAGAGAAAAAAAGAGGGGGACCCGGCCCTGTTTTGCTAGACCCGGTCGGGTGACCGGAAACAAACCTTTTTTTTTTTTGGCCCTATCATACATATAGTGGACGCCCCTATGTCTATGTCCCTATACACAGGGCGGGCTGCATTAAAGCGCGCTGCGGCCCTTAGAGGGTTACTGACTAGGTTCTGAGTACTAGTAGTATAGTGTCCTGCAGGGTGGTGGCCGCGTGTCGGCCCTGGCTGCATTCCGCCCGTGTTACTACCGGAGCATGTTACCGCGGGCTGCGTGCTGCATGTCTGGGCGCTCACTGGGTTCTGTCCCAGCAAGTAACATGGCCACAAACAGGGCACCTGGGTAGATCCAAAGGTTTAACACAAGAGAAGTTTTTACCTTCCACATCAGTTCAGACAAGAAAAGTAATAAAAATATAATTCAAAACAATTTTCTTTTCTTTTTTCTCCATTTCAAAAAGGGAAGTTTATAATATGTAAAATATAAATCAAAACTTTTTTTCTTTCCCCCCGTTGGTAAGGGAAGGAAATAGGGTCGAAAATATGCTTTTTGCCTATTACACCCGGTAGCATTATAACTTGTACTAACTAGGCTGTGTAAGGTGTATGTGTGTGTGTGGGGGGGGGGGGGGGGGTAGGATCATGCAGACACGTGTAACCTACCACAATGTACATTAATGATTACACACACACACAGCTGTTCCCGTACAGCCCGCTACAACACCCACAGTACCACACCATGTCCCGTACTGTGTAGTGTAGGCTCCGACATGGGGGACATGTAGAGTCACTGTAATAAGGTACAAGTCAATACCAAGGCCGCACTGAACACCAACAGGTCTGCATGGCGACTCAGTCATCTACAGGCATGTCGGTTAGAATAGTCAAACCGTATCGCTACAAAAGTAGCCACAAGTCCAATTTAGTTCTCTGTCCACTTTTTTTTTCATTTCCTAATGTTTACAACTTGGATGTTAGTATAAGGGTTTGGCTAGATCTACCCAGAGACAAATACCATGACATGTACCATTGGCTATATGCTGAGTTTATGGGTTGATA
>OX381710.1:80291716-80321899 GCA_947462335.1 Harmothoe impar | reverse complement strand
AAACACCACCAACCACTTCTCCATGCCACACACACCGTGACCCGTGGTGGTACCGGTAGTAAATAACACTGTAAAATTAAAGTGCTAAAGACGCCACTGTATTAGTGTATGATAAGACTATATCCACATTAGTCATTTTACTACATGTAAATGCATTTAGTAACAACCAAACAGGCAACACATCCGTCTATATGCTCAATTCAGAATATATATATACGTAATCAGAAACATGCATTTATTTTGTATACATTTGTAATAGGAAGCTTGTTCATCATAGAATGGCGCGAATTCCTGTGGTCTTGCAAAGCTGTACCCTCGCGTGTGCCTCGGCGCATCACTCGTCCTAATCCCGTCGGGCGATACAATCAGCGCATATCTCCCTCTGTGAGTTTCTATAATAGCATCCCATCCACAACACCCCCCCCCCCCCCCACGCCGCTGGCACGGCCCCAGACCACCCACTACCCCGCTACACGTACACGTTAAGAGTCAGCAGGGGGAGGATGTGGGGGATGTTTTCTTCTTTTTGTATCCCACTTTTCCTTTTTTCTGCTCCTTCTTTTTTCTACCTGAAGCGTTTACCCACAACCCGCCCTCATACTGAGTAGTAGTAGACATGACTAAGTCCCTGTACTGTTTAGTACTGTGTAGTATTAGACGTGACTAGGTCCCACAAAGTGCGTCATTGTATCACAGAGACGACAGCAGCCTTTGGCAATTACCTCCTTAATTAAGGCGCCGTCTACATTTGGGACCCAAGCTTTTAATAAAAAATCTGCCAACTCAGCAATATTATACAAGTGTGGCAATTAACCTGCCATAATTAACGCAGTCCACAACAGATAAAAATACGCGCACACTAAGTGCAGGGCCGATTCATTACTGCGCTATTTCAGCATGCCCGCAGCGGTAAGCGCCGCCAGCAGAAAATCCCACAAACTTGTTGACAATGACATAAATATGACAGAATAAATATAAAAGTACAGATCCAGATTTAGCAGTTATTGTTAGGAGAGCCTCCACTAATTGAGAAGTCTGCACTTGCTGCTTGTAGCTATGACGTGAGTGGTGAGCTGCTCAGCCGCCATAGACTTAACGTTAGAGCGGCTCAGGTAGCAGCCATAGCACTGTAAGGGCCACCGGGCGCCTTAATGTACGATGTGTGCTTTATTGTCATGATGCATCAATGCAGCACTGGCGAGTTACTCACCAGTTATTCACCAGGGCTGCATTCATTCATGCATCATCCCGATCCTGAGGTTGATACATTCCTGCCGACTGATAGCTCATGATGCATTAATGCATTAACCTTGGCTGCATTAATGCATCATGCCGACACTGTATCAAAGCCCCCTGCGGCCCTTACCGTGTTAGTATATCCCATACGGCACCTAGGGTGTCATACACCGTAGTATGACGTAGGGCGGCGTCTACAGCAGCATACCGCCTGTACTCCCCCCCCCCCATACCGCCTATAGTACTCCCCCCCCCCCCCCCATACCGCCTGCAGCACCCCCCCCCCCCCCGGTCTATATCGGGCGGCGTGTGGCTATAGATAGCACGGCGCGGTATCTTGGGCTGTAGTGATGACGGTGGCGGCTGCTGCTGCAGCTTTTCTAGGCGGCCTGCGTCTATTTATAGACCATCCAGGTGCGCCGTACGTCAGAGCGTCTCCCGCGCTGCAGCTTGCCGCCAGGAAGTGGCGGGAACGCTGCTATTCTGAGCAGCTCGGGGCTAAGTTTACACCGCCTGGGTTAAATATAGATGTAAATAACGCGGCCACTTGTACCCACCGCCGCCCGCCCTCCCGCCCGGGGGGGCACTCCCTCAGCATAGGGTACTATGGGGATACAGCCCTAAATCTGACACTGTGAAATGGGTCTTATTGGGACCTAGTGACATCATGGAATAGAGAGTAACATTGGACATGGGCCATTGCTTAAAATCGATATGGCGACATGAGCATTTTTTAAAGAACGACATGGGACATTGGGACCCCCACAATCAAGGGCCGGTGCCGTTACTATGAGTAAACATGTTTCCAAGGGATAGGGTATCTTTTGGGCCTTGTACACGGTTGTACACAAGAGCCCGCTAGTAGCATTGTAAAGGGTTGCTCTGTCGGCAATCTTGGAGGAGGAGGAGTATATTTCAATGCCTCATAATGTCTTTAAACAACTTTCAGTTGAAACTTTCAAATTCCCCGTGATTTGGCTCCTATGATAGGTGATGCTCACACATGGCTTCTACAGAAAAGAGGGTGAGTGCCCCCCCCCCCCCCCCCCCCCACAGACGGCCGGGTAGTGTAGTACAGGGGGCGCCACTACACAGGGTAATGGGGCGTGATGCGACGCCCGGGGGACGCTGAGGAGTGGGCGGCACGCCGGGTACCGGGCAATCAGGCCAGCCGTGGGCGCCGGGCACCAGCGGGCTGTGACGTCATAGGGAGGATCCCCGTTATATAGAGGCGTCTAAAGAGCAGCTCACGGGTACTTGTGTACCCAACCAGCAACCCTGTAAGGGCGGCATGACGACAAAACATGTGTCATCATGATGCTTGAATGCAGCACTGCTGAGTTTCCTCGCCAGGGCTGCGTTCATGTGGCATAACGACCAAGGGCATGATGCATTAAGGCATGATGCCTTCCTTAACGGGTTAATGTGCTCTGTCTATGACCTTGTATTGGTCGGCCTGATGACTCGGTAGGGGTGAGTTCCTGCTACATGCCGAGCCTACCAGAGTGTATCAATCCCGTAGAAGCAGGCAGTGACCACAAACGTCACTCACATTCTTTTCAAGATTTTTCAGTTTTATAATAAGGAAGTAATCCTCTTCATCAGTTTTATCGTGGGGAATAAATACCTAATGCAGTGACATACAGATGTCCCTGAGTGGGACAGGGGCGCAATGTTACCCTGAGATGACGCAGGTCGTGTTGAGGCCTGACGTCCATGCACCTGTCACCCCCCGCCCCTACCTGCCGCCACCCACTCACCGTAATACGGTATTAATAGTAGCCGCTACAATAGGGGCTTATTGAGGTACTCGTGTAGGGCGGCTATTAATGAGTCCAGGAATAGTTTTATCATATAGGTATGTGTGTCTATAAATATATATGTATATTTATAGATAATACATATATAATCGCCATACATACCTTATTGTAGTTATATTAATTATATTAAGAATTAAGAGCTATTATTATTATTATATATATATATATATATATATATATATATATATATATATGTATATATATATATATATATATATCTATATATATATATATATATATATATATATATATATGGTATATTTATAGATATACATATATAATCGCCATACATAACTTATTGTAGTTTATTTCAATTATAATACCTTTTGTAAAATTGATCACGACCGCCTACTCGTGTCGTGGCAATATTTATAACTGACGATTTATTAAGAATTAGTGAATATGTAAAACACCACAAACACAGACCCACCCTGCCACATTGTGTAGTTCTGCAGAACCTCCTTGCCGCCCACTCACTCTCTCTAATTGGAACTGTATATACATGTAACACATCATACCTGCACTACCCGGTAGCTTTGTAAATACCAGATTACAAAGTAAAGTCATTATATGTAACCATGGTAATCACCTAGCAAACATACGTCAATGCAGAGTTACTGGAACCTCTGACACAAGTCGCCCCCATTCACCATAAGGCACCTTGTATAAGTACGGGGTAAGACCCGGGGTAGGCAGACTTGTCGTCAGTGGCGTTCTGAGAGGGGACCTTGGAGGGTCTAGGTTACGTTTGTCGTCAATATTTGTCTACGAGGAGCCATGTCACTAATCCACGTTCTCAGACCCCGTCCCTTCAAATACAGCCTTTCAGAATAGTCTATAAATAGCAGCCAGAGTGTACAGTTAGACGCGGGGTAGACGCTGCCAGTCAATGACGTACGTCACGGACGCTGCTTGTTGTTGTGGCCCCATTCTGGTGACGTCACAGCGTCCCACCCCTCCGCTATATACTACTTCCCTGTTCCACGAACGCCGCTGTGTGTGGGGATGGTACAGGGGAGGCATGGGTGAATGACATAGATATGGGGCAGGGATTAGAGGAGGATTGGGGGAGGATAGTGGGAACTGAATGGTGGGGAGATATGGGCAGGGGGGGGGGGGGGTGACACGGTATAGGACGTGGGAGGGAGTTGATCCACCGGGGTTGATCCTTTTGTAAGGAGGGAGGGATGGGGGGGGGGGGGGTACTGGGAACTGTTAGTGTATGACCGTATGTATGACGGCAGGGATGGGGACAACATATTCTATACTTGGTATTCCAGTTTCTGGACAGCATGGTGTGTATGTGTGTGTGTGTGGGGGGGGGGGGGGTCTGTCCTGCCCCCTGAAGCCTGTACATGTTGTACAGTACTAGACGAGGTCTCCTCCTCCCTATACAAGGTGCCGCTGTCCCGGGGAGGGCACCCCCTGACCTGCCCAGGTCACCCCGCCCCTGCAGTCCCACTCAACAAACTGTACCCCTCCAGCCACTCACATGGCTTACAGGCCAATACCTTAACCTGGTAACCCTCTGAGGGCCGTATAGTGTTTTATCAGGTATTCCCCTCGCCACTGCTGCATTCAGGCATCATGCCAACAAAGAGCATGGTTTATGTTACCATGCAGCCGTTAAGCCCCCAGCACCCTTATACATAGGGCTCCACTCCCACTGTCACGGGGGGGGGGGGGGGGCGAGATGTGGGCCTTTAAAGGGTTAACATGCTCTTGGCATTAGAAGGACAACCACGCACACACACACCATATATATATGATATATACGCCACTGTTTACTCATATATAATATAATTAACCTATTATTTCTACACCATAAACTGTATGGTACTTGTCCCTATGGGAGGACCCTGTGTGAGGACTGTCCCTGTAAACACCAAACGGTGTAGACACGTCAGTATGAGATAAATGAGCGTTATTCCTGGCTGTATATCGGCTTACAGACCGCAGTGACACCTAACGGGTATATATAGAACCTCGTGATGAGCTTCACTTTGTCCCGTGTCTTTTTGTTCTCACGAGAGTATAGAGTATATTACTGACGTCACGTCCACCTGACGTCAAGCTCCGCTCCTAGAGCTGCTGCTGGTACTGCTGTTATAGCTTCTGTTACTATTGCTGCTGCTGCTGCTTCTGCTGCTGCTGCTTCTGCTGGGGTAGTCACTCTTTGACTACAGTGAAACTACAGCCCCCCCCCCCCCCCTATTTTGGTCATTCGACAGCCCGTTGAAAAGGTGTATTATTTTTACAGCCCCCTATTTTCTAAGATTGCCAGCCCCTAATATTTTACTTTTATATAATTAACAGCCCCCTTTATTTTCTTCCTTTGACGCGCACACAATAACAGCAACAGCTCCTCGGGTCCCCATTCCTATACAGAGTACCCCCCCTCCCCGGGCTGCTGCTGCTGCTGCTGCTGCTGCTGCTGCTGCTGCTGCTGCAGCGTCATGGCAGGTAGTCGATCCCAGTACAGGTGTGTGGGAGGGAATCCTACAGGTTCACTCACCTACACATTTATAACCCTTTAAGGGCTGCATAAGGCTTTAACTAATATGCGCTGTCGATATGATGCATGCATGCATCAATGCATTCAAGCATCATGCCGACACTAAGGGGTTGATACACTCCCAGAGGGTCGGCATGATGCATGAATGCAGCCCTGGTAAGTAGACTCACCAGGGCCGGGATTAAGCATCACCAGAGGACAAAGGGTAGAGTACATTAAAGCGGGGGCCCTGTACTAGTGTACATCATACCAGAGACCTATGGAGACTCATTGATCATACACACCACTGCCCTTATATAAGGTACCGTACGGGGCGCGGTGGTGGCGCCAAAAGGGCCTCACAAAGGGCACTGAGACCTGGCAGAAGGCCCTTTGTCTGCCTGCTCCATAGGGACAGTCCCCACAGGGCACTGCCCTACCACCCACCTGGACGTCCTACCTGTTAGCCACACATTCAGCATTATGACCAGTTTTTGTTTTTTTCTAATCTTTTTTTTTTTTTTTTACATTTAAAAATGGTAGATGATGATGATGTTTTTTTATGCTGTGTCATCCATTCACAATGCGCCACACACGATGAGGGTTAGTGGGGGGGGGGGGGGGGTTGTCCTGACAAGGCCCCCTTGCTGGCCGCCTGGGGTGCCGCCATTGCCGCCACACGAGCCTGAAGAGGCGGCAGGAGGCTGTACAGGTCAGGGGGTGGGGGGGGGGGGGACCACAACAGGATGTGCCATAGCTCAGGAATGTCGCCAGCTTTCTATAACGCTGTAAGGGCAGCATAGTGCTTTAATGTAACCCTCTAAGGGCAGCATAGTGATTTACTATAACCCTGTAAGGGCAGCACAGTGCGTTACTGTCCTTGTGCCGTCATGATGCATGCCTGTAATACTAATACTGACTATCCAAGCGCCCTGAGGCTCGATCTGGTATATGGCAGTATAGTGAGGGCGCACACTAGAGGCGGCTTATGTTTGCGGCGGCTATGGCAGATCTCTCCTCCCCAGTGTTACTGTGACCCCCCTCTACCTCACATCCCCCTCTGATCCCCTCACTACGGTCAGCCCCCGGCAGTGTACACAGTACCGTAAGACACCACCAGGGGGCACCACCAGGTACCTGGATGACCTCTGTGCTGACAGACTGACCTCTGGGTGTCCTGAACTCTGTACGGAGAGTGGACGCACCCAGGAGGCACCGACTTTGTATGGAGAGTGGACCCTGTGACACACGAGGTCACACCCTCCCAAGGGCTGACCTTGGGATAGTATGACCTTGTGTCAGGTGACCTTGTGTCAGGTGACCTTGTGTCAGGTGACCTTGTGTCAGGTGACCTTGTGTCAGGTGACCTTGTGAGTTGTGCCTTTACGAGGGATGAAAGTGACAAATCTCAGAAACTTGAAATGTTGTTCAAATTAAGGCCCTTGGATGAAGGTCCTCTATAGTTATTAAGTATGGGTTTTCGCATCATGAAAAAAACACACCTTGAAATCAGGGGAAACTTGAAGACTTGCCTGCTTAACTGGTCAGGAGGGATAGTCATACTGCCACTGGTCTGGGGGCCCTGAGCTGAGGACACGAGTCACTAAGGTGTGTGTGTGGGGGGGGGGGGGGGGGTTGGCGGGCGGCCATGGCGGTCAGCCTCCACCTGTGTCGGTATGTGACACACCTGTACACACCTGTAGGGCCTCACCTAGACATGTAAGGACCGCATCATGCATCATGCCCTTGGTCGGCATGATGCATGATGCATGAATGCAGCCCTCGCGAGTAACTCGCCAGTGCTGCATTCAAGCATCATTTCGATCCTATGGAGTTGAAACACTCCCAAAGGGTCGACACGACACATCAATGCAGCATCGGCGAGTTACTCACCAGGGTTGCATTGGTGCAGCATGACGACAAATGTCATCTTTTAGCGACATGCTGTCCTTAAAGGGCTACACATACCTCTGTACAGGAGGGGGCTTGGGGGATTATTTTTGGGGGTGGTGTAAATTTTTATTTGAGTCACGCTGTGTGTGTGGTTTTACAGAAACACGTTTACACTGCGTCTCCGTCACGTGACTCACGTCTGCCGGACTAGGGGAGAGAGGGGCACGTTGAACCACTTATGGACATTTATTTTTTTCCTGACTCTCTCAATGTCATCTGAGCTTTGATTTTGTATCCAGGAGTTAGGTCATATCATTGCGCTATATGATGACCTATCACAAAGGAAGTATGGCCATTTTTTGCATTTCTTATGGATTTTTGAAAATAAAATCTGTGGGTGGTTCAATGTGCCCCGTGCCCTGGGCAGGTTGACCCACCCACTGAGGCACCTTGAACCACATATATTGAATGGTTCAAACAATCAGTAATATCGATTTTTTATTGAAAGTTTAGATAGAATTACTTGCTATTGTTACTTTTGCATGGGATTGAATATAAAAAATATACTTTTAATGCACACAAGTCAGTAAATCATAGTTTCTAGTGTAGTGACTGGGTTATAGCCTTACAAATTTTCCTCTAGGTCAATATGAACCATCTTTATAGGCTTGCTGCTATATGCAAAGTCCATATAAGTCTTTAATTATCATCCTATGATGGAACAGGCTATTCTGTTTCTGAAAGTGATACATTTGGGAATAAAGAGTGTGAATACTATGCTATAGAATTATTGATCATCAGAAATAGCAAACTATGTATTCTATCAGCCTATGTTAATGGGGGCATTAACATGTATATTTTGGGCAAGTTGATTACCCCTTTCATGTGGCCCCTACTATTAACAGAGGGGGTTACATACACTGGTGGGGGGGGGAGCAACTATGGTAGACCCAGAGGTTGAACTGAGTTATAATTATCTCATCTCTTGCCTAAAAGACCTTGAAAATAATGATGCCCTCTGGTGAAAAGTGGTGATACTTTGTCCCTATATGCATGACAATGGTAGATAATGGAACTAGTGCTTCAAGACAGGGATTGGAGCACCTTTAGCATGGTTCAATGTGCCCCAATTTTTGTGGTTCAATGTACCCCATTCCGGCTATTATAGATAGGGTTGATGTTATTCAAATTACATAACACATTCAGGAGTAAAATCGGGTTCTATGCAAGCATTCAGATGTATGCTTTGATTTCCATACAGATCTTAGGCCAGCAATGTTTTGCAACATCATAAGAACAAAAGTTTAAAAATTGCAAATATCTACTTTCAAGGGCATAAATCTTTAATGTTGTCTGAGCTTCTTCTCAGCATCACAAAATAAACATGATGCTGCTGCTCTGAACTGTCTATATTAAGGGGTCATGTGGTAAGCATACTGCTGGAAAATTCCCAAAGGAGTAGCAAAGAGAGCGAGTGGTTCAACGTGCCCAGGTGGTCAACGTGCACCTCTCTCCCCTACTGTGGTGTAACTTGGCAACGGGGGAGGACAATATGGATGAAAAAGTAATAAGTAAAAAGATGAAGGAATCATGTAGGTACATATAGCAATGTATAATGTATCAGTGTAGTTTCTACATCAGCCAGTGGCGACAAGGTCTTGGTAACCCTCTAAGGACGGCAGGGGGTGGGGCAGGGACAGCTAGCTGCCTTTAAAGGGTTAATACTCTGACACTACTGTGTAGGCTACCACCTTACATACACTAACCGGTAGTATACATGCATCAATCATGTACACTATGTAGGATATGTCACACATGTGAGGGACCATTTCTTGTTACAGCCAGGACAGGTTAGTACAGGTGAAGAATTCAAATCAAGATTCCCTGCACGCCGGGCTAAACGCGGACATGGAACTCAAGGTCAGCTCAAGGTCAGCCAGGTGCTGGTCACACCTACAGTGATATAGGGGTACAGGGGGGGGGGGGGGGTCCTGGGGGTCCGCAACCCCTCCCCCCCCCACTTTAACAAAAAACAAAAAAAAACGTTAATATTTTGATCCGCCGCGACTCGCGGTGTGACACTTTCGGTACTTTGGTGTTTGGTGGACCCTCCCCCCTCCCCCCTCCTTTTCTTTCAAATTTCCGGGTTTGCCCCCTGTGGGAGGTACACACCTGTACACACCTGTACACACCTGTACAACACACCTGTACACACCTGTACAACATACCTGTACGTCCCTGCCGCATACCGCTAGTACAGCCTACAGGTGGCGCACACCTCACATACCTCCTACCCCCCCCCCCCCACACACACACCTGTACACACCTGTACACACCTGTACAACACACCTGTACACACATGTACAACATACCTGTACGTCCCTGCCGCATACCGCTAGTACAGCCTACAGGTGGCGCACACCTCACATACCTCCTACCCCCCCCCCCCCACACACACACACACCTGTACACACCTCACACCTCCCCCCTGATCACCCATTGTGGTACATTGTGCCCTTCCCGGTACTCCACATGGACTAGTGTAGCCTCGTTCTGACCCTAACTATTAACCCTTTAATTACCGTCCCGGTGTTAACCCTTTAAGGGCCGCATAATGAGTTAATGCACTGTGGGCTCAGTCAGCGTGATGCTTCAATGCAGCCCTGGAGAGTCTACTTCATGCATCATACCCACCCTTTCGGAGCGTATCAACCCTGTATGGTCGGTATAATGCGTGGATGCAGACCTGGTGAGTTACTCGCCAGGACTGCATTCATGCATCATCGTTGACATTAAGCGGCCCATACTGTGCTAATTGGCAGTCACGATGGAGGCGTTAAGTTGATGTCTAGCTGCATGTGCCGTGCACATAACTCCTGTGTGCGGAATGCGGCACATGGCACGTATGTGTCAGCTTTGTGTCACTCTCACCTGAGGTGGGACTGGGTACACATATGTACACATATAGAAACTGCCGCCCTTATATCACAGGGAAGACTATTCTCATTGTATTTCACTTTTTATGATTTCATAATATTATATTTCGCGGGAATGCGGCCCATGTCACCTACTAATACAGGTATGTGTCACCCTCAGCTGAGGTTATACTGGGCACACATATAGGAACTGCCGCCCTTATATCACAGAGGATACTATTCTCATTGAGCATTGTTGTATTTTACTTTTTATAATTTCAGCATATAACATTTCGCCCTTTCTAGAAGTGGCATTACGCGCGGGAACCCTCAAGAAGTGTCCACACCACACGGCGTCACCTCCACACACACCTTCAGCCGCAGAATCATTTTTATAAAACTTTTTAATATTTCCTTTGAAATATCAATTTCCAGTAAAGTGCTACTGTCTGCGGCACAGGTGCGCCTTCCGTGTGTGACTTAACCCTTTGGGGGCCGCAGAGTGCTTTAATGTACTTTACCTCTTCTCGTCATGATGCATGAATGCAGCCCTGGTGAGTGACTCACCAGGGCTGCATTCATGCATCATGACGACCTTACGGGGTTCAGACACTCCCGGAGGGTCGGCATAATGCACCAATATAGCACCGGCGAGTTACTCGCCAGGGCTGCATTGGTGCATCTTGACGACAAATATATTTTATCGACATGCCGTCCTTACAGGGTTACAGGGTTATGGCGTGAAGTGGAGAGTCAATACGCCGCTACCACCACGTGACCCACCACGTGACATAAAACCCGGTCCTTAAGGCGCGTTTCCTCCAGCCCTGATCCGCGCTTCCTGCAGCTTTGTCTAAAAAGGCAAACATGGATACTTTTGGGGAGGTCGGAATGTGCTGTGAGAGGAGCCCATTCACCCCCCCCCCCCCCTACACCACTCACACATAGCCCTATCATGATGGAGTCTATAGGGTTACTGCTATCCTGTATTGGTGTAAAGCCTCAACCAACGAGAGCCGAGCTGGTACCACCACATGGGGGGGGGGGGCACAGACAAACAGTGACTGATGGGGGGGGGGGGGGCAATAACAGTTTTTAACCAGTAGCGGATTAAGAGGGGTTCTCCCCTGTTGTGGGTCAAAATTTACGTAAAATTTTATGTAAAATCTGGCTTAAAAGTTCGGAAGGGAGATTTTTTTCTATTTTCTACTTTTCAACATCCTGTACCCATCTATCACTGTGTACTTAGTGTAAGAGATTACCGCCCCAGTACTGGGGATGGAAGCCGGGAATGGAAGTACTGCGAGAGGAAGGGTGAGGGGAAGTGCGAGGGAGAGGGATGGGAAAGTAGGGAGGGAGTGAGAAAATAACTCCTCAAAAGCTGAGTTGGGATGAGCATAGTTGGGTGTAGGAGAGCCGTAGGACGTACTACTATGACTTAACGTCATTGTGTGCATGGGTATGTAGGTGTGTGTGTGTGTGTGTGTGTGTGTGTGTGTGTGTGTGTGTGTGTGTGTGTGTGTGTGTGTGTGTGTGTGTGCATAACGCCCCTTGCATGGCAATGTCAGTACCATTGGGGGGGGGGGGCTCACATCGTGAAGGTATGCCGCCCTAGAGTGTATACCCACACAACGAGCCGTGTGCAGCCCCGGCGCCGGGGGACACGGCCACCGCAAAGGACACCGTCTCAGACTTCAATTAAAAGTTTTACCTCTTTACTTTAACCCTTACCAAGAGAGGGGGTTTCCTGCTTAAATGCAAAAAAAACTATTGGGCCTTTTTCTTCTCAAATGCCAAAATGTGTATCTCTGTATGTGGAATGATCATGTTTCTACGACTGCAGCACCTGTGTGAGTTCCTGCCGGTATACAGTCGGCCCTCACTTACTCCAATTTAGAAAACGCAAAGAAAAATGTCTGAGGAAGAAAATTATCCGAGGAATTAAGTCCAAATACAATGGAACATATAGGGGAGGTTGCCAGGCACCTGTCTGAGGAAGTGAGGGATCCGAGGAAGTAACTGTTCGAGGAAGTGGAGGCTAACTGTACAGGTGCATGGTTATACCCTAGGTTTGTGTGACCATGTTCTGCATAACACGGTACCAGGCTGCCAGCCGCCCTTCCCTTTTACTTCTACAACTGTTGTCTCCTGTGCCAGGACCCTCCCCCTTCACGCCCGCCGACCACACACCTACACACCTACACACCGACCTGTACTCCATGCCAACCCTGCCAGCACAGCACAAAGATTTATACCCCCAGCGCCCCTATATAGCGCTGAGTACCTGTCCCGACTGCACTCTGACTGTTACTGGACGTGCAGTAAGATCTGCGGGTTTAAAGCCCCAGCGCCCCTATATATAGGGCTGAGTACCTGTCCCGACTGCACTCTGCCTGTTACTGGACGTGCAGTAAGATCTGCGGGTTTAAGGAAGCATAGTGCATCCATGATGCAATAATGCAACTCTGGCGAGTAACTCGCCAATGCTGCATTCAAGCACCATGCCGACCCTATGGGATCGAGACACTCCTGAAGGGTCGGCATGATGCACCAATGCAGCACTGGTGAGTTACTCCTAGATGCATCATGCCGTCCTTACAGGGTTACCAGAGGCTAGTTTACTTTCCTCCTGTGTACAAGTATCATCCATGACTGCGTCCCTTTATGTGAGACAGGAGGAGGAGGACGGGGGGGGGGGGGGTGGGGGGGGTGGGGGGTATCCCTACAATGCCGACAGTGTTACATACACCTCTGACAAACAACCACAAAAAGGACCCACACCGAGGTGTATCGGTTCAAGTTGTTATTTCAGGCTGATTATTCTTGCATCTCACGTCACGGAGTAGGTGGGGGCCGGATATAGAACCGCCATTAAGGGAGGGCAAAAGGAGGTAGAAAAGGCCGCTTGGTTAACGTGTAAACACAGCACGGCCCATCGGAGAGTTCCACTTCCGGGAAGGCACAAAGGACTCTGGGAACGGGGCGAGTGCTCCCAGAAATCTGTGACACACATCTCCAGCTAATAGGATTTTCACGAAAGAAATAAGAAAAAAAAGTCTGGCAAGGAACTGATTCCTGGAAATCCCGTCAATGACGTCACAAGAAGGTCAATCGATACATATCAATCTCCTCCCCGATACGTGGCTGTTAGTTCCTGCTGCAGAGAAGCAGGATGTGCTGGGAGACGCCACCCGCCCCCTGGGGGTGCAGACAGGAACCGGAAATTGTCATTGACGGGGAAGACATGGCGACACTTCCTGTTGGTGTTGACTGTGGCGGCCACCAGGGGCGCGGCAGTCGGCGGCGTTTGGTACCGAACGTGAAACGACGCGTGGTGCATGAATGCAGCCCTGGCGAGTAAGTCACCGCCCTGGCGAGTAACTCACCAGTGCTACATTCAAGCATCATACCGACCCTACAGGGTTGAGACACTCCTGCAGGGTCAGCATGATGCACCAATGCAGCACCAGTGAGTTACTCGCCAGGGCTGCATTGGTGTATCATGACGACCAATGTCATCTTTTAGCACCATGCCGTCCTTAAAGGGTTAGCTGGTTGTCGCTGGTTACGTCGTCTTGGACAGAGGTGGGGGCTGGGGGCGGGGACCAAGACGACGTTACCATAACGTGGTGGTGGTCCTGGTACAGACAGGTCAGGCAGGGTCTCGGAATGCCATCAGCACGGGGTTCCAGGAAGGCGATAGAAGTGAGTGACTGTGACCATGACCCACGACGCAGCAATCTGCGTCTAATATAGACTACTACATGAACTATATATAGTATAGGCAGCACAACTATATACAGCTATTTCATAAATGTCACTAAAGAAAACAGCCATGCCCTACAAATTACAAGTACAGAGGGGTCCCTGATATGATGTATAGACGAGATGACAACTGTGTCAGATGCATGGCTGCACTTCCTTCACAGGGGGGGGGGGGGTGTGTGTGTGTGTGTGTGAGGTGTGTTGGGGGGGGGGGGTATGAGAGAGGACAGGATTTATGTTTCTAATCGTAGTGTGAATAAGGGATATGGCAATAGAATATGTGATGTGTCCTCCAAAAAATCCTTATGGACGTTTTATCAAATGAAATGAGAAATATTTGGCTCGTATATGGCAAATAAAGCAATTAAAAACATATAGCAGAATCGTGCCATTATATGCTCGGTGAACTACAAGTTGGGGGTGGGTGGGTGTGTTTGGGGGGGGGGGGTGTAGGGGGTGTAGGGGGTGTAGGGGGGGGTAGGAGTGACCTTGAACATCTCACTATGAGTGGAGGTACAACATTCATGTTTACACCAGTGGCGCTACACATAATTACAGCTATCATCCCTCCACATCTTCTTATATTAATTTTAATTCTTCTTCCTCGTTCCCCCTGTGTGTTGTTGTTGAGGGGGGTTGGTGTATGGTGACGTCACGGCGTCACACCTGGGTGACGTCAGAGGGACCCCGCCCAATGGCAGCCCGGGCGTGACGCCTTCCTTCCCCATCTTACAAACATGTCACCCCCCCCCTACACCCCCCCCCCCCCCCACACACACCAACCTACTTGCTGCCCTTCCTCATACCATTCAGCTGATACCAACTACTACTATAGTATACGTTTGACCCCCTCCCCCTGCATACATGGTCTGAAAGATATTTTATAAACGATCTCCATTCACTGTTGAAATTGTATTTCCAGCCCCCCCCCCCGCCCCACCACCACCACACACACATACACTATGGCCACCACCAAATAACTCCAATTTGACTATATCGACACATTATATCTCCCCTTCCCCCCCCCCTCTTTTTCTAAATATTGGCCGCCCTGCCTCTACTTTTCTGTCTATCTGTCTGTCTGCCCATCTAATGTTTAATATGGCCCCTCACCCCTATACCCGTTATAGCCCAGAATGCCTATCCTGGCCCATATCTGGCAATACAACAGGTTGCTGGAGTAAAAGGAAACCAATGCAACAGGGACCCAGTTGGCTGCCACCCCCCCCCCCCTCCTCCTCCTCCTCCCACTTCTACTACTACTACTCCTCCTTACACAATTCTGCCTTCATCAAATATTTCCTCAAACCAGGCTCTCTAGTCCTCCGATAGTAAATATCTATCACAACCCCCCCCCCCCCCCCACCATCAGCCCCTCACCCATGTCTGACATGTCCGTGTTGTAGGGAGGACATCCATGGGGGACGTTCATAAATAACGTCACCGACTAGACGTGTGGGGGGGTGGGATGGATCTTTGAGTTGAGTCACGAGAATTTGATCACTGCCATATATTCATATAGGAAAACCTGCTCAACTTTGTAGTGGCCCCCGGAGGAGGGGGGGGGATGTGTGTGAAGGAGCTCCCAAGAAAGGTGAGGTCATTTGTGCACGTTCCCCATGTACCGTAAGTTAGGGACCCCGTCTTACTCCAGGATTGTTGACAGAAACTTCTACCACAGCGATAAAGGGTAAAAAGCGCCGCGCCGTTTGTCTCAGGATATATCACCAGTGACATCTGCCGTAGATTATAGCGGGGCACATGTATGGTAAATCGAAAGTAGACATAACTCACGCTTAGTCATTCTCCTGTTTGTCCGTTTTACCCGCTCTCCTCATCCACCCCACAGATCAGCACCCACAGAGTAACCCTTTAAGAACCGCATGTTGCTGCAATGAATGCATCATGCCCTTTATGCTCATGATGGTTGATTAACTCGCCAGTTATTCATGTAAGCACCATGCCGACCTTGATACACTCATGAAGCGTCATGATGCATGAATGCATCCTGAGGAGTAGACGCGTATCACATTAAAGTACTCTGCGGCCCTTAAAGAGTTAAATAAATCTCAGTAAATCTTGTGGGACGTGAGGTGGGACGTGAGGGGGGACGTGAGGGGGGACGTGAGGGGGGACGTGAGGGGGGACGTGAGGGGGGACGTGAGGTGGGACGTGAGGGGGGACGTGAGGGGGGACGTGAGGTGGGACGTGAGGTGGGACGTGAGGTGGGACGTGAGGGGGGACGTGAGGGGGGACGTGAGGGGGGACGTGAGGGGGGACGTGAGGGGGGACGTGAGGGGGGACGTGAGGGGGGACGTGAGGGGGGACGTGAGGGGGGACGTGAGGGGGGACGTGAGGGGGGACGTGAGGGGGGACGTGAGGGGGGACGTGAGGGGGGACGTGAGGGGGGACGTGAGGGGGGACGTGAGGGGGGACGCAGCTTTAATGAGTAACTCATCAGGACTGTATTCATGCATCATGACGACCCTGGACGACCCTACAGGCTGGATACACTACCGACGGAACGCAATGATGCACCAAAAATGATGCACCAGTGCAGCACCAGCAAGTTGAACGTTAATTGAATGGTGTATCAAATGGAATATCATCCGCTATGAAAATTGTACTACTCAGGACACGAGATATGATGAAGTCAACTGTATGTCATACACTGTAAAACCAGCATCTCTCTCTATGGACAATAAAGCTTAACATTATTCTCAAAAAAGAGTTACTCGTTAGGGCTGCATTGGTGCATCATGACGACAAATGTTATCTTTTAGTGACATCTGTCCTTAAAGGGTTAAAGGCTATAGTGATGAGTGGTACACGTAGACAGCAGGGTGGTGGGAAAGGAGGAGAAAGTAGGGACAAGACGAGACAGTACATGACAGATGTGGCTGCACTCGTGTTCAGTCATCCGGAAACAACAAGGCCGATGGCTGGGCGGATAGACTTCCCTGTTAGCCCAGGGTGACATAAGTACTACCTCGGGATATATCGTCTCAAGTCCCTTTGAAAGGACCTTAATTTTGGACACTTGGATCAAGTTTCCGCAAGACTACATTTTGTCATAAACCTGACATAAAACTAGTTTATAATAAAAAGAGGATTTGAAGAAAGTACCCACCAAATATATATTTACATTTGAACTATACACAAATCAGTTCCCTTACATTTTGGATTCAGCAGAAGACATGCCCCATAGGATAAAGGTGCACAGGGTAGTGGTAGAGGGTGGGAGGAGGCAGTAGGAGGAAAGGACTCATAGCAGGCAAGGTAGACCAACAAACATGGCGTCTTTTTGCCCGCTCCCTCCCCCTTATTGACACGTACTGGAATATTAGCGTCTCCTATTACCCCCCAATGTAAGCCGGCCGACTCCCCGGCCATGGACCCTTTATACATGCTAGTTCAGCTTGGTAGGACGGGGGAGACGCGCATTTAGACGTCTTAACGTCCAGATTCTCCCACTTGACGTGACTTGACGTACGTGACGTCATTGTCGTCTGGTTGGGCGTCTCCCTGGTTAGTACGTGAGGGCGGCAACAGGTGGCGCCCCAGTGGTGGGAGTGGTGACGTCACGGGAGCAGCTCTCTAGGGGAGGAGGGGAGGAGGTGGGGGGGGGGGGTGTCGTGACAGTTAATATAAACCCTGGATGGGGGGACGGGGGTGGGGGTGGATGGGGCAGTGGGGGTGGAGGAAGTGGTGTTTTCAACAGGTTCTCCGCCATTTTGGTAATGGAATAGCTGTACAAACATTAACACACTGTTGACTTACAATGTTTGGGGGAAATTCCTATAAAGACATATTATAGGGCCAAGCAAACAACGACCTAAAACGGCGAATATAACTTCCATTTCTCTGAGTTATAAATGTACTTGGAAAAGTGGAATTCTGGCCTTATAGACCAATCTATTATTTGAAACATTACCAGTAAATATCACCAATGCCTCTGTAGGTTTAGATTGGTATATTAGATCGCTCCAACTGTGTTCAGGCAGCCTTGAACCTCCAAGTTTGTACTTTATTGGGAAACTTCCTCAATAGTTGGTCATGTGTTTAACCAATCAGGAAGCAGTGAGCCGTGCGGCACCGGGGTACATGTATAAAACAATGCCCACAGACTCCCTACTTCATCCACCCCCCCTCCATATGTGTGCCTCTACATGGGTTAAAAATCGACACGTGCGACACGGGGGTTTTAAAAATCGACGGACACACCCATTTCTATAAGGCCATAGTTTATTCCATACATATAAAAATCGACACGATGACAGGCCCCCCTTGCTAAAAATCGACACGGCGACACAGTCAATTATATGGGTACCCATGTAGAGGCACATATGTCACGACCTCTGTACAGACCTCAGTCCGCTTGTGGACTCTTCTTTCAAGTAGTTTAATATAAAAATATAAGAAATTTAAAGTTTAAAAAAAGAGATCGGTGTGACAGACAGGCGGCCTGCCTCCAGGGTGCTACCTCAACAGTTGTCTTCTGCTCCCTGTGACAGTGTGACGTCACAAGCCGAGCAGACGACTTTTTGACTCTGTTTGCCGCCAAAACAGCTGAGGGCAATTACCCGGCTCCAGGTCCCCCTGTGTATGTGGGGCATGGAGGGGTGGACATCATGTGCCCTCCTCCCCCCCCCCCCCGCCGCTTCCTCCAGGGTGGCAGGGGGGGGGGGGGGTGCAGTTACTAGAACAGCCTCCTCCAGGGTATCCACACATGGTAGCAGCCAACATGTCAACATGTCACTCACCACTAGTATACCCTCCACCACCCCCTTATCAACGCATGTCAACCTCCAGTGCCACCACGTATAGTATGCCCGTCCATATTGCCTCTCCCATCCTGACCAACATAGCCCCAACCCACAATGGTCTACCTGCTATCTCATGTCAAGCACATGTTGTTGTTTTCTATGTAATATTTAAGCAGGAGAAAGACAGGCTAGGCTCCTTTAGTTATGCGGTTCCTATATAATCCTGGCTCCTGAGGGCCTCGTGAATATAATGTACCAACCCTTATAAGGGCAGCATATTGTTTAGGCATGTTTTAATGAATTCTTTTGAAAACTATATTCTAGCATCCTGACACAACTCCTGCTTGCGGCCAGGACCCATTTACTTACACATAAACATATGTAAAGCTAACAAACACGGAGGGCGCCGTTTGTTTCCTTACAACTCTGAGGCCGTTCCCAGAAGGGGGGGGGGGGGGTTAGTGACGTCACGCCATCCAGGGTTCCTGCTCCGGGCGGCTTCCGCGGAAACGGCGCAGGCGCAGTGAATGTCGGGAATGTAGCCGGGATCCTACCCGCCATGCCCCGCGGTCCGGGGCGCCCCTAGGGAGCACCGGGGGAACTAGGGCCGCCACAATACTACTGGTACAATGTACTATATATAGCATCATACCTGAATGGGATATCACGTCTTTGCTATTTAGTTAGTATCACTGAGAGAACAGCCAAAGCCCATTGACCCCCCCACACCCACACTTTCCTCTGTTCTGGATTATATTTTTGCCCCCGACATTTTCTTTTCTTTATTGCTGCGTGCCCCCAATGTGGCCATTACAAACTGCGGTAGCTGATCCTATCTCACGTGATTGCCTTCCCGCGTAGAGTGTACTCGTCTATTCTTGCTCTTTTATCCTTAGTCCCTTTCTATCTGCATGTTTTCGTGTTTTATTCATGTGTTACTCTTCATGTCGGCGCTGTGCGCGGGTTGCAGTCAGCGTTAATAGGCCCTATGTCTGTTACTCTCGTTCTGCAGTTAATAACGCTGTAACCAGACACGGGTAACTCTCTAAGGACGGCTATACTGCACCTGCCCTCATGATGCACTAATGCAGGACTCACCAGTGCTACATGAGTGCATCATGCCAACCCTTCTGGGGTATATCAAACTCATTGGCATGATGCGTGAATGAAGACAGCATGAGTGCATCACGAGGACTGAGGGTTAACAGAGAGATAAGCCACTCCCCCCCCCCCATCCCAGGACCCCAGAGTAAGTGGGAATCAGCCAAAATATGTTTTAACGAGCGGTGTCTTTTTCACGCCGCGAGCATGGGGCGGAACATATCCTACAACGCCCAGGTAATTATCTCCCCAATTAACCCTGTAAGGGCCGCACGCTGCTTTAATATACATTAACCCTGTAAGGGCCGCATGCTGCTTTAATATACATTAACTCTGTAAGGGCCGCATGCTGCTTTAATATACATTAACCCTGTAAGGGCCGCACGGTGCTTTAATATACATTAACCCTGTAAGGGCCGCATGCTGCTTTAATATACATTAACCCTGTAAGGGCCGCATGCTGCTTTAATATACATTAACCCTGTAAGGGCCGCACGGTGCTTTAATATACATTAACCCTGTAAGGGCCGCACGGTGCTTTAATATACATTAACCCTGTAAGGGCCGCACGCTGCTTTAATATACATTAACCCTGTAAGGGCCGCATGCTGCTTTAATATACATTAACCCTGTAAGGGCCGCACAGTGCTTTAATATACATTAACCCTGTAAGGGCCGCACGCTGCTTTAATATACATTAACCCTGTAAGGGCCGCACAGTGCTTTAATATACAGTGTGTTTTGTCCGACATTCTGCAGGCACCGACATTTCCTGTTCTAGTTACACAACGATACAAGCCATGACTAATGCCGAAATGCGCCTTTCTAACGACAGTTTTGTAAATAGCATCCCTTTGTGATGACCATAATTGGCAATCTACATTTTTCCAAGCTCCTTATATAGCTTTATATAGAAGTACGACTATCCGCATTCTTATGATTCTTTCCCTGCACACACTAAGAGGGCTTTATAAAAGTAGGATGCGGAGAGGGAGTTTATCGACGTCTGTCCACATTCCTATAATAACTACCTTCAGGGAGTGCTCATTTTTTAACAACGGGGGGGGGGTGAGGTGGGACGAATCCCGCCCCCCAGCAGGTCTTAATTCGCGCTTTGTTTCACAGTATCGCGCTGTCTGACGCTGGATACAGGTCAAATATGTTTGACCCAAACAGGGCCTGACACTCTAAAAGGGCCTGACATCTTTCACCCCCCCCCTCCCAGTTGTCACCAAATGGGCAGCCCTTAGTTAGCTGGATGAGGATGTAGTTAGATGTCAGTCAGCAGTAGTCGGGTACAGGGTGCCCTACATGCCGCTATAAGACGGCCACACCCTCCCTAATGACCATAAATACACCCCCCCCCAACTACGACGTTAACCCTCTACAGACCGCCTCACACCTTAACGTCTACATGTTTAAGGCATGCCATACTACCAGTGAGTAGCTCGCCATGCATCAGGGGTGAGTGAGTGCACCAACCTGTAGGTTCGGCTCTATGCATGAATGCAGCCCTGGCGAGTAACTCACCAGGGCTGCATTCAAGGATCATACCGACCTCTCCCCGTACAGGGCTACATGACACGGTGTGCACCCCGGTAGATGTAGACGGGTGAGGAGCTGTTTGTGGCACATTCTGCAGGTGCTTGTAAGTACACGGAGGTCAGCATGCCTTGTTGACGAATCTACACGTGTACTCCATGTGCCCCGACATGGGTAAAAATCGACACGGGCGACACGGCCCCTTTAAAAATCGACTGACACAGACCATTTTTTTAAGCCCTAGTATATTCTATGGATAAAAATCGACACGGCGACACGGCCCCTTTGTTAAAATCGACACGGCGACACGGTCAATTATGTGGGTACCCATGTAGAGGCACCTCTATGCCATCCTCGTCACAACCTGAATGGTATACATGTACATGTACATGATAAAATAAAGACCATACACACGTCATGCTACTGCTACTAAAGTGTTACAACTTACCATAGGGGCTCTATACAAACCCGCCCCCGGGGCCATCACTGTGCTATAAGGTGTTATAACACACGTCTATAAAGAGGGATTCTTGGAATTTAGTAACGACCTTGTGCAATGTGGCTAGCTGGTGTATCTGTATCTGTATATACATGAGGCATTCAGCCCTGCCCTGTGCTATGTGGAGGGGGTCACATTGTAGCCATCAACCAATCACACCGTGACCTTGGGTGTCACCCGGTGTGTGACCTTGTGGACGTGACCTTGGACGACCTTGAGACAGGGCCAAGGTCAGGCGGTGATGAGGAAGCCATGCTGGGAGCAGGAAGAGGCTGGTGGTTCCTCCAGTCCCCGCTAGGGGGCGGGGTGACGGGGAGGACGCCCGGGGGGGGGGGGGGGGGGGTTGTCATGGACACACACAGGTTGTCATGGTGACCCCAGCAGCAGCTAGAGGTCAGGACAGACAGCATTGTGACTGTCACATTTAAAAAGTGGAGCAAACATTATACATGGACATGGACTACTTTGCCGCCACCTTTATACTTAGTCCATTCTCATTAGAGCTGCAAAGGAAAAAGAACTATTTGGACATGCAGGCCTGCATTATACCACCATTAAAGTGCTTGTAACTCACCTGTATTAATAGAGAGATGGTGTAGGTGGGCAGGTAGGGGTTGGTGGTGGAGGTGGGGCGGTACAGTTAATGACTTACCTGTATTGATGCTGAGGTGGTGTAGGTGGGCAGGTAGGGGCTGGTGGTGGAGGTGGGGTGGTACAGTTAATGTCTTACCTGTGTTGATGCTGAGGTGGTGTAGGTGGGCAGGTAGGGGTTGGTGGTGGAGGTGGGGCGGTACAGTTAATGACTTACCTGTATTGATGCTGAGGTGGTGTAGGTGGGCAGGTAGGGGTTGGTGGTGGAGGTGGGGCGGTACAGTTAATGACTTACCTGTATTGATGCTGAGGTGGTGTAGGTGGGCAGGTAGGGGCTGGTGGTGGAGGTGGGGTGGTACAGTTAATGTCTTACCTGTGTTGATGCTGAGGTGGTGTAGGTGGGCAGGTAGGGGTTGGTGGTGGAGGTGGGGCGGTACAGTTAATGACTTACCTGTATTGATGCTGAGGTGGTGTAGGTGGGCAGGGAGGGGCTGGTGGTGGAGGTGAGGTGGTACAGTTAATGCCTTACCTGTATTGATGCTGAGGTGGTGTAGGTGGGCAGGTAGGGGCTGGTGGTGGAGGTGGGGCGGTACAGTTAATGACTTACCTGTATTGATGCTGAGGTGGTGTAGGTGGGCAGGTAGGGGTTGGTGGTGGAGGTGGGGCGGTACAGTTAATGACTTACCTGTGTTGATGCTGAGGTGGTGTAGGTGGGCAGGGAGGGGTTGGTGGTGTAGGTGGGGTGGTACAGTTAATGCCTTACCTGTGTTGATGCTGAGGTGGTGTAGGTGGGCAGGGAGGGGCTGGTGGTGGAGGTGAGGTGGTACAGTTAATGCCTTACCTGTGTTGATGCTGAGGTGGTGTAGGTGGGCGGGTAGGGGCTGGTGGTGGAGGTGGGGTGGTACAGTTAATGACTTACCTGTATTGATGCTGAGGTGGTGTAGGTGGGCAGGGAGGGGCTGGTGGTGGAGGTGAGGTGGTACAGTTAATGCCTTACCTGTGTTGATGCTGAGGTGGTGTAGGTGGGCAGGTAGGGGCTGGTGGTGGAGGTGGGGCGGCAGCTGCAGTGACGAGCTGTGGTGGTGCAGCAGGAACGGGCCCGGAGACTGCGGCAGGGGTGAGTGGGGCAGCGGACTCATACCTAGGGAGAAATGAAAAAATATTAATTTAGTTATTTTTCAGATAACTCAATTATAAGTTAGTCAGATTAACACAACTAACAACCACTAAAGTTGTCAAGTATAACAGACGCCGTCTTGGCCTTCATCATACTTTACTTTAATAATGTATCACAGGTAACAGATACATGGTTACTGATATTACAATAGTATGAAGTGATGGACGTTTATAATCAGTGTAGTGGCACATGTTTGCCTTTTCCGAAGTACACGTTTATAATCACATTATATATACCCATCTACCTTATAGAAAACTGCAAATCGTAAATTGTATCAACACAGTACTAATTAATATAAGTGTATAACCAGTGTAATGGTTTTTGGCAAACTTGATACAAAGGGACGCTAGTTGACTCTCCCACTCTCATCTCACTCTGAGTCAAAACACACCAGCTACATTCCACATCCCATAATCATGGACAGAAGATGTCAGGGAGCTGGTCGTGGGGTTGTTTTCTTGTTTGGGAATAGCCGTATAATAAAAAGTGTTCAAAGGACCCCGCGGACGCGTCAGGGATCGGGGATGTGGGGGGGGGGGGGGGGGGGTGGAGAACGTGGTCCTCCTCTGATATTGTCAGTTCTGGTTTACATTCCACAACGATGTGGTCCTCTATCATGGTATCATCTACTCACTAGGCCTGCATGAATGCATCATGACGACCCTGTGGGGTTGATGCACTCCCAAAGGGTGGGCATGATGCATGAATACAGCCCTGGCGAGTAACTCGCCGGGGCCGTATTCATGCGGAATAAAGCGCCCTGCTGCCCTGAGAGGGTTTATACATTGTTGGTTTGTGACTTCCTCGTTCTAACCACTAAGACTATCAGCGGCGCTGGCAGTCTGCCACAGGTCGGAGTGAACATGGACAAACTATGTCCCCCCCTCCTCCTCCTCCTGTCGTCTGCCGCTAAGGGAGTGGTCATTTTGAACAGGAGGTGTCGAAATTCTTTTGCCCCCCCCCCTTAGGCAAGTTGAAATTGAGTGCGGCTGACGCCTTTGAGCTATAGTAACGCGCGGGCTTTTTCACTAAAAAGAGGTGCAATTTTTTGTTCTCCCCCCCCCCCTTCAAGGGGTCCACATTTTTGATTTCCTCATTGATACCAGGGATTGGTGGCTGGGGCTGAACATATAGTGTAGTATCTTACCATGAGAGGCTATGGTATTCTTTGCTCCTCTATATAGTGTACAAAATGCATTATATATGACTCTATACAACCCAGTGCGTTGTCTTACCGTGGTGAGGTCGTGGTATTCTTTGGTCCTCTATACTCTCGTGGTCGGACACGGAGACGCCGCTGTCCGTGTCGGCGGGACTGGGCGGCAACGAGGCTGTAACATAACAACATACAACATGAGTTAGTTATTGAATTAAATTAATTAAGACAATTAAAAGAAATTAATTCAATTAAAGTAAATACAAGGTAACATTTAATGTCATACTTATATCCTCTCACCCCTCCCCTCAACAAAGGTTGAGAATTGTGTATTTTTAAAAGGGTCGCCTAGTGTTTAAAATAATACATGAATGTCCTTGGTCGTCATGATGCATGAATGCAGCCCTGGTGAGTAACTCACTGCATTCAGGTACCATGGCGGCCCTATGGGGTTGGGACACTCCTGGAGGGTCGGCATGATGCACCAATGCAGCACCGGTGGGTTACTCATTGGTGTATCATGACGACCAATGTTATCTTTTAGCGACATGCCGTCCTTAAACTTAAAGGGTTAAGTACAGACAATGCGTGGTGGCTACATATTCGGCCTAATGGTGATGCATGTCATTAACGACATGAAGGTTACATCAATCTTACATCTACAGATGGAAGATAGCCACAGCTCTTTCAGTTTAAGACAATCCACACGCCAACCGCACGTCATACCGGGAGGACGCACAGAGGCAGACATCCCGTGACGTCTTATTGACGTTGTCATACGTCACAACACAACGCGGGACAATGCAGGTCCCTCCGCGTCAAGGCCAGCACGAGGCTGTCGTATGTCGTCTTTGGTGTCCTGACGAGTAGCTCACCAGGGCTGTATCATGCCCCTGATGAAGGACTTTGGGGCTGCTACACTGGCGATGTTACACAGCCCTCGAGTTACTCACCAGGGCTGCATTCATGCATTGTGACTCCCATGGACAGACCACATTAAAAAACATTAAAGCACTACGCCGCCCTTAAGTGGTTAATGATCCGAGTTGTAAACGCCACATTATACTTAATGTAGACCACTATTTGCCGCACTACTTTAAACCCTTTAAGGACAGCATCATGCCTTAATGCATCACGTCCTTGGTCGACATGATGCATGAATGCATGAATACAGCCATGGCGAGTAACTCGCCAGAGCTGCATTCAAACATCATATCGACCCTATGGAGTTGATACACTCCTGAAGGGTCAGCATGATGGGCCAATGCAGCCCCGGTGAGTTACTTGCCGGGCTGCATTGGTGTATCATGCCGACAAATGTCATCTTTTAGCGACATGCCGTCCTTACAGGGTTGATTAAGCAGCCCCTATTATGGTAGTGACGTGCACGCCGTAATGCAGCATGTGGGCGGCACTTCCAGGAACCACCTCTCACGTAACCAGCAACGTCACCACGGTCTCTTTCAGTCTCTGTTTCATAACTGAACTCTAACCATTCAAAGACAGCAGGTTGTCTTAAACTGAGAGGTATCGCGCTGATACACCAACAAGGCCATGGTGAGTAACTCGCTGGCGCTGCAGTAGTGCATCATTGTTACGAACCCTTTGAGAGTGTATCAACCCTGATGCACAGATGCATTCAGCACTGGCGAGTTACTCACCAGGGCTGCATCCATGGAACCTGCCAAAAGGCAATAGTTTATCCAAGCACCACATCACCTGTACATGACGTATACCACTTAATGGTGTTTGCATGTTCTTTCCTAGATCTCCCAAAGATATCGTGGGAGTCAGATAACTCCCAGGCGCACAAACAAAACAGTTAAGAGGAAATATCGTTTCAACATTTTTCCTTCCAGGAAGAGCAATGCATGTTGTTACTTAAATGTAGCAATACCGGTGGATGCCCGCCACCTGAACACTGTGTGGGTGAACCCTTTAAGGGTGGTATCATGCCTCCATGCATCATGCCCTTTGTCTTCATGATGCATGAATGCAGCCCTGGTGAGTAACTCTGAAGCACTCATTAGTCATCCATTCACCATTCTGCACAGGTAGCAGTGTGGTTATATATAGACGATCTGCGGCTACACCTGATACCTACACCCCCCCCCCCCCCCCCGCAGTATGTAAGAGACCTGACTCCCGGCTAGCAGCACCCCCCCCCCTCACGACAAAAGGACGACACCACGTGACCAACAACAATGTATCATCTTTATTCATCCTCATCAGGAAGCCCGCCAAGGTCACGGCAAGGTCACGCCAAGGTCACGGCAAGGTCATGTCAAGTACAAACTGCTTGACCTTCTGGTGGGCCTGTTACTAGTAGTGGTCGGTACAACTCACTTCATGTATCTGTACTTGGTTTTGTTGTTTGTTTAGACAGTTTATCGTCTCATTGACTAATGCAGAGGAGACTTTCTCAAGTTTAAAATGTTCACTACACATGTACTACGTAAAGATACCTTTAATGTACTTTGATACTTGGCACAGCTTTTTCAGGGTGAGGGGCTCTAACACGTCCTACCACGTGACCACCCTAGTGCCGGCACTGACCGCCGTCCGCGGGGGGAGCCACTGTGCCGCCTTTATAGGAATGCACCACTTTAATATATACATGTACATATACACGTGTATTTATATATACTCTGTGTATCTATCTATATACAATGCATTGGTAATTGTATTGTCCCTGCTATGAGTTATGCTAGATGGCCATAGCTGAATACGTCCTGTATAAACAAGTACGGGTATGCACTCTTCCATACCTATTATCTCAAACCTTTTCTCACTTTTATGTGATTCCTGGAAAGTTCCCATGAAGTTCTGGACTCCACGCCAGAAGTTAAAAACAGCAGTAGACTTACACCTGGACATAGTCTACCTGTGGTCAAACTCATGTGAATCATGTCAGACCTAGTTTAGTTTAAAGTACTGTTGATCCCGGAGGTGGGTCAGTGGTAGCGGGGGGGGGGGGGGGGGGGTGTCAGTACCCACAATGCACCGGTCAGTGCCCCCTCACACACTTGGCCCTGGCGGTTGCCCGCGGCCTTGGCTAGTTACAGCACTTGCCGCTAGAGGCCGGCACTTGGCAGCCACCCTGGGAACCTGCCCGCGGCACACCTCTCAGTGCGCATGTCGCCGTGCGCATGCGCCGCTGTGTCATTATGGGATGGATGCGGAAACTGGACGCTACTGTAGCCGCCATCTTGTTGTGAAAGGGATTGTAACATGCAGATGATTCTTCGCCCCATTCAGCTTTTTTGGCGGCAAAGTTGATGGTTAATGCCCCATAGGAATCCCCCAATCCTTTAAGATGGCAAGTAGGAGGGGTTCTTTACCGACCCCTTGTCGTTAAGGAGGGACAGATTGATGCTTCACACTCACATCGTGAGGAAAACACAGCAGAAATAACAGCAGAAACATGGGCTGTGAATTTACATGAACCCTGCCAGATATCGCCAATTTTTGAGTTGTATTTTTTTGCTCTACAAGCAGCCCATGCATCAGTGGTGTTTTCTGCTAATCCCGTGTGATTTAAGTAGGACGGGACCAGATACATGTATCACGTGTAACTAAGGATTTATTTTGGGGGGCGATAATAAGGGAACTTGTGTCAGGCCCTTAAGGTCCTTTGTCGTCATGAAGCATACGTGAGTAGACTCTCCAGTGCTGCATTCATGCATGTGTCATAGCGACAAGGGGCACAATAAGTGTATTTCTTTTAGCACTATAACAGCATTATGAAGGGCTAATCAATTAAATCTAAAAATCGAGTTAACAAAAGGAGTAGCTCACCATTGGTGACTTTGTGGCTGTGGCTGCTGATGATGGACTGTAGGAATGTCTTAGACTCGTGCTGCGTGGATGGGGAGTCCATGCTGAGCAGGGCGTCCGCCGCCAACTCCCGCCCCGACTGCTGCTGCTTCTCACACGCGTCAACTGTAAGGGGGGAAGGATAAAACACATTAATAAGGGGTTAAATAAGCTCTTGTAATAAATAAGGCTAAATAAGATGGGCATTAATACAATGTATGGGGTTAAATAGGCAGGACATGATAAATCATTAACAACATGATAATAGTTTAAAAATTAGAGAACCAGGAATAAAAGGTACAAAAACCATTAATATTTGCAGGGTAGGAAGACAGGGGACCATTAATAAAAGCCATTAATATTGGTATAAATAAAACCATTAATATGGGTGTAAATAAAACCATTAATATCTGATGTAAATAAAAACTATTATATCTGTAAATAAAACCATTGATGTGGCGTAAATAGAACCAGTAATATTCAGTGTAAATGACGCAGGACACGACACATCATTAACATTTGTTACATGATAATAGTTTAAAATGTAGAGAACCAGGAACACAAGTACTAACACCATTAGTACCTGGGAAATAGCGGAGAACGAGGAAAACCATAAATATTTGGAGTAAATGATAACACAAGAGGGAGAACGCCATTAATACTTTGTAAAAAACTGAAAAAGCTGAGGAAATGAACCATTAACACGTGGGAAGATAGGACAGGAAGGAGGAGGTAAAAGAAATAACACCTCACCCCTCACCTGTCTCTCACCCCCCCCCCCCACCAACCCCCCCCCCCCCCCGACTCTCCGCTTCTACATCATGCCACGTACTTTATAAATCAACTTAGCGCCTGCATTAAAAAATAGATCAGGTAGTGATTTGTTCAAATTTCAATGACTGTGGGTATACTACCAAATTTAACAAAATTGAAGGAAAGTGCTGGGGAAATGAGGCAGTGTATTAAGTCAATGTCTGGGGCGTGAAGTGGTTTGAACAGGACACTTCACTGTGTGAATGTCCCTGAGATAGGAGTGGAAATGGAGTGTCTGTAGAATTTAGAAACCAGCTAAAAACTGCCTCAACTCGTGTTTTCTATGGCACTTACAGCAGTTATACAGAGGCACCTGATCACTGTGCGTCACCCTGAGTGGTGCTGCAGCGTTAACCCTCTAAGGACCCATGTCGCTAAAAGATGATATTTGTCGTCACGATGCACCAATGCAGCCCCGGTGACTCACCAGTGCTGCATTGGTGCATCATGCCGACCCTATGGGAGTATTACGTGTCTTAACCCCGTAGGGTCGGTATGATGCATGAATGCAGCTCTGGTGAGTTACTCACCAGGGCTGCATTCATGCATCATGCTGACCAAGAGCATGATGCATTAAGGCATCATGCCGTCCTTGCAGG
>OX381710.1:79995485-80291516 GCA_947462335.1 Harmothoe impar | reverse complement strand
CCATGCTATATTCATGCTGCATGGTACAAGTGGGTTTGGTGCATGCAGGTGCATCTAATACATGGCTGTAAATATAAATATGTGTATATGACTAGAGCCTAACAAAAGCAGAGTAAAAGACGCAGTAGGAACCTTAGTTGATGACTTGTCAGACATAACTACACACTTGCCCACTCTACCATGTGTTTCATACAGTCATGTTTACTTATTCCACTCTCTAGAACTAACGGACTACTTTCCTTGTGTACTTGCAGGTATTACTACGCCCGTGGTATCCTCAACAAAGTGGACGGCCAGAGGCTCGTCTACCAATTCGCTGACGTTCCCACCGGCATCGTAGAGATCGACTGCTCAAACTCCTAATGTCATATGACGTCATGTTATGACGTCATGAGGACGTTATGACGTCATGATGACGTGACTGCCAGCAGCGCCGCCCACGGCCAGAGCCGGTACTGCCCCCTAGCAGCAAGCAGCCCAAGCTCTAGCCGCTGGGCGCTACTTCTCCACGACGATCTCTATCTGTGTCATTGTGACGTGACACGTGTCATTGTGACGTCATGACGTCACACGTGTCATTCTGACAACCCTTCTCTAGTGACGTCATGGACGTAACGTCATACGTCAAGGAACAGTGACGTTACCAGAAGTGACGCCATGGACAGTTATGACGTACGGTGCTAAAGGATATAGTAGTCAGCAGAGGTCATTGACCAAGGTCAGTCAAGGTCGTTGGTCGGTCACCATTTTCCCCTGATAGAAAACAAGATGGCCGCCCTCCTCACCGCTGCGGCCCGCGAGAGTGGAGCACGGCTACGTCACAATAACAATAAGGCAGTTGGAGGCAGCAGCGGACAGTTGTCGGCCGGCTCTAGTGTTTGCCCGCCTCGTGTGTTTATGTCAAAGTGTCTATACAGGAACAGGCACCAAGAGGACGGCAGGGGGAGGAGCCCGCATCATGGAACAGCCGACCCGACACGTCAGAGAATGCAGCATATGACGTCATAGGGACGTCACGTCATACAGGGTCAACGAGACATACTGACTATAGCCCTAAGTGGCCCCATTGAGACAAGCCCTAAGTGGTTCTGTTGATACAGGACCTATGCGGCCCCATTAATAAGGCCCTAAGCGGCCCTGTTGATACACGTCCTATGCGGCCTTAGACAGTTGGAGCACACAGTCAGTGCTCGGTAGGGGGCGTACAGGTGTATAGAGACAGACAGAGACCTATTTTGTGTAGATGTGTGAGATAGCCGCCAGAGGGCAGCAGCAGCAGCAGCATTGAGTGTATTACCACAACAACCCCCACAGACATTACACCGTGTGTGTCATATACCCAAGGTGTCTGTGTGTACCCCACCCACACCGCGTCTGGTAGCGTCAGGGGGAAGCTTGCATACGGTACACACCTGGTGGTGGGACTATGCAATGTGCCCTGTCCACCTACACCTACCTGACAGTCTGTCCTCAGTGAGTGCACAGTAATACCTGTTTATACCCAAACCTCCAAGTGTCAACTTTATAAAATCAGACCTTTTTGAATATGCCTATTATCATGTCAGATTGGAAAAAAATGATATATTTGTACTAAAAGAAATGTCAAACAGATTGAAGCCCGCGGGCCCTGTCTTCCACCCTTAGAGCTGTCGTGTTTGGTCAGCAATAGATACACAGTTTTTTGTTCGGGTTTTGTGAGTGAAACTGTCCTCAACCCTTTGTTATCTTTATTTGTTTTATATTTTGGATATGTTAAGTGTGGACCGGTGAGTAACTCGCCAGTGCGGCAATGATGCATGCTGCACCAATGCTTCCTGGTGAGTTACTCACTGCGGCTGATTCAGGGGTCTGTCTAACTCAGTGCTGCCACCTCGTGGCATGGCGGTGAACTCACCTACCCCCCTAGTGGGCCTGGGCAGAACTAACTAAGGCTACTCCAGATTTCACCCGGTGTTTCCCAAACTGGAAAAGGTGATATAAAAAAGCGATTTTCATGCAATATTTGTAAAATTGATGTAAACGATAAGATGTGTGTGTCTTTGAGTGGTGCCCCACAATAACTAGTACTGCTACTGTTAGTGAGAGGAGGTGATGAGGGTCGACACCCCACAGTCTGTGCTGTTGACACCTAGAGGTAGCCCTAACAGTAACCATACATTGTAGTCTGTAGAAGATGACGACCAAGGATGCTCTTTGTCCGAGTCCCACCGTGCCTTGTTAGCTACACAATCACTCAGCATTGTGCCACAGCTCAGAATTATAATAATAATTAAATCATTTTTATAACATTAGTAATTGAAATAAGGTCTTTATGATAATAATCAGAATAAGGTCTTTGTAGTACTAACCCCCACCACTTGTCCTGTCTGCAAGCAGTGACTAGCACTAACTGACTGAGTGTAGAACACGATGTGTGCTGGGTAGGGGGTGTTGTTTCCATGGGGAGGTGATGACGTGGTATGTGACAGGTCTGCTGTAAGTAGACGTCCCAGGAAGGCTGCAGTAGTGTGTAGTAGTAGTTGTACAGGTAGTAGGGAGAGGCTGGGAGCAATGTGTAGATACAACAAGTAGTACTAGTACCCCCAGTGCCACACTGGGGGCGCCACCTCTGTGCCTCTAGCGACCCCTGTCGGGGCCCGAGTGAATCTAGTGACTGCTGATAGAGAGGAGAGACTGCATCCATGTGGGGAGGAGAAGCTCTGAATCTACCCCCATCATGTGGGGCACATAATGTCTAAATCTACCCCAATCACAAAGAATTATTTTTGTCCTAATTTGACTGCTTGTCATCACATGAGAGAGTATATATATTATATATGTATATCCTTTGCCGGCCGTGGCGGTTCACCGTGGATATAATTCATGTTGTTATTATTATCATCAGAATTTAAACACAAAACCTCATTGTATTATACGACACCCATTTCACCTCGTTATAGTAGAATAATTTGGCTGGGCCACGCATGGTATAAATGATTATTATTATTATATAAGTGTATAAACGTAGCGTTAGAATACAAGCTCATTTATACTCTATTGTACAGACCTGGTTCTCATACCTTACTTTAATCACACGTAGCTGCATTGATGTACATACGAGTGTGAATACAACCTGTATCATAGTCTGTATATTTTGTTGATGGTAGTAGTCTTGCATACATTTTTTTTAGTTTTTTTTTGCTGACACGCCAGTCTCCAAGTGATATTGCCTACTTTCCATTTAAATAATGAATTATACTTTTAGTTGATATATTATATAATTATTATATATTAGAACGAAAATCCATATTATGGTGAATTGTATCCTAAATCTTAAGTCTTCTCGTGGTAGAACACTTTATATTTTTGTTGATTCTCATTGTTGATTATTATTCTCATTGATGGTAACCATGGTAACGTTTTGGTGAAAGTGGTGCGTCGTCGTCGTGGTGTGTATTTTAATTCTTTGGTGACGTTATTAATTTCTTGGTTGGTGGCGCATTTTGATGTGAGTGACACTTTGTGGTCGTGGTAGCTGTGGTGGTACGTGTTCTGGTGGGTGTAGAAGACGTGTAGCCCTTTAAGGACAACATGATGCCTCGATGCATCATATAGTATCATGATGCACTAAGGCAGCACCGGCGAGTAACCAGTGCATCATGCTGACCCTTTTGGAGTGTATCAAGTCCATAGGGTCAGCATGATGCACTAATGCAGCACTGGTGAATGACTTGCTAGCACTTTGTGTACAGATCATTCTGACAAAAGGGCAGTGTGCATTACAGCATGATGCTGCCCTTAAAGGGTTACCTTAAGTAGACATTGACAGGGTTGGACTCAGCCCCAGGTGACGAGGTTCAGGGCTGTATAGGTACATGGAGAGCTAAGTCTTCATCCATGTAGTTCACAAACAGAACCCATAACACAGGTTCACGTCCCTCAGACACAGACAAGATATACTGCTGTTTTCTCACAACTCAGACTTGAGGAACTATTTCTCATATTTTTCTATTCTTTGGTCTCAACTTTGTTCTTTCTGACATAGATACTTCTTGTTAAACCCTCAGATGCTTCCCACCCTTGTGGGTACTTACAACATATAGTCCTTACACAAGGAGCTTGCAGAAGAGACCCCATCTATTGAAGGTCACATATTGTATTGTTGCAGAGTCACAAATGAATTAGCTTCTCCTTTGTAAACTACAGGGAAATCCCGTTATCAGGCAAATTCTTTGCTCCTTATAAGCAAAGTTCTTTACAACCAATACTAAACAGAGAGAGAACGGGCAACTTTGGCAATAGAAACTTGTTGCTTTAATAGAACAGAAAGTTCTTTATATCAGTCCTCCTTATAACGAGAATTCACTGTAGTATAATCTAGCCTCGAATCCTCAAGTCAGAGTTGTGAATACCTGCCCTTGTCTGGTGGCGGCCATGTCCACCCTTCTACATCCCCCACCATACTACCACCAACACACTGATAGAAACAATGACAAAACTCCTGACACTAACCTCAGAAGTCACACATGGGCAATTAGCATAGATGGAGAAGGAACCTGTGTTCCTCAGAATAGAATAAGCTGAAAGTATTCTTCTGCCGAGCTCTTCATGGACCCTAGAGACCAAGTCTGGCATTTTTGTAAAATTACGATTATAATGACACTTTTATATATTTAAAAGGTTTTTACCCTATAGTGCAAGGTATATATTATAAAGGTTTTTATATAGATTTCCAACGCTTTTGGAGGGGGTCAGATCATATCTTGCCTTTGGTGCTACAGTTAATTATTCGGCATATCTTTTATGCGGATGCCATTAATTCAAGACTTTGATCCTGTTTTTTACAACTCGCGAGCCAAATTTGGAGATATTTATGAAAGTGAAGGTTTAAGGCGATGGTGTCCTCTGCTCCCATTCCTCACCCCACCCCTGACAGTGCGGTTCTCACCTACGTCACTTAGATAAGTACTAGATAGAAACCACCAAACAGATAGAAAACTACAGTACAGGTTACCTGGTCATTTTGATATGCGTACTTGATCAAAGACAAACTTAACTGGAAATTGCAAAATTTGCAAATCTTTGCAAAAGAGCTTTGAAAATTTCTTAGAAAAAAACCTTCAGAGAGGGGAACTTGAATTTGAGGGAAAATTAGAAATTCAGAAAAGAAAAATTAATATTTGAAAAATGGGTCAAAAGTTGTTTTAAAAAAAACTACTTTGATACTGCTTATCTAGGTAACCTGCTCGTGGTTTTCTGCTTTGGCCTCTTCACCCACACACCCTGACTCACCCCTCTCTGAGGGAATTACCCCACACCGACATGCCCTTATAAGGGCAGGGGGCACCATCAACGCCTCATACATTACAACCAAACACACCGTATAGCCTCAATATGGGACAAACTACAGACTTTTGTGTTTCTAACCTTGACGACAAAATCCAGAGAGACTATTTCGATATGGTGCAAGTTTATCTTTTATGCTGGAAAAGTGTCCTTTTTCCAATAAATGGACATCATTATGATATAACTATGACTGCTTTTTGTTGAATCATTCCCTCCATGTGACACTACTTGGCTACGGTAGGGAACGCTCTGTGAGGGTGAAGCACCGCTCATCATTCGGTATATTCCACATTATTAAACCTCTAAGGTGGCATGATGCATGATTGCAGCACCGGCGAGTAACTCGCCGGTGCTGCATTCATGCATTATGCTGACCCTTCGGGAGTGTATTGACCCTATAGGATCGGCATGATGCTTGAATGCACCACTGACGAGCTACTCGTCAGGGCTGCATTCATGCATCATGCCGACACAGGGTATAGCACATTAAAGTGCCGTGCCCTGCTTAAGTGTTACAGGGTACAAACCCAGCTAACAGGGTGCTGGTAACTGCAGCGCTTTTCCTACCTTGGTAGGAATTCCTACTCTTTGGCTGGAATTTCTGTGTTAAGTTCAGTTAATTTCCTACAGAAATTTGCCCCAAGTTGTAAGAGCTGCTCCTTGTTGTGGCAGAGTGGCATGTTGGCCTGTGGGTGGCAGCGCTAACCTGCAGACCAGCAGGGTGTGGGGCCTGCAGCGGCCATTACGGGAACAATGTGTGTACATGACGATATCTATATCTATATAAGGAGTGGTGAGGAGAGAGTGAGACCACGCATATAGCCGGGGTGCCGGAGCTGCCGCTCCCACCGTCACCTCATGGACATGTACAAAAGGACAAGTCAACATTTTGTTGTTTTTGAATAAAAATGCATATAACGATGCCGATACAAACTGGTCTGATTCATGTTGTCTTTCAATTTCCTTTTGCTATATTAAAGGATAATTAACTAACGTAAATTCCAGCGTACTACCCGCGGGTTGTACGCGAATCAAACACAGCTTTCATTTGATACCAAACATGCCTATATAGGGTGCGGGTAATACGAAAAATATTGTTGCGATAGAACAATACTAGAAACTGGTTATAGGATTCTCCTGAGTTGGGGGTGCGGGTTCTACACGAGATGCAGGTTATACGCACGACTTTACAGTATATCCCACGGTCACCTCATGGACATGAACAAATGGACAAGTCAAGATTTTGTTCTTTTTGAATAAAAATGCATATAACGATGCCATACAAACTGGTGTGATTCATGGTGTCTTGTCGACACGATATGCGTTCCTGGGTGTTGTTGTCTTCTATGGAGCAATATAAGGAAAGTAAGAAGGAAATAGACATAATAAAGGCAGGATATATATATATATATATATATATATATATATATATATATATATATATATATGTTTGTTTACTCCCGCAGTGTTTGTTCCCTTCCGTCGGCCGCTATTTCGTGTGACCCGCGGCAGTGTAGCGACCCCATGGCGACCCCATAGTGACACCATAGCGACCCCCATGACCCTCGGATACATGCAATATGACCATGGCATGCAATTAAAAGACAGATTTAAATATCTAGGGCTAACTTTTGAACTAATAATGATAGAAACTAGCTCTAAAAAAATGCCAGAATCCTCTCAATGTAAAATGAGCTGTAGTTCACAAAACTACCACTAGGCGCCTTCCATAAAACCCCCCAGATGGTAAAAAAATGACTCATCCCTAATGTGTCAGAAGGGTGAAAAAAGGGTGTATGAGTGTTTATGTTTGCCTACTGGTGTGCGTTTCGCCAGGCTAGGCCCAGCACCCATAACCTTGCTCTCACAGAGTCAGGGCTCCAGACCTCCACCCGGGCGCTACGTGTATCAGGTCTATGGTCATGGCCCCGGCTGGAACCATACGATTTCTCAGTTCCCCCAAGTAGGACTGTGGCTCACACACTGAGAGGGAGGACAGAAAGGGGATGTCATTCCTGTCACATGGAGTGGTGCAACACTTGGGTCACCTGTGCTTTCTGTGTTAGTGGGGGATGTATGGAGTGGTGCAGAGGCAGTGGAGACCAGTGTATGTCCATCCCCTGCACTTAGTTCCTCATGTAGACACCAGGTGGCAGGCTGGTGTGGCTGCGTCCTACTGACCTAGATAGGATTGCACCACTCCACAATGTCAGGTAGATATACACCCTGTGCACCACTTCTGGCAATGGTGAGCCACAGTCAAGGGGTACCCTGAGCCACTTCTGTACACTTATGGATAAAACCATGCCAATTGTGTCTGTCTTTGGTCTGACTTAGACCCGGACCAACCCAGATGACAGAAATGACACTCACCTTATATTTAGTTATTTTGTCAAGGTACTTATATTGTTTGCAAAAGTTTTTTCGTCCTACAGGAGGTTTGGTACTGAAAATTTTTAATGTTGCAGGACCAGTTATACTTTTGAAAGAGTCATATCCATATATCTATTTATGATGTCAGTATAAAATATCATCGTCCATTAAAAGTGTATCATATTTGTAATTATTTATAGCCAAATCATATTTTGACACAGTATATTGATTAACTTATTTCAGCTTTAGAAACCCAACTTAATTCTTTCAGTTTAGTAAAGCCCAACAAGTGACTGGACATTCGGTCCTGCTACACTTGTAAATCTGCTGGACCGGTGGCATTTTAGGCCTACGTTGTCACTGTCCTGCATGTTTTCACAAACACTGTACTTGTTCTTTTTTTTAGGCCCTGGAGACTAGTGTATTCCCTCCACTTAGTTCCTCCCATAGACACCAGGTGGCAGGCTGGTGTGGCTGCGTACTACTGACCTAGATAGGATTGCACCACTCCATGATGTCAGGTTCATATAGGCCATGCCCACTGCAGCCCGCCTTGGTGAGCCACGGTCTAGGGGTAAACAACCTGGAAAAGTGTGAAATGGAAGCCTACTGCTATGGTTTAAACCATACCCCTAATGTGTCCGCTAATGATCTAACCATTGTCCATCTGATAACAGAGTCGGGCTAGTGTTGGATCACCCCTGCCAAGACAATTACGACACTCATCATACTTTGACCTGGTTGCTTCTATCAAAATGCTGCCTTGTCCCTCCAGTAACAACCACTTCAAGGGGTGTAAGAATACATAAACGGTTGGAAAAAATAGGCCTGACTTTAAAAGGTACATGTATTCATATTTTTAATAGGTCAGTGTTCTCCCCCCCCCCCGCCTGGATTCCTCCCTGAAACTATCCCTCATCACAGGGTGGTTTCATATACTTGAACAGCTGGGAAAACATTATAAAAATATTATGAAAGTATTATGAAAATATCTATGCTTATCTGATTTATGAATTACAAAATTTGGTATCATCACATATCTCATTCATCCCAAAGTAATATGGCCATGTTTGACTTTTTTAATAAGTCATCATATTATAATATTGAAATGGAGGTGCTGTAATCATAATGCAAAGGTAACTAGGTTTTTCATTATAAGTATCAACCTCTTCTGTGGTTCAATGGAAACAATTATGATTATTTTCTAATTTAGAAATTATAGAATAAACTCGGGACAAATCGAATTAAATTGAATTGATATAATGCCCACCCCCTGTCCGACCATATTACCTCAAATCTGGCCCAAATTTCCACAAGGCCATGACTATTGACAGTTCCAACTGTCAATAACAGAATAAAATTCCCTTATTTACACTTAATCTATGTCACTTTCACGGAGCATAATGACATATACCTGTAGATAATGATACAAAATTACAATCCTTTATCTCAATCTTGACCTAGATAGAAACGTAGTGGTGAATGTAGCAATGAGGGTTAAAAAGTTGAGGAAAATTTCACAAAATTTTCACTGTACTCCAAAAGGTCCAATTTTGACGCTTTCCTAAAAGCCTAAAAAGAAAAGGTACAGTGAGTGTCGTCATTGTCTTTTTTCTTTTTAACACGAAAGTATTAAACAGCCTCTGTGCAAACCTTAAAATTGATAAAGAAAGTGTGAAAATATGAAAATTGCAGAAAGAAAAGTAGGATTGGTTGTGTTTGCTATAGATCCATGCATCAAGAAAGGGTGACTTTTCAGAAGAGTTGTTGATAAAGTTTTTGATCAATTTTGTCACTGTCGCCTACAAATTCATGGTATATCCTCAAAATCCTGCATTCTTATGTATACTGTTTGAAAGAGAATTGTCCTGTGAGTCTCCTGATATGAGGTGTTTGCAAACTTTGCCATTGCACACAATGTTGTTAGGATTCTGTTAAACCCAATTTAAACACAACTTTATTTTGAAAAAGTCACCCTTTCTTGCTGCACTGGTCTATAGGCTCGGTTGGGTGACCTGAAACTAACCTCTTCTTTAAATCTTTTTTTTTAGCCTAAGCCACATACAGACCAGACAGACACGTTATTATATTTATTTTATTCTTGCTTAGAAAGTAGCACTGAGGTAAGTACGAGTTGTAGACTAGAATACATAAATACAATCTCAACAATAAAAATATATCTCATGTCTCTATCACAGCTTTGTATCATCACATGAAGGACCAGCTTCTGTAAACCGAGATGTTTTCTATTTTTACGATATTTACGATTTTTTGCAATTCTCAAATATCCATAAAAATATGTACAGAGCAAACATTTATACAGTATTGAATTAAAGTGTTCAATATCGGAAATCTGTGAATTTACATCTGTGCGAAGTGCGAAAGTGTACTTTTTAGCAAATCCATGAAGATTTATATTTTATAAGGCTGTGTCCCACAAACTTGAGCCAATATGAATGTCTCTGACCGGGTGCCATTTCTGACCAGGTCCCATCTCAAACTGGGTGTCAGAAAAAAGGTGTTATTTTAACAACTATATTCATATATATAAGGATTTGTAAAAACTTTATGACGGCTGTTATATAATCATAATCATAATCATAATCCTAATTAGCCTCCTGCTGTTGGGATTTTGACCTTATCATGCCAAACTGGTCAGATATGGCACCTGGTCAGAGATGGCACCCAGTCAGAGACAAAAACATTGGCCCAAGTTTGTGAGACACAGCCACCAATGAAAATATCTACATTAACAGTATTCATAATCAGCTGATCAAGGCCAGACCAATATCCTAAATCTGTAATAACTCATTGCATCACAGTCCTGTTTATAAAACAGAAGTACCTGAAAGTTGCAAAGGCAATAATACTACAAATGTATTTCATTCACAGCAGCAAGTTCTCCCTTTTGATCGTCAAACATGATAAGTTAATTCGGGTACTGTTAAACCCGGTATTTAAGCTTAATTCCTGCCCCCCCTTCCCCAATATGAGCCGAAATTCTGCTTATAAGGTTCTTAATACAATAATAAGAAAATAAATTTCGATTAAATAATTTGTTATGTGAGCCAACTTTGCTTCTCACAATGAGGGGTTGGGTTATTGTAACTCTACATTGGTGCATGATGCCAACCTCTAAGGGGTGTCCCAACCTTGCAGGGTGACCAACGGCATGATGCATTAATCCATTATGCCGTCCTTAAAGGGTTAAGTCATTTCACACCAAAAAGGCACATCCGTGTGCAGCAAGGTCATTATCGCACGAAGGTCACTTCAGTCGGCTTCCCAAAGATGTCCTTTTGACCTTGTAGCTGCTTGAGGTATTCCCGCTCTGAGCTGTACTTCCCCTTCCCACCACCAGAGGGCCGGTGTAGGTACAGCTGCACAGGGTCTCTAACTCCCTTCATGCCCACCAGGAGGCAGCAGTTGTCTCCTGACCACCCGAGCCCCGACACCTCCGCATGTCCCGTGAACTTAGCAACTCTGAAATGTAAAACAGTGTTATAACACGTGGGGGTTGGTAGATTTTCGTGCGAGCGCTCGAAAATTTTCCCACCCACCCTCCCCTCCCCTGACACATGTTAACATTTTTGCCCCCCCCCCCCCCCGTTGATAAATAATGGGGGTGTAGATGGGGGGCCCCCCATGTAGCATGTTGATTTAAGGAAATGGCGCTTAATAATGTCCATGTCGCATGTCACTAGGCCTCATGTCACATGCCGATTTTAAGGAATGGCCATGTCACCATGTTGAATTTAGCCATCTTCCCCCATAATAATGACTTGCATTGAAATTTCGCAGGACCGAATGTCCTGTGGGATGAAAAAGTTTTGGCAAAGACTGGTACTCACACGTCCATGAGTCTGAGGTCCACCACAGTCAGCTCCGCTAACCGGTCGTTCTTGTTGAAGGCCACCAGCAGCCCGTCGTGTGAGAAGGCCACATTGCGGCAGTACCCCTCGTCTACCATGCTGCCCAGCTGGGTCAGGGTCTCCGCGTTGTACGTCACAATGTGTCCTGAGCACACAGGGGGAGGACATGTAGTATTAGGCAATGCAAGGAAATAAAATGATTTCTCATCACTGCACACATGCACATTTTTTATGAAAAACATGATAAAAATGGACAAATATTGGCATATTTGGTATCAAATGAAAGCTAATACTGCCAGTAATGCAATAAGATAGAAATAACTTTCAAAGATCAATAAATTCTTAACTACTCAAATGTGAATTTAGGTCTCGAAAAACATTTTTCCTATACACTTTAGCCCGCGAGTAAAAAGAAGCCTCCCTCATCATATTTTACAACCACTATGTACAGAGGGCCATTGGCTCCCAGGCCAGTGTTAGTGTCTACCCCTGATAGGGTGCTAAACTAACTAAGCTAAGTTAATCACTATAGGTCCTGATGACTAGTACACTGATATTCATTAACAGACTCTCATTAACAGCCTGTACAGTCTGAATATTTTTACAGTATTGAATTAAAATTTTAGACGTGAAATATCCACACTTACAGTAATGCTAAGGTTAGATAATTACCTGTGACATAGATAACGACTATGGCTTTAAGTGTCGGGGAGTAGCCGACATGCGTTGGCCAACCCATCCCATCTGGGTTAGGTATAATCCGCCATTTTACTGCAAAATAGGATTCACATGACCATATAAGGACTCACCATACAAGGCCATTATACTACTGTTTCTCCAGGCACATAACCAAAATCATCTTTTGAAAAAAAAAAACAGAATTCCTCCAATTTTATTGAAGAATAAGATAAAAATGTTGATAAATAAAAAAAAAATTGGATTCTCCCAATTTCAATGAGAATAAGATAAACATTTTAATGAAAAATAGATAAAATTCTGATGAAAAATAAGATAAATTGCAGAGGGCTACTAGGTCTTAGCTAGGGAATCCCGGGGTCAATGAGTACATCCTTACTGAAAGAAGAACTCTGCAGCAAATACTAGATGAGTTCTGGGTGGTCAAAATAGTTTGGAAAATTTGCTAAAATTCTGTAAAAAATCACAAATGGCCCTCAGCATATCCTGATTGAGATGGCACCTCAAGATATATGATTATTGCAGGGATAGGCCTATATTTTAATGTTCTGTAGCGGGCACTTATCGCTCGGGGAAGCCCGAGCGTGCGTGGAGAGCGCATTGCCCACCTGTGGTAGCTCAATTACCGTAGCAGAGCAGTGAGAAGCAGCTGGCCCTGTGGAGTAGCGGTAGCATTCTCAACTCAAGAGCAGAGGGGCCGGGGCTGATATCGTGGGGGCTGACCTATTTTCGCTGACCTGTTACAGTTCATTTAGGTTCGGTCTGAAATGAATTAATTCACTGCATATATATGGTCAATTATGGAGGTTCATTCATGTTAGGAACCAGCATTTCAGATTTTGGTGATAAACAACCCGTTTTATTTTTTCATATAGTGTACAAAAGGTTTCCCTATTCATTCCTAAGAGATTTTCCCTCAATACCCGGCTGGAATTTTTTGTCGCATGTTACATTACATTAAACTATAGTGAAAAATCATTTGCCTGTCTGAGACCTCTATGTACTCACAGTTAAAGACGTCGGCCACCCCGATGACGGTGGCCTCTGTGGTGTCCACCAGGCTGATGAGGCTTCTGCCATCTGGTGTCAGCACAGCGCGTTGTAACTTGACGTTGGCCGCTGTCACCACCTCCTTGGCCTTCATCGAGGTCTCACCAAGGTACTTCTCCGCCTTGTGGAAACACAACATGTTTCATTATTGTTACTGTAAACATAGAATTTTTTCGCAGTACATATTTTTCACGATTTTCACAGAATTTTAAAATCTGCAAAAATGTGTACAGAACGAATTTGTATACAGTATTGAATCAAAGAGCCATATTTAGGAAATCTAAACAATTTAAATAACACAAAACAGTACTTTTTAGGAAATTTACTGGGGGTAATACAAAATGTTTCATATTACTGTAAATTCTTGCGTAGAAGCCGTGGCTAGTGCGCGAGTCAGATCGCTGGTGTGGCTTATAGGATCGGCCTAAAGTCTAGATGCAGGTTACTCGTGAGTTTTTAAATGTTTACTACAGTACTAAATTAGCCATTTTCAGACCTGCTCTCAGGCTTATAGGATTTGTCAAAGGTGTGGCTAATACGCATGCTAGGCTTATATGCGAGATTTTATGGTATCCTTGATAGTTAATAGACAGAGCTGCACCCTAAAGTGACTGAGTCAGTGGTTATGTCACGAGTGGTGCCTGGGCCGCATTGCACGCTGGCTGTAGGCCAAGTGCAATACTGCCCTAGCACCACAAGTGCAATAAGCACTGACAAGGGCACTTTCAAGTGATGCTCTGTGTTTATTTCAGGGTATTTCAATCTAAATACACAAAAAACTACCTTTATTTATATGTAAAAGCTTTGTTTTAGTCAAGAAGTCATTATTTTGGATTACTGAAAAGTCACGTGACCCTCTGGAGCGTGAAATACGGCTCAGGGTTATTTCACGTTCCCTTCGAGAACGGCCCTTCCATTGCTTTAACATTGATAGGCCGTATTCACCATGAAATACTAAGTATTACTGCCTACCTGTAAGTCAAACGCGTATATCGCGGTGTCGAGCGTGCCGTCCTTGCTCCTCTTCTCCTTCTTGTCGTTGTCCTCGGCCCTGAACAGGACGGCCACCTTCCTGTTGTCACTGACCAGCAGCCCACTCATCTCCTGTTTGACACCCTTAGGGCGGCTCAGGGTCAACGTCACCTTGTCTGCAAGTCAAAGGGAATGTTGATTTATCAATTAAAGGGGCGGGGGTGTGTGGTGAGATCTTTATGTCCCCTCCCCCGCCCCACCTTGAGAGCGTGTGGAACATCTTGTTGCGTCCCCCCCCTCGCATAAGGCACAGGATTTTTTTGCTAAAAAGAGGCATAATTTTTTACGTCCTCCTCAAGAGGGGTCAGAATTTTTAAAACCAACACAATACAAGTTGATAATTTTTGACTGGGTGACCCTTTGACTGGGTCACCAGCAGCCCGCTCATCTGCTGCTTGATGCCCTTAGGGCGGCTCAGGGTCAACGTCACCTTGTCTGCAAGTTAAAGGGACACAGTCACAGTCTTTGCGAAAACTTTCTCACTTTGCAGGACATTCCGTCCTGCTGTTTGCCAATTTTGCAGGACCGGATGGATTTCTGCAGGACCAGATACTAAAGCATATAATTTAGGGTGATTTGATATTTTGTTAAATTGATGCTATAAGAAAATCTCCATAGAATATCAGTGTGTACTCTTTGACCTCTGACTTAAGTTCTACTTGGAACATTTAAAATATCCTATCAGTTTTGAAAAGCATAGAATGTGCAGGACATCTAGTTTGGCAACACCAGGTATTTCACCAGACCAGAGCCATTTCAGGTGGACATTGCCACTGTCCGGGAAGATTTGGCAAAGACTGTAGTCAAAATAAATTTTGTTGAAAATTAGCCAGACCTTTTTAGGACGGCAAAGTGATTTAATGCATCATGTCATTGGTCATCATGATGCATCAATGCAGCACTGGGGAATAACTTGCCAGTGCTGCATTCAAGCATCATGATGACCCTACAAGGTAAGCACGCTCTCGGAGGTTCGTTACTGGGGAGTTACTGGGCAGGGCTACATGCATGCGTCATGACGACAAGTCCCATCGTTTAGCAACATGCTGTCATTAGGTCATTAGAGTATAAAGTAGCTTTATACTTGCCTTGTGTGAGGTCCACCATTGAGATGTCTGAGGGCTCCGGCCCCTGGATGACAGCACGCTGCTCATCAAGGAAACCAACTCTGCAACACCAAGGGGATTTATATTTAGGTGCCTCAAACATTCTACAATGATGATAGTAATAGCATTAGGTATGGATGTTGCTATGGAACTTCCACAATATTGCTGTTGCTATGCAACTAAAATTATTCATGTCTGAGGGTACTACAGAAATACATGAGATCAATTTAATGAGTATTAATTCAATTTAATGAGGTTTATACATTCTAGGAAATGCCTAGCAATGAGGAAATAACATGGTTGCTAGGCAGAAATTGGGGTCCATCCCCTGTTGATAAGCAACCAGAGTCCCTAGCAACAAAGTTACAGTATTAGCAATTTGACATCTCTGGATATGACAAGGGGACAAATTCAAGGATTTTACGGCAAAGCCGTAGTGGCTTTGGGTTTTATAGGATTGTTATGAACTACAGGTGAGAAAACGAGGGGGCATAGATTTATAATTTTTTGTGTTTCTGGGGTTCTTATGCAATTTGTATTTGATGGTTTGCAGCAACACTGCATGGTCAGTTAGCTACATGCACTTAGCTAAATCTTTTTGATTTTTATTGGTTTTACTGCAGCTGGTATAACAATAGAATCCAATATGTACCAATGGAATCAAATAGGTACAAATGTAATTCCATTGGTGGTGATGCACTTCAGTGATGCCTATGCAAATACCATCTTGGCAGCCATCTTGAAAATTACCTAGATCAAAAATCGGAGCCTACATATGGATTCTACACCCCAGAAAACCCTATTATCCATGTATCACACAAGGAAATCAGACAATCTTGAGTTTTCGGCACCATCTTGGCAGCCAGAGGGAGGAGGAGGGGGCAGAGGGAGGAGGGAAGGCAGAGGGAGGACAGAGGGAGGAGAAGGTAACAAGAAGGAGGAAAATAGGTTAGAGGGGGGGGGGAGGGGAAAGATGGGGTAGTAGGAGGGGGCAGAGGGAGGAGGAGAGGGCAGAGGGAGGAGGAGAGGGCAGAGGGAGGAGGAGGTAACAGGAAGGAGGAAAATGAGGTAGAGTGTGGAGGAGGGGAAAGATGGGGTTATAGGAGGGGGCAGAGGAAGGAAGAAAGGGCAGAGGGAGGAGGAGAGGCCTAGACATCTTGTGAACAGCCATATTTTGAGTTCTCTAATGTGGCTGTTAATAGATGAGAGGGCAGAGGCAGTAGGGAGGAGGGGGGGAGGGCAGAGGCAGAAGGAGGAGAGGGCAAAGGCAGAAGGAGGAGAGGGCACAAGGAGGACTTGGGTCTTCCTTTAAAGACTGTAAAATATTATTTCAGGGTTGGTGCATGTGTGTGTGGGGTGGGGGAGGGGTAATTATCTTGGACTTCACAGTTTGTCTTTGGGCGGGCTTGAGTGATTCCAAGAGCCACCCTGGACCATAGTATAGGTCCTGTATGTGCATAGTATGGGAATTGGCATTGACATTGACAGCTTGGCTTGACATAGGAGTCAATAGTTATTAGGTTAGTACCTATCCTTGCCATTGACAGCCTCATTAGAGAACTCAAAATATGGCTGTTCACAAGATGTCAAGGCCTTACCACAAGGTAAATTGGTTTTACATGTAGTAACTGAAAACAAGATCTAGGATAAATTAGTCTTGCACACACCTACAAGGACACATGGGGATACCAGTCCTAGGCAAGGTTTAAGGGCCAGCTAGGGCTATATCTAACAATGAACAAGGGGGCCTAAGCCAGTCTTTTCTTGCTAAAAAAGCAACACTCTGGTCTGTGGTGTAAAACAGGTGGCTAGGTTTAGTTAGGTCTTATATTTTCTCACAGTAGATGCCTTTTTGAGAGCAGTCTTTCTGTTATTTTCAGTGTTTCCAAGGAAAATGGGTTGCCATGGCAACGAAAATGGCTGAAAATCTTTTTCCAAGAAGTGGTTTTGCATACCTAGGGATCCAACCAAGGTTTATGCAGCTGATTACTTGCAAGCTTCTATTAGGTTAGTAACTCACTAAACTGAGACATTTGGTGCCAAAAGAATGCACCAAGTATGAGTGCACCCACCGGGTGTTGTGGTCCACAGGTTTGAACACCTTGACAGTTGCCTTGAGCAGCGTGGTGCCCTGCCCCCAGTCCAGGCTGTACAGCTTCAGCTTGTTGTCTTCATGCCCCAGACTAAGACTCTGCTGGGAGAGTGGCCACTCGGTGTTCTCCACTGCCGCGTCTGGAACACAAACAGGAAGGGCATGCTCATTTATTAATAAGGCCAAAAAATAAATAAAAGTTGTGTTTCAGGTTAGATGGTCTGGAAATCTAGGGTAGGTAGGTCTGATTTAAAAAAAATAATTTTTATATATATTTTTTACTTTGGCCCAAAAAGAACCCAGAAATTGGCTTGCAAATTTCAGGGCCGACTCATCAACGGTGGACTAGACTCGCAGATTATCAAGTCGACTCTAAAATAGCCCCAAAATGACCTAAAATATGAAAAAAAAAATCAAAATTGAATAAAAATGTCTAAGCCCTAGACATTTTTATTCAATTTTGAATTCTTTAGACTAGGGTAGGTCATCTAGTCATCCAACCCCATATTTTTGCTCATTTTAAATGAGATTGTTTTTGAGCCCTAATCACCGGACCCTGTCACTTTATGTCTTAAACATAACATCACATTAACAGTGAGTAGGCTACTTACGTGGGAAGCCCTCCCTGACACACTGTCGTGTGGCCAGGTCCCACACACACACCCGGCTGCTGGACGTGTCGTACAGCTGGTACCTGCAGAACACAAGCACACAGACACAATGGTACACATGGTCATTTACCCCTATTATCGCTCATTTCTCAACTACCGTAAGGGTACAAACAGTGATTTACCCTTATTATCGCTCATTTCTCAACTACCGTAAGGGTACAAACGGTGATTTACCCCTATTATCGCTCATTTCTCAACTACCGTAAGGGTACAAACAGTGATTTACCCCTATTATCGCTCATTTCTCAACTACCGTAAGGGTACAAACAGTGATTTACCCTTATTATCGCTCATTTCTCAACTACCGTAAGGGTACAAACAGTGATTTACCCTTATTATCGCTCATTTCTCAACTACCGTAAGGGTACAAACGGTGATTTACCCCTATTATCACTCATTTCTCAACTACCGTAAGGGTACAAATGGTCATTTACCCCTATTATCGCTCATTTCTCAACTACCCTAAGGGTACAAATGGTGATTTACCCCTATTATCGCTCATTTCTCAACTACCCTAAGGGTACAAATGGTCATTTACCCCTATTATCGCTCGTTTCTCAACTACCGTAAGGGTACAAACGGTGATTTACCCCTATTATCGCTCATTTCTCAACTACCGTAAGGGTACAAATGGTGATTTACCCCTATTATCGCTCGTTTCTCAACTACCGTAAGGGTACAAATGGTGATTTACCCCTATTATCACTCATTTCTCAACTACCGTAAGGGTACAAATGTGACTATAAGCAGTCCAAAATATTTGCTTAAATGCCAGAATTCATGCAGTGCCTTATCTTGAGGCAGGTAGTCAGGGAGCAGGTCATCCGGTCAAACACTATCAACTTGTATTGATCTGGTGAGACACAGCCATGAACTGACTGACTGTATGTTAATATAAATTGTGGTCAAGAAAAATATAATTCAAACCTTACCTTGCAGAGTCAGGTAGTGGGCTCCTTACGTTAAAGACCTGCCCCCCTACCTGTGGCTTGCTGGCTGCTGCAGCCTGCTGCTGGGCCCCCACCAGGGTGTGGTAACTCATACAGTCCAGGATCGTGTTATCCTGAACGTACGTCAACAAGAACCGACCGTCCCCGATACCTACCTGAAATTATATTGAGAAGGACACATGAATGTCCGCAATTCCAATCTAAAAGGTGTAAATTATCCCCGATACCAATGACTTCCCCCAAAATAATTGCGTCCGATTCTGGGCACAGTGCCCGCTACAGCCTTGGGCAACTTGGAGAACACTCACAGAAACGCGTGATAGCTCTCCTGGGTGTGCGCAGTCTATAATCTTAAATCTTCATACAAATCTGAGCTTCCCTTGTATCTGCCACCTAGTGTGACATACCCAAACTATTACATACTAGTTACCAAGTCTATCCTAAAATGGACTGTATATGATGGGTATGGACCACTAAATTCATTTAAATCTTCATTTGGTGAGTAAGACTTTTAAGAAAATTGATATTTTCCCTTTGCTGTTGAGTAAGACTTTTAAGATTATCTAACACCCCATCTAAGACTATTTACCCCTTATTAAGATTATGCTTTGATATCAGAGTTTCTAACTCTGATATTGGAGATTCTAACTCTGATATCAGAGTTTCTAACTCTGATATCAGAGTTCCTAACTCTGATATCGAAATTTTAAAATTCAATATCAAAGTTTAAAACTCTGATATCAGAATTTCTTACCCTGATATCAGAGTTTAAAACTTTGATATCAAGGGTGAACAAATGGCTTGCCACAGACATGCAGAACTCACCGCTTTGCCCATGTAGTTGGTGCCGGTGTCCATGACCTTGGTGATGACCCCTGTCTCGGTGTTGAAGGCCATGAGGGCCTGCTGCCCGTAGATACACGTGGTGAACAGCACCTCCCGCTCTGTCAGCCCGAACAGCTGCTCAAACCCTGAAAGTGGTAGCGTCCCATGATTAGGGCTCAAAAAATAAATTTTGCCAAAAATGAACCAGCTACCTTATGGTTGCCTTATCATTATGTTACTGACACCACAGGCTTAGAATGATTGGTGTGTATGGAGTATGGTCACTCTTTAAGGTAATGCTTTAATGACCTTTCGTCTGAAGGATCATGCATAAATGCAGCCCTGGTCAGGAGTGGGTCCAGGGGCTGGCCTGGGGGGTACATTCTCCCTTTAGACTTCCTGAGAATTGCCCATGGTATGACTCTTAACTAGGCCACTCAAAAAAAAGAAGTTGTTTCTCATCACCCATCAGTAAAAAATATGACGAGGGCGTTTTTTATTTTATCTTTTTTTTTATTACTGAGGGCTAAAATGTATAGGAAAATTAAGACTTTTCGCGAACAATTTTCACATTTCAGTAGTTAAGAGTTAAGTGATCCACAAAAGGTGTTATATTGTACGTTATTCATAGCTTACTGCATTACTGACTGTCTAAGCTTTATTTTGATACCAAATATGCCATTATTTGTACACTTTTTGGCATGTTTTTCATTAAAATTCTTAAAAAAAAAAAAAAAAGTTTCCCCCAATTTGCGATGATGCGCGCGGTGATGAGAAACCAGTTTATTTTTTTGAGTGGCCTTAGACCAAAATTTTAAAAGGGTTATTTTCTGGTAACATGGTCTGACAAAGCAGACCTGGCCGGTCGGATATTTTTTTTTTGCTATTCACTTTTTTAGGACCTGGTTTTAGAGTTTTTGCCACAAATTCCTTAATAATTGCCCGATTTATAAACCGTAAAAAAAAAGGAAAATAGCAAAATTTTCTAAAAAATCCAAAAAAATGGGGGGACCCAACACTGTTTTGCTAGACCAGGTTGGGTGACCGGAAACAAAACTTTTTTTTAAATTTGGCCCTGCCACTCACCGAGCACCATGCCATGGTCGATGCTTCCCACAGACTTCACCTGTTGTCCTGTCCGTACGTCAAACACCACCATGACACCGTCGTACACGCACATCCCCGCCCCGATGTCCTTCCCCTTGGTGAGCTGGTAGCTGACAAGATGGCCGCCGTGGGTCAGCGCTAACCGTACCACAACCTGGTAAAATATAGACCCTTTTATGGTCGCACTTCATGCCAGGGGGGCACTTGCTTTTTTTTGACATGGGTGTGCGGCTGGCCCTTCGACACCCCATACCCTTGTCATGGTGATTTTTACCTCAGAATGTTACCCTTGTCATGGCATTTTTGGCCAAAAGCTCCTAGGTTTGGGGGGAAAAAAGTATTAAAACAGACCATGTTTAGTCAAATCTCACCAAGAGATTTACTCTTGTGCAAATTTCTTTGTAAGAAAATATGATGTTTTAGTGAAGAATGGAAAATTTTGGTAAGATCTTGGACATTTTCTTTAAAAGTAGACCCTTGTTTTGGCAAATTTTCTTGAAAAGTCGACCCTTGTCATGGGGAATTTTGTAGAAAAAGTACCCTTGCCAGCCGCACACATATGTATACAAAATATACTAAGTGACGCCCCGGGACTTCATGCACCAACTCGCACCTCCTTGTACGAGGATCCCAAGGATTTTCTCTCTTTGAGAAGTCGATTTCAATTTCAATTTCATTAGCTATCTTACACATTTGAAAGAAATAAAGAGCACAGAATTCAGTTTATCATTGAATCAATGTTGAAGCAACATTCAATCAACATTGACAACCATGATTAAATGTTGACTCAATGTTCTATGCCCACTGAGTTATGAGGAATGGATGAGGAGTAATAGGGAGAGTTGTCCTTCTCTTATGTTGTTAACATTTTAAGGTCGCTAAAAGATGAAAATTGTCAGCATGATGCACCAATGCAGCACCGGCGAGTAACTTTCTGGCCAATACAGCATCAGCAAGTAACTCGCCGGTGCTGAATTGGTGCATCATGCCGACCCTTCAAGAGTGTCTCAACCTGATGAGATTGGCATGATGCTTGAATGCAACTGTGGTGAGTTACAGGCCAGGGCTGCATTCATGCATCATGATGGCTAAAGGCATGATGCATTAAGGCATCATGCATCCTTAAAGGGTTAACTAATATCCTATAACAGTAGTAGGAGCACTACCTTCTTGGCCTGCTTAGCGCTAGACGTGAGGGCGATGTCCTGGACCTTCCCGCTACTCAGGTCTATAAGCTGGGCTTTGGGCTGGCAGGAACGGTGAAAGACGAGCTTGCCGTGGCAGCCATCGAGGAAGTCTTTTGGTTGAGTGTCATTTAGATCATCAGTATCTATATATGGAGAGACCTTGTACACCGGCCCCTATGTATGGGAAGAGATGTATATATGATGATATTTTCTACTTCTTATTCTTTTTTCCTTGACAAAATTTGTAAATTTAAACTATGATCAATGTCGTAAACAAGTGGGACAGTCTTTTTTTTATCACAAAAAAAATCTTCTGAAAAAGTGTGAATAAAATGATTGCTGGAAACCGTTTTATAATCATACAAATGGGAGTTTACAAAGCAAAAACCTTTCATTTTGGAGGATATCAACTTTATATACAAGATTTACTATACTTTTGCACCTAACGCTGTATTTAAGGCCCCCCATTAAATATAATGTGGTCTTATTCAATGGGCTAAGAAAAAGTTGTCTTTCTTACATTAAATGGCTTCAGATAAAAAAATAAACACAAATTCCAACTACATTGATACCTCACTGACATATTTCACTTGTGGGGGCTGGGGCACATCCCACTCAGCCTGTGGCTTTGTGGGATACTGCCCCAGCCCCCACTCGTGAAATACAATAGAGACGGTATCAACGGGCGTTGGCATCTGTATTTCTATTTGAGGAGGTTGGGTGTGTTTACCTTGTCCCAGGTGGAGATGGTGTGGGTGTGGATGTCTCCATCTGTTACAGCATACAGCTTGTCTCCCTCCACATACAGCAGAGCTGCAACACAAAAAAAAAGTCCTAAAAGTGACATGGTCCAATATTTTCATATTTTAAATCTTACTTAAATGTGTTTCAAATGTTAGAACAATATCATGTTTGGAGGATAGGGCCCAATAGAATGTCATCTATAGGCAATAGGAGCCCAATTAGAGGTTCAGATGTTGCCCATGTGTAGCATTTTACTGTGTATTTTCATTGGGGGAATTATAGCGTGCACTCCAAAATTAGTAAATTCTAAGATGAATTATAGGGAATGGGATTAAATAAAGTAGCTAGTCATAAGGAACATTCTGATTCATTTTGACCGGAATTGATTTTTGAGCCCTAATCATCGGACCATGTCACTTTAAGGGAGTGTTCATTATTTAACAACAGGGATGGCGGGTTGGTGGATTTTCACCCAAGCGTGTGAACATTTTAGGTATAGATTTTTTTTTTCCTTTTACATTTTTGATGCCCAATATGTTAAAAGTGGAAAAATATTGGCAAATTTGGCATCAAATTAAAGCTTATGTGATCAGTAATGGAGTCAGCTAGGAATAACTTCCATTATAAAATATTTTGCAGAAATGCGAAAATTGATTACAAAAAGTGCAAATTAATGAATAAGGTCTTTAAACCCTGAGTAAGTAAAAATTAATAAAAAAAACACCCTTGTCATATTTTTCACTGCTTGGTGATGAGAAACAACTTTTTTTTTGAGTGGTCTTAATTGTGTCTTAGCGTACTGTATTTGACCTAATAAGCACACATCCCCTAATAATCACAAACTCCTCTTTTATTCGACTATAAAACCCCAAAATCTATCAGATTTTCAGACTTAATAAACTCCCAACTATTAGAAACGTATTAAGAACAATTTATTATGCAAACTGTGTGATTATTACATTGAATACGGTACTGCAACAGCATTAAAATGGGGGGGAATTTGGTGAGAGGTGTGCGCTCATTAAAATTTAAAAAAAATTATAGTTCAAAAAATGTATTAAGCGCACTGTGCACTGATTACATCGAATACAGTGATTTGATTTGATTTGAATTTCGTTTATTTATCCTGGCAAGAATGAATGGCCTAGAAGACCGTATTAAACAAACACCAGCATTTGTTCCGATGGGCAGAGGTAATAAAGGCAACTAAGCCTTAATGTTTATAGCAGAAAAGGGCTCATTTAGGAGCCTGTTCCTGCCATGTATAACTTACTTAACCATGATATAATATTTTATGTTAGAATTTTTTACTATCTCTAGTGGTTCAGAACCATGTCTTAGGTTAGTAAATACATATATGCATAATTTTCCTTCCTTATGAAGGACTAGAAGAGAGGAATAGGACCCATGCTAGGTAATAGCAATGGGTAGAGTGAAGAGAGTTCATGAGTGAGTGTTTTAGAGAATCATGTTTATCTAGTTATAGTTAACTAGACAAATAAATTACCCTATATATATAGGTGTGTATCATTAGAGACAGTACTTACCATCTCCATGGTAGTCGTCTCCCTCCTCCAGCTCCATCTGGTGGATGACGGTCTCCTTATAGAGGTCATACAGCACCACCTGCCCCCCGGTGGAGAACAGCACCGCCCGCTCGTTGTGGCACAGGTAGATGTCGTAGGGCTTGGAGTAGTGCGGGTTGAGGCGCACATCCTCAGGGAACACCACCCGCCGCGTCTCCATACCACTCCCCACGTCCCACAGCCGGAACGTCTGGTCTCCCCCACCTGGGGAGCAATGCAGCAAGCCTTATATATACAGTGTATTTTCAATGGGTGTACTCCAAAAGTGTCAACTTGAGCATAAAACTGATAATTACTGTTTCAGGAAAAATTGTTGGTACATTATCAAATTGTTAGTCAAAACTAGGAAAACAACATTTTCTCCAATTCACAGAAATGGAAGATGCACTCATTCTGTGTTCAAGGTCATTCACAATATAATAATCTGTAGACCTAAAAAAAGCATTTTATAAAATCAATCACTTAAACACAGTACACAAATTGGCAAACTTTGGACTCCATGACTCTTTAATACACTAGTTTGCCATAATGCATTAATGTCCTTATGCCCTTGGTCATTATGATGCCTAAATGCAGCTCTATGGGCTTGAGACACTCGCGGAGGGTCGGCACGAAGCACCAATGCAGCGCCGGCGAGTTACTCACCGGGGCTGCATTGGTGCATCATTACAACAAATGTCATCTTTTAGCGACATGTGTCCTTAAAGGGTTAAAGGGTGTAAGGAGGATGACTCACATGTGACCAGAGTCTTCAGATCCTTGGTGAGGACAAAAGCTGCCACCATCTCCTCATGTCCCGCAAACCTGTCCACAGCGCTGTCACCGTCCGCCATGAACGCTGTCAACGTAGAGAAAATTGACTATAAGGCCACAACTAATTAAAAAGTTGGTCTAGGGATTCCCAGCACCATATTTTCGCATTTGCAAATCTTTTTTTCTTTTATTTAAAATTGTGTCTATGGACTATGCCTGCATCATTTCCTGAAGAATTGAATTGTATTTAAAATACTCAGCATTGGTTCTTTGGATTGGTACTATTTCTTACTTCACTTTCAGTTGATTCCCCAAAATGTGAAGTTTCCATGTTATTTTTGAATTGGCATGGTCCTATTTTATCCATATTTCAACTTCTACTGAAATGTGTTCAAAATGGCATTACAATATCATATTTGGAGGATGGGCAGGAAAGGAAGATGGGGCACAATAGAATATCATTGAAGGGCAATAATAGGCAAATAAGAGGGTCCCATGAACACAAGTATAACCCTTTACAGTGTATTTTCAATGCGTGGACTTATACTAATAACAGGTCCTCCAAAAGTCTCGAGAAAAAACGATGATTAGCTAAAATCTAAGCTGAATTGGGGGGAATAATGTTGAGATAAGTAGGCAGGACATGCAATATGGCCATATTGAACATTCTAGTGCATTTTCAGCAAAATTAATTTTCCAGTGCCAATCATCAGACTGTGCCACTTAAAATAGAAAGAGCTCACCTTGTGTTGTGAAGAGGCAGTTGAAGTTGATGTTGGCTGCTTCCTCCAGGAGGCGCCCTATGTTGGGCTGCTTGTTACTGTCAGCCGTACCAAGCCGCGCCCACAGCTCGGTCCCCAGCTGTCTTGGTTCCCGCCTCAACGACCGCTTGGACATCCTGAGGGTCTTACCCACCGCGTCTATCTCAGCGTCTGTCATACCCGCCTGTGCAGCCAGGAAGTAGTCGTCTAGTACTCTGTAAATGTAGCACAGAACTGTATATGGCTAAGTGTCACCAGATTAATACAAGTTGACCGTCTTTGACTGGCAAGCACTAATATATAGTGTTAAAAAAAAAACAATAATTTTTTTTCCGGCATTTCCTTCTAAGATCAAGTGCCCATGTGTCGACCACTTGGACCTCTGTTCAACCTGTCCTTAATTCTAGGAACTCTGCTATTATTTTAGTAATCGAGAATTTATCGATTTTTAAAAGTGCAGAAAAAGTCATTTCTATTCTATTGCATTACTGGCTGTATTAGCTATAATTTGATTCCAAATAAGTCAATATTTGTCCATCATTATCAGATTTACAATTAGGCTAGTAATACAATTTGACAGATCAGTTCACAGTTGATCTCATTCAAAACCTGATACAGCCTTACTCTTCGGCAACCATTTCGATTGTACTCCACCCCACATAACACTTAGCCTACAACCATTTGTGCTACAAACAAGCCCAACTTGTGAATTATAATCGAAATACAATTCATACTTTTTATTTTATTTACTTACGCCTCGACGCCGACACCCCTTATTTTATTGTAGAGCCAGTCAAAGTTCATGAAGACGTGGTCCTTGAGTCCCTGCAGGTCCCCCAGCTGAACCAGATGGTAGGGGAGTTCACTCATCTTACGCAGATTGAAGATGGCGCCACCGTCTCCCTCAGAGAACATCATGGGCTGTTTGGCTACGTAGCGGTCCGCTGAGGATGTCTTCCCCTTCTTGTCTGTGTATTCCTTTTTGACGCCGTTACTCCATTTACCCGTGAAGAACTCAACAAGGTTGGTGCGGATGATGGTACTGGAAGACAGGTGGTAAGGGCTGAGTCATATATAACGAGCTGGGGCGCTTGGGAGATTTATGAAAACAGCAATTTCTATTCCGAACCCCCATCATTTAACACAATGTAATCTTGATTCCCCCCCAACTTGCAAATCACATTGAGTTGCATTGTTGATTTACTGGGGTGCTTATTTAGTCAAATTGAGTAGTTTTTGTATTCTAAAACTAATTTAAAGTACCATTTAAACATGCCATACTTAAGTTAGGGTTAGTAACTGACCGTTGCTGCTCTGTGCTGAGATACCTCTTCTCAGCGGAGGCTTGGAACTGGCGGTGGTACCAGCGTATAACCTGCACCCCATCAGACCCGGAGGTGATGAGGAACTCACGCACCTCAAACTGTATACGGGCCGCAATAAGCGGGGCCAGGCGCCGTAATGGGGGCTGATGGTACTGGAAGACGTCATTTAAGGCTATGTCATCTATAGACACTGTGTCCTCCAACTCCGGGGCACTGCAAGAGGGCAACAGTTGCACAACAGTTAAAGTTTAGTGTAAAAAGATCAAATCAAAACTTCTGTAAGCTATAACTATGCTTAATGCTGTCTTTAATTATCTTTGGTGTACATTTATGCTTCAGCTTGAGTATTAGGCATTGCAAGCCTTTTAGAAAGGGCTATCCACTTTGAACCATCAATATATTGAAAGAAACACCATCCATTTTTCATGATGGCTTCTATTGATAGTTTTCATAATAATAAACAGTATTGTGACATAACTAGTAAATCATGTGTGAAGAAAGGTAGAAGGCAAAATACATCCCAGTAGTGCCAAAATATTGTTTATTTATACCACAACTATCGATAGAAGCTATCATGAAAATGGAGTTTATGTCAAGCAATGGACCAGGCCTGATTTCTTGACAATGTCCTATTCAATGCACACCTTATACCGTATCTGGCAGCAGTGATGTAGCCCAGAGTCTGTGAGGTGATGATCTTGCCGTGGTACTTCTCTACCAGATCAAACAGCCCGGTAATGACTCCCTCCACAGTACGTCCCAGGGTACAGGCATCAGGGGGGGTGGAGGACTTCCAGCGCACAGCCTATAAGGTAAGTGTACTGGTATAGAAGTTACCATCAGGCCATCTGTAAGCCACTCCATCTCTGAGGTATTATTTACTTAGACATGTTTGTGGCATAGCCTATAAATGGCGTTGTCTAACTCTAAGTTGGGTTTTGATATGTATCATCAGCATGATCCACAAACACTTGCTATAAATCATGGGGGAAAAACTGAAAAAAAAAAAATTAGAACTGGCAATCACTGGAAGTGCATGTTGTCACCTTTACTCAAATTATCTCAAATTCATGATTAATGATGGAAGTTGCCTTTGTGTGAAATTGACTAAAGTTGGCTTTGCATTGAATAAGGATATCCATACAGTATAAATAAAAGAAATCACAATACAATACAAAACAAAACAATATAATACATAAAATATGAAATCAGAATGAAAATGAACTGGATTAATTTACTTTTTTAAATTTTGGCATAGGCTCTAAATGCCATTGTATGCCTGTCTGAATCCACAAGGTTTAAAAATGTAACAACAATTTCCGGTACCTGGTCAAAGGCTATCTTGGTGTAGAGTGGCAGCCTGCACTGGTTACAGGCCTCCTCCAGTAGCCCCATCTGGTGGCTGGTGAGCGTCCTACACTCAGCGGTAAACCACTCCTGCAGGATGACCCGGTTGTCATCTGGTGTCAGCGGGGGCACGGGCAGGAAGCGGGAAGAGGGCAGGAACGCCTGCAGGTGACCGGAAAAGATTACATTGGTCATCATGATGTACCAATGTAGCCCCGGTGAGTAAATCACTGGTGCTACATTGGTGCATCATGCGGACCCTTTGGGACTGTCTCAACCCCATCTGGTTGGCATGGTGCATGAATCTAGCACTTGTGAGTTACTCACCAGGGCTGCATTTATGCATCATGATGACAAATTTTTCCATTTTAGGTTGATTACATGATCCATATCATTGCATGCAGGTATGGAAAGTTTGAAGCCTCTCATTCATCATTTAGCATGATATAACCACAATATATTTTCACAAATAAATAACTGCTGGGTCACAGAAATCAACACCTGTTAAGGACACATCATAACACCATTGGATTTAGCCTGCAGTCACAACATAACAACCTGTATACAACCACTACATTCAGTCTATTCCTACCACCAAATCTCAATAAGGATAACATTGATATCATGAAGAATGATGTCAAACACAAGAAAAATAATTAATGAAACCAATTGCAATATCATTTTACAACTCAATTTAGACAATTTTAACTGATATCTTTAAAATAAACCCACCTTGAGGCTCTCCTCTATAGTAAAGTCTTCCCCCGTTATCGTAGACAGCAGCACCCATACGTTAGACCTGACGTCCTGAGGGATCCACTCCTTAAGGCTCTTACCCTGGTCTGACAGCTGGTCCAGGGAGTCCAGCACTAGGCACAGGGGGTCAGAGAAGGACTTCAGGAGGTCCTTGAAGTGCTCCGCTAACTCCACATAGCTCTGGGGAACAAATCAATTCAATTTCAATATCTATTTTTTTGAGATACTTTTGAGATTAAGATTTACTATGCTTCAATATAGGAAGGGCCGTATTCAATGCTGCCCATTTAATACAATGTGGCTGTATTCAATGGGCTAAGAAAAAGCTGTCTTTTCTTTATTAAATGCATTAAAATCAAAAAATAAATGTAAATGTCAACTACATTGAGATATATATTGAGGTATAGAGAGGTATAGAGAGGTATGTTGAGGCACAGAGGAACAAACTCACAGGAAATCTCGATGTTACAAGTCTACAAAGTCTGGTGAATAAAGTTGAATTTATTACTTAAAAAGAATAAATTGATACCTCTCTACCGTGTTCAACAAGTGGGAGCTGGGGCCATATCCCACGAAGCCTGCGGCTTCATTGGATATGGCCCCAGCTCCCAGCCCCCAGCTCCCACTCCTGGAGTTATGAGGTGAACGGATAGTTGACCCCCTTTCTCATAAAAGAAGGAAATTGTATTATTAAGTTTTCCCTTTACAACAACAGTTGGCACCTCATAGATTCAATATGGCCACCATTACTTGAATTGTACAAGTAAAACACTATGTGTCTTACATCAGGTATGTCCTGTGTGTCTCCCTTAATGTCGGCCAGTTGTTTACACAGCGACCACAAGAGGTCTCTGGTGTTGGAGGACTGGGAGGACGTCCCCAGGAACCTCACAACCACCGTGACGTCATCACCCCGCCATCTCCTCAGCAGTGTGGTAACCTTGGCAACCAGGGATGTCTTCCCACTACCGGGGCCTCCGGTGATCACTAACGGCTTCCTGTAAATAGCACATCATTTTAAAGTATCTATGTATGAAATTATTCCACTTATTTTGAAACCTGTATAGAGAATGATTCCACTGGCATGAGAAATGACCCTCTTTGGACATATGTAGGCCTCTGTTTTTTTTTTGCTGAAGCTTAAATCATATAGAGTCTTGCAGGCTCTGGGTAGAACCAAATTCACATTTTAGTAATAAAGAGACTGTGAAAGTTGTAAATATGCATATTTTCTCCACCCCATTACATTTCCTGCACTGCAAGCTTTAATTTAATACCAAATATGCTCATATATGTCTAATTTTGACATGTTTTTCTCTTAAAATTTGCAAAAAGAAAAAGAAGAAATCTCAGAAAGGCATTTTGTGATGCCCACAGTGATGAGAAGCAAGTATATTATTTGGAGTGGCCTAACATGCCTTCTGTCAACTTATAAGATAATCATACCCATCACTTTCCTCTAGCAGGTTTTTAATGTTCTTTATGACATCCTTCCGCCCATGGAACACATCAGCCCTCTTCTGACAAAACGTGGCGTGGGTGATGTACTCCACATAGGTTGGTGAGGTCACCATCTCCTTCTTGTGTTTGGCAATACCGTTGAGGATCATTCTCTGAAGAGTGCTTTCAAAGTCCGCACAAAACTGGTTGATGTATTCCACATGCTCTGAAATGTTACAATACATTATCAAATTGGCCGTTTTAAGGGAAATTTCAATTTTTTGAATTTTTTTCTCGTCAAATTGGCCGTTATGAGGGAAATTTCATTTTTTTCAGTTCTGAACTTTTTCCTCGCCAAATTAGCAGTTTTCAGGGGGATTTCTCTTTTTTTTGAAATTTTGAACAATATAATATCATTTCAGAAAATACATACACCAGTCAATAAATCATCTGGAGCCAGTAAGAGCTGAATAAGCTGAGTACTTTACTTTACTTTCCACTTGGTACTTTACCACCTTAATATGACACATATGAACTGTGTTTAAACTGATTTTGAATATGTTGTATTTTGAAACTCATTTATTGAAATAAATACACTTCTACAAATTCAATGTACACATAACGTGAATATCATTGCCTATTTTTGACCACCCATGAATTTGTATGTGACCTCTGCATGATTAGAACCACATTGAAAAAAGAAAAGACCATTGACAAATCAATATAATACCAAATAAATGAGAAAGGTTATTCTAATTTGGTATGTTTAGAATTTATGATACAAAACCAGCTAATTTTAGGTGAATTTCTCATTTTAGGTTGATTATATGCTATGTATAACTGCTTGGCCATGTGGAAACTTTGGAGGCTCTCATTCATCATTTAGCATAATAAGAATACAACATTGTCCCAAATGAATAGCTCTCCGCCGACACAAATGAGAATCAGCTAGGGGTGCATTATGAACACATATCCTCTCACGGTGAGTCTACCAGAAAGTCCTCCATTCAGTGTTTAATCTATATTTCATTACAAATGGATTTCCTATGATGAAGGGTCTGTCAACTGATAAAGAAATGGCTAATGGAAGTCTGCATTAGGTTTATTTCATAACTTGATTTTGGGTCGATTTAGGCGGTAATGTATCTTTAAACAGAGGCATGATGACTCCCTTACCCTGCGAGGCGGCAGGGTCAATGCCATTCTCCGACCATTTGACCTTGTAGTTGGTGATGCAGTTGTCAGGGAGCACCGCCGGGATGTCCTTGTCCCTGTAAAGGGGATACATTGTGTTACTACAAACTGTATTAAAGCTGGGCCGTCAGGGAATAAGTTCAGCATTTTCCATACATGGACTAAAATGAGTCATAGGGGCTGCGTTGGTGCATCATGACGACAAATGTTGTCTTTTTGCGACATGCGTCCTCAATGAGTTAATAAATGCTAAGTGAGACCTTACCTGAGTTTGCTGAGTAGGTTATTGGCCTCGGTGTCGAGTCCCTTCCCCACCATGTCTATAAAGCGGCGTGCTGTCTTGTCCCCGAGGTGCTCCTCGATGTCGACCAGTTTACGTTTAAACCAGTAACAGGTGTCGGGCACGTTGTGTGCGGCCAGGATACCGCGGTAGATCTCCTCATCCGTTACTGAATGCGGCAACAAAACAGCCAATGCAGTAATTAAACCAGTTTTATATTAGGCCGTTTTATTCTGATAACTTGGATTACGGATCCGCCGATCAGATTTTTTTTTTTTTAACCCCCCTCCGATGGGATTTTCTGAGAATTTTAGCAAAAAAAGAAAAAAGTACATGCTGACTAGCAAACACCCAGACGTAGGCCTTCAAAATGGAGGATATTTGGGAATGTTTCTCAATATACCCTCATTTGATAGCCAAAAGAAGACTTTCCATGCTTTTTTTTTTCCTCCCGCCCCTGGAAAATTTCAGTACTGAAGGTCAGCTTTTTTTTTTTTTTCCTCCAGTCCCCCAAAATATTTGCTCTGAGTGCCCGTAATCCAAGTTATCAATAAAAGGTGGCCTTATTCACAAAAAAAACCCTTTTGGGGCAAAGGAGAAAGGGTAAGATAATAGATGCTGGGTGAAGATCAAATTTACATTGGCATCACCAGATACATATGCCATGAACATGTGTTTATAGGCGTAGCACATTAAATAAGTTCAATACATAAAAGGACTAGATGCAGAGAGTAGCACCATTCCTAGTCAGATCTATGATAATGGGGTTGAACACAAATTTATGTGTTCACTTTACAAACATTGCTGTCATGCATAGTTTCAATGGATGACTGACCTGAAAACATGGGTGACTAACCTATATGTAGATATCTTACAAGTCAAACTATTTTTGTGTTAACAGCGAAATATAAATAAAGCTAAGTGGTACAGTAACAATGGTGCCACAAGACAACCAATGCAGATCTACTCACAATACACATCGTGTGACCATCATTGTATATTGATTCAATGTGCACTCAGGGTAATATAGACCATGTTCTTTAAAGCTGGGCTGTCAGGGAATGAGTTCAGCATTTTTCATACATGGACTAAAATAAAAGTGCCACCAGAGGGCAGCAGTGTTTGGACAGGGGACCATGAGTATTGTCCAGCTACAACATATTCACCCTATCTTCTGCTTGTAAGAGCTGAGTTCCCAGCCCTTAGAGCCCTCTTGTGAATGAAAACTGAACTATACCCAAAACTGCTTTTGGCCTCACTTCAACCATGACGGTCAAGCTTTAAAGCAGCAGTTTTGTGTGTGTTTTTGTATTTGCTACTTTTATTTGGTTTAATGGCGACTGTACAAATACCGGTACCAGTACCTACCTATAAAGTCAACGTAGTCCGCTCGCTACCACCACTCACTATGAGACTCCCACTAGGTATCAATTCCAGAGAGGTTAGATTTTCTCCCTCAAATAAAAAGTACCCACCTGCCCTGTAGTACCTGTGGATCTCAGCCTGGTCCATGAGGCTCTTGGAGGCAGCGGCTCTCAGAATCAGCGTTATCTTCTCAAAGGTGTCCCACCATGTGTTACGGGCCTACAAGTAGACATGTGATACAGCTTCCTGTGACCTCAGGCTGTGCCTCATGAGATAGATACAAGTTAATAGTCTTTGACAAGCTGACCTCTTTGACCAGGTGACCTCTTTGACTGGTTGACGTCTTTGACTGGAAAGCGTCAAAACCACTAAAATGGGGCCTATATAGATAGAAATGGGGGGGGGGTTAAAATATCACTATATATTACACAATTTATTGAAATTGAAAAGAATTTCAATTTCATTTTGAAGTTTGCCAATCAAAGACGTCATCCAGTCAAAGATGTCATCCGGTCAAAGATGTCACCAGGTCAAAGATGTCACCCAGTCAAAGACGTCACCCGGTCAAAGATGTCATCCAGTCAAAGATGTCATCCGGTCAAAGATGTCACCCGGTCAAAGATGTCACCCAGTCAAAGACGTCACCCGGTCAAAGATGTCATCCGGTCAAAGATGTCATCCGGTCAAAGATGTCACCCAGTCAAAGATGTCATCCGGTCAAAGACGTCACCGGTCAAAGATCTCACCAGGTCAAGGACTGTCAGCTTGTATCAATCTGATGAGACATTTGAGACCCAAACAGTTCTATATAGGGTGCGACTTATTCAAGGGTTTTTATAAATATACTTCAGTACTAAATAAGCAATTTTCAGACCCTGTGTGCGGCTTGTATGTTTTGTCAAAGCTAGAGGTGTGGCCTATATACAAGTTAGGCTTATACATGAGGGTATAGTTAGGACATTTGTGTAGGGCTTCAGAAATTGGGAGGGTCTGTAGATAGAGAGAGAAGTGACCAACGATATAGAGATTGAGATGTAAGAGGAGGAAAGAGTTGAAGAGACAGACATAGGGATATAAACAGAAATAGTCAGAAAGTAAATTAATCTTACCTCTTTCTTCTTGTCCGGCTCTGCATCGTTGACATAGTCTGGGAGCTTTTCTCTGATTGGCTGCAGTAGGTAATATGGCGGTGATGCGTTATTATCCTTTACAAGCCAGTCTGACAACAACGTCCGGTCAGCCTCATCCTCAGTAGCATTGAGCATCGCCTCAAACTCAACGGCATCGATTTTTGGTGGAAATGGACGATACCCATACTTTTGACCAAGAAATGTCTGAAATGAATTCAGTTTAGATTATTACATAGCAAATATTATGCTGAATGTAACTCCATCACAGATGTGTCTTATTTTGCTGAAGTTTGTGCCATTTAGAATTCAATTCTAAGGCCACTCCAAAAAGTTAACTTTTCCTCATCACTGCATGCATCTCCAAAATGATCTTTTGTAACAGATTTGCAGATTTTTATCTATAATTTGCAGTGAAAAACATGATTAAGAATGGGAATATATGGGCACATTTGGTATTAAATTAAACCTTACAGTCTTGCAGATGCTCACCCATTTTGTCACCAGCAAAAAAAGAGTGCCCTTGTCATAAATTGTCATGGCTTGGTGATGAGAAAACAAGTCAATTTTTTGGAGTGGCCTAATATTAAAAAATAATTTTGGAACTTTATTTGAATGGTTTTGGATCTTGTAACAGCTTTAGTGATTACAACTACCGTAAAACCCCACCTATGAGGCAAATATATTTGGCATTTCTTATTTCTATTAAAAAGCAGAATTTTGGGGATTCAGCTTATAGGTGGGGTTTTAATACATATGATTAAAGAGAAAACGGTTTTTAAACCTTTTTTATATAAGACCGATTTTTTCTCAAATTGGGGTTCAGCTTAAAAGTTGGGTCATCCTGTAGCAGGTGTTTTACGGTAAGGCCTTACTATGAAGTTTGGTCCTGTAGAGAGACGTTGACACTCGTCTATTTCCCGCATGCAGAGTTCAGAGGTCATGTGATCGTCTGTAGCCTCGTCCCGGACGCCCCACCTCATGTCCACCACCTGCCACTCATAACCACGTTCCTGACAGAACTCCTTCAGTTTGGGGTAAACCCTCTCCATCAGCGAGTTCCTCTCCACCTTGGTGTCTGCAAATAATGTGTTCAGATAAGGAGATGATATCAACAACAGGGCAGATAAGGATAGCTGAAAATACTAACAGCAGTGGTAGACACTAACACTGGCCCGGGAGCCAAGGCCCCTAATTTGTGTTGTGGTCCAATAGATTTCTGCAGAATTATCTACCCATGGACCCAGGTGGCCCACAGAAGATATTGCAAGATATTTGAGGAGTACATATCTTATAAGTATAGTCGTGTAATAGGTTGATGGAAAGAGGAAAATGTGAGCAAATGGGGTGTTTTGGTTTCAATTTATCAAGAATATATATGATTTTCTCTTTGAAAAAAGTAAAATTCACTCCCTTGCCTATCGCTGAAAGTCAGGGCCCACAGATTTCTAGAGCTATGGGCCCGGGTGGCCCACAGCTGAGAAAGCTAGTGTCTACCCTTGTAAGAGTGTGGTATTTAATGGGATTAGTGCAGGAGTGTCTCAACCTAATAAGGTTGGCATGATGCATAAATGCAGTACTGGCAAGTTACTCGTCAGGGCTTCATGAATGCATCATGACGACCTAGGGCATGATGTATTAAGGCATCATGCCGTCCTCAGGGAGTGGCCATTTTTTAACAACAAGGCGGGGTTAGTGGATTTGGGGGGGGGACCAAAAAAATTTGGACCCCTTGAAGGGGGAGGACCAAAAAAATTTGGATCCCTCTTGAGGGGGGGACCAAAAGAATTGCACCCGTTTTTAGTGAAAATGGGTCGGCCACGTTCAATTTCAACTTGCCTGAGGTAGGGACCAATAAAATGTCGACCCCTCCCGTGCGGAGGACTAAAAAAATTTTCACCCGCTTGTGCGAAAATCCACCGACCCCCCTGTTGTTAAAAAATGACCGCACCCTTAAAGGGTTAAAGAGAACATGCAGACCTGTGAAAGTGGAGCTGGTGAATATCCTGACAATGTTGACCACCAGGGGGTACTGCACGTCAGTACGCCCCCTGGTGGCGGCCGTCTCTGCCGCACTTCCCGTCACATGGGGTTTGGGGCCAGGCTGTCAGAAAATACAGTAAATATATACAACTGTGGATACTGTAAACCTATTAATTTTCGCTCGGTATATATTTTCGCGCATTTCGCGCACATAGGTAATTGCGTGAAAATATGATATGCGCGAAAATTTTGCACAAAAAAATAGCTTTCCAAAGATGTCTGGCACTCAATATTGCAGTGCAGTAGACTCAAATTTCACCAAATCTTCAAAATATCTAAACAATAATTTTTGGCTGTAAAACCCTTAATAATTGTCCGATTGAAAAACCGTAAAAATTGACATGTAGCTAAAAATCTCCTGATTGCAGCTGCGCAAAAATATAATTGCGCGAAAGTGCCTTTATGTGCTAGGTGCGCGAAAAGTTAGCCGTGCGAAAATATCTACGTTTACAGTATCTACTGTCAGTATTATACATTTTATTTTTTTGAGATACAAAATTTGAGATACAAAATTTATTATGCTGAAGTACCAGAATGGCCGTATTCAATGCCCCTCATTAAATAGAATATGGCCGTATTCAATGGGCTAAGAAAAATCTCCTTCATTATATGGCTTTATATAAAAAAATAAACACAAATGCCAACTACATTGATACCACTCTGATGTATTTCAATCATGGGGGCTGGGGCAGTATCCCACGGAGCCGCAGGCTGAGTGGGATGTGCCCCAGCCCCCACTTATGAAATACATCAGAGTGGTATAAAATAGCGTTGGCATTTGTCTATGTATCTCCAAAATCCCAGATATCATTTAGTATATAATATATAACAATAACCATATCAATATCATAGATGGTACATTGCACCAGCAATGCCCTCTGATTACATGAAAGAATATTAATGTCATATGAGTCACCAACACTCGACAGTATACAAATACTCTTAATCTTATCATTGATCCCTGACTTTGAATGGAATACCACTATCCGGGACATACCTATGTGAATAAATATATTGCTGTTAATTCTCAATGGCCACCCCCTTATGACAGTTTTTTTGCGTGTACCAATTTTTGCGAATTTGCAAAAAAAAAGCACAATTTTGTGTGTATTTGAACTAACAGATTTTGGCGTGTTACAGTTCTTTCACTACAGCGGAAAAATATTCACCCTGTACATGTTTTTGCGGATTCATCACTTCCGCGAAATTCTTGGAAATATGCACAGCACGAAAATATTTACATTTACAGTATGCTATAATGAATGTGTAAGATGAGCATGTGGCATATAAACCATTTACAGACGACCAATATATCACCAATAAATAAAAGGATTCATGTAGTTTTTACTTTTCTTTTATTGACAACACAAAACGCCTACATTATGATCAAATACATGGTATATCCAAACCAAGATTTCTTTTCATGGCTCTTCCTTATGCTCTGTGCCCTCCAGATATGTGGGGCGACTTGGGCTTTACCCTCGTCTGGCTTCACCAGTCTGCTGTGGTTAATTCCACTAACCCTTCCATAACCATAGTCTAACTATGTTACTTAATATATTTGGAAAACAGCAGAACCCTTTCAGCGCTTATTAATTTCCATACTGCGTAACCACAACACTACCAATGTATATTACAATCCATAACATCCTATACATATTATACCTTAGTCCTTACTTATGTTATCTAGAAACACTATGATTAGTCAGATGAAAAACATTCCACTTATGTGCATGATATTTTGAAGCTTATTATATAGCTATTATTATGTAACATCAACATGTCAAACACCACATAATGGTTAACACATAATCAGTAACTGAACGATGAACTAGAGGCTGTGTCTCACCAGATCAGGCAAATGTGAATGTTTTTAACCAACCGGACATGCCGTCTTTGACTGGGTGCCATCTTTGACCGGGTGCCATCTTTGTCCGGGTGCCATCTTTGACTGGGTGCCATCTTTTACCAGGTGCCATCTTTGACTGGCCACCATAGAAAAGAAAATTAAAAAAACTATTCTTTTTGATATGTAAGGGATAAAATAAAGAAAATGGTTATGGTTTATATCTCCATATATATATCTTCACTTGCCCAAATCAACCGTTTTCTATCAGGAGGTCAAAGATGGCACCCGGTCAAAGATGGCTCCCAGTCATAGACGTTCGCATTGGCCCGATCTGGTTAGACACAGCCTATGCTCATAACTATACAGGACTAGCATATCCTGGTAGTCAGGGGCTACACCCCAACAGATACACAGAGAGTGCCAACAAGGCATTGTCTCCTTATCAAGCTAATCCCCTCCTCTCACACCGGGAACAAGGGGAAGGTAATTAGGGTGGTTATGAAGGTGCAGTATAGGTTATCAGTCTTATCAGTAGCCATTGGTCAAGTGAACAAGGGTACTGGTACAAAATTCACCCAAAATGCACTGCTCTGGAGTTGGGGCTTAACCAGAATGGATTTCTCTGAGTCAAAATGGTAGCGTAATCCCCGGTAGAGGTAATCTATTTTACTTTACGTCACTTTTTTCGGCATCATCATACATAGTGCATCACATGAACAAGGTTTCATAAATCTCTGTGCTTCACTGTTATGCTTTATCCTCTACCGACACTCCTTGGATAACTAGTCTAGACACGTTTTCAGGATTAACGATTACAATAAGTATTTAATTCAATTGAACAAATATGTGTTCCTGCATATTCTTGTGTAGAAGCCACAGTTTTTACAAGAGTCAGTCCCAGCTTTCTGTTGATACCAAACATGTCTCTACAGCATATAAGAGATTTTATAAGTATACTCCAGTACCAAAGTAACAATTTTCAGACCCCCTCTGCAGCTAATATAATTTGTCAAAGTTTGGGGTGCGGCTTATAAGTGAGTTAATCTTATACGCGAGAATTTATGATACTCTTTATAACTTCCCATAATAAAATGGTCTGTTTTTCCTGCTTTTCTTGCTGACACCTACCGTATTTCCCTGTTTATAAGCCGGGCCCCGAATATAAGCCTGCCATGTTTATAAGCCAGGTGTAAAAGCCTACTTGCTCTAATACAAGCCGGGCCCCAAATGTAAGCCTGGTCAATGAAGGCAACTCCAATGCAATTTCTTTATAGGATGATAACTTAGCTTCTAATCGGAATATTTTCACATTTCTTTGATGTACATGAAGCTAACGTACCACCTCTTACGTTGGGAACACTGTTAATTTTTGTTGTTATAGTATTAGAAAATATCCAGAAAAATGTGTTAAGATTATGAATATGTCTGGGAATTTTAGACAGACTGCCAGGGTGGCTCTTTAAATCTAAAAACTAGAGGAGATGAAAACAATATAAGCCTGCCTCGAATATAAGCCTTCCCCGCTTATAAGCTGGGTCAATTTCCCACTTGAAGTATAAGCCCGGGCTTATAAACGGGGAAATACGGTATACACCTATACCTCATTCAAGTGAGGCATGAGTAATCAGGCCAAAAGAATTAAAGGTGTGTTTCAGGTTACATGGTCTAAAAATCTAGGTAGGGTAGGTCAGATTTTTTTTGATTTTCTTTTTTAAATCTTTGGCCTGAAAAGGCACCCAAAAATTAACTCTTTACTGCTGACTTGTCGACAATGGCGTTGACTCGTGGACTATCAAATTGACCCTGAAATTACTTTAAAAATACTTAAAATATAAACATTTTTTCAAAATTGGATATAGATTTCTAGGGTTGGCCCTGTTTTGCTTGGTAGGGCCGGGTAACCTGAAACACCCCTTTTTTAAAAATCTTGCCTCAAATTAAGAAACCTGTCAAATACCCATAATTCGTGTCACACCAGTTTGGTTGGCAGCTATATTGGTCAAGATCAATTTCTATTCCTCAGAATTATTTTTCCGATAAGTCGGACTAAACTAACACCCAGTGGAATAGGCAGGATTCCAGCAACGGTCCAAAGATGAAGATTGGCGGGGCTTGAGAACCCAGCTAGAATGGAAAGCCAGACCCCTCCAATAACTAAAGACACAAGCACCCTTGGAAGAATAAGAGACGCACCATCCCAGTAAAATCTGATTTCTTGTGTACTGAAGGATGTGCGGCCACTTCTCTGGGCACTTACCCTTGTGAAACGAACCGTGCGAATAAATGGGATGGTGATAGCCAGGACCGCTGACACTAAGACACAGAAAAGAAAGAGCAAAACCCACCACATATATTTGCATCTTTGGGTCATATTTAGCATGAAGCAATCATGGCTCAAGGCATCATTTGTACACATAGGCTTCAGTATAAAGAGTGGGGCAGTACAGACTAGAGTAAGCCCACAGCAAACACCCAGGGTGCTTGCAATCCTGAATACGGTAATCTTTGAGCCTACTGTCTTGGACATAGATTGCTGAGCTAGAAGCATGAATCGAGCAGCACAAATGAATAGTGGAGCAAAAATACCCAACAACAAGCATGATGCAGCCATGTTGCACAGAAAGCCAGTGCGCCATTCAGCAAATGGCTCCCCTCGAATTGTCATCAACCCGACTTTTGTACTTAAGAAATCTCCGATTGCCAAAAGGAGGAGGTACAGTCCACAAAGCCCATCAGCAGCTGCAATAAACATGTCCATTACTATAATTGCTGCAGCCTTTTGGAATACCTTCTGCATAATAATGACAACTGTGATGCTTAAACTGATTACTGAAAACCCAGAGCACCTGACTAACCATATATCAAGTGTAGTACCAAGGATCCTGTCACATATATTTGGGATTCTGCTAATCCATGGCAACAGGAGGCATGAACCGATTGAAATCTCTGCGACACAGCAGACTTTGGGATCACTAACATACACATTGAGATCTTGAAGCAATAGATTGAGAGATATACGATAAATCTTTACTATAGGGTTTGAAGTCAAATTGAGAATCATCAACTGCGGCAAAGTGCTAATTAATTCCTGAGATATCGAGGAAAGGTTGTTGCAGCTGAGATCAAGGACTTGAAGAGAAGGCAGGTAAAGAGTGGAACCTTTTCTTTCAGAGGATATCATAGATCTTGGGGAGATGGTTGAAATATCACAAAACAGAAGATGTAACTCTCTCAATTTGTCAAGACCAAGAAATGAATCTGGAGGAATAACAATTATTTTGTTTCCTGCTAGGTTCAGAGAGAGTAAAGATGTTAATAATTTGAATGGTTTATTAACTAAGTCAGTGATATCATTATAAGATAAATCAAGAATATGTGCATGGTCAAAATTGAGTTCAGATTCAACTATATTCAAAGCATTCTGTGGAAGAAGAACTACCTTTGCATACCTAGATATTGATTCAGGAATAACCAGTAAAGCAGTGTCATGGCAGTCATACGCATACCCCATACAAGAGCAGCCCTGAGGACAACCTTCAAAGTGGCACAGGACTTCATCATCATTTGTCACAGAGCAATGAGAGACACCATCACACAGTTGGTGAAATGGCACACATGTTGTTTGATAACGACAAAGTAGCATTCCAGGACATGTTAGATCACTACAAGACAGTTCATCCTCTCCTAGGGGGCAGTCCTTTGTCCCATCACATATTCGCACTATATCTATACAGTAAGTATGCAGACACTTGAACCTACCTGGACATGTCATACCCTTACAGTAAGACAGATCTGAACCATCAGAACAACCTATTGATCCTGGTGTGTACACACAATGTTGGTCTCTGGGGATATACTCTGACACTTGGGTCTTCTTACACTTGAATAGAGTCACATTTAAACTTTCCACCTTAGTTTGATTGTGAGATGGTAGTAGTGTCTCTGGACTGTTTACCAAGAGTTCATCTGAACAGTCTGTACAGTCACAGTAGCCATCATCTACAGTAGAGTATGGCACACAGTTGAAGTTCTCACACTGGTAGAAGAGTACACCACACACACAGCCACTATAGGCACAGTTTATAGTCCTTGTAATGTCACTGAGTGTGCAGCTCAGTTCATCTGAACCATCCGGACATTGTGCTGACCCGTCACACTGGTGGTGATGTAAGATACAGGTTCCGTCACTGCATTCAAAATGGTTCACCAAACATTTAGTGACAGTCAACGTTAAAGGTGCTTGGCAAACAACCCAGTGTGCCGTTGCAGTACCACAAGGTACTTTTCTGTACATTGTTTCTAAACATCTATTTCCCGAAATCATCAGCAACCTATCCTCCTTTGCAGTATAAGACTTAAAAGCATTTGTTTTGCTTAAGGCATCTACATCTGACCATAGGGTGCCACCTTGATCACCACAGAGTCTTTCGGCCTCTTCAGAACTTACAGGACCGGGTTCAAAGAGGGTTCTGTAACATGCTGTACAAACTCCGCTATACGTGGTATGAATTGTTACCCAATTAGGTGGACATCCCGTCTTGTGTGTCCTTAAAGCCCATGCCCGGTAACTCATCATGTTCTGTAGGAAGCTACTTCTCTGCGGGATGCCACACTGTGTGGTATAGAGCTCAGTGTGTTGGAGAATCGCTGGATGAAGAGACTTACATAGTATTTTACCATACTTAAACTTTGCGGTGCAGCTTATTTTCTTCCACACATAGCCATAACCGATGTCAATAATACTGTAGCACCATGGGTCAGCATGTTTTGTTTTGTTAAATTCATCAGCCAAGCGTACCGTAATGTTCAGATCAGGATATTTCAATGCTACAGGGATTTTCGTCTCACTAGAAACATCAGGTTTGAATGTGACAGGAGAACCATCCACCCAAATATCTTGACCCTCCTGTAAAATGTGGAAATAACAAAGATAGGAAAAATGCAAATATCACATCTGCGATAATTGGAAACATGTTAAAAGTTTGACACTTTTACAAATGTGATTTAAGCGGTGAGTCCTTCCCTGATCCCTTTCAATGATATTTTGATCCACAGCGAGTCATGGCTTTTCGGTACTTTAGTGTTTGGTGAACACCCCCCTTTTCAAATTTCATGATGCAAGCCTTTTGATGTCATTGCCTAGTTTTGAGTCAAAATTTGATAAGAGCAATGATTTGAATATAGAAAGGGTCTATTCTCCAAATCCTTTTTTTGAAGACATAATTGAATAATTGTGATTTTCATATCTTAAGCTGTGGAACAGGTTTTGGTATCGGTGGATTCTACCCCAATTACACCAAATTGTTTCCCTACAAGAGAGGTCCAAAGCCCCTGTTGTTAACCCTTTAAGGACGGATGTCTCTAAAAGATTACATTCTCATCATGATGCACCAATACAGCCCCGGTGAGTAACTCGCTGGTACTGCATTAGTGCATCGTGCCGACTCTTTGGGAGTGCATCCACCCCATAAGGTCGGCATGATGCATGAATGCAGCACTGGTGAGTTACTCACCAGGGCTGCATTTGTGCATCATGCCGACCAAGGCCATGATGTATGAACACACTATGCAGCTATTAATGGGTTAAGAATATCCATACCCTTCACTTAAATGACAAAACAAACAACATATGAGCAGTTGCTAATCCCCTTACCTGATTTGACCATAAACCTATGAAAATGATATAGCTCCGGTATAGATCTGGATAGAATACTGCATTCTTCCTGTCAACCGAGTCAAAACTTGCAAGCGACTTGTTTTTAGAGTGACAGAATGCCTTCGCTTCAATCCATGATATATCGAAAGCATCGTGCATTGTGAAACACCATGGAAACAGCATGGATACTGGCTGAACGTTTCTTAGTGGATTCAAACAGTAATTGTCCATCTCCCAGAAATACACACTAAGAAATACAAATTCAGGTTTGGCCGGAGCGGAGAACTTCATTTGTACATCTATGTGGACCAGAAGAAATGCCTTCTTACTTAATGCTATCTGCATACTTTCAAACTCTATTTCTATACTGCAGATTAAGAGATTAGGAAGGAATATAGAGTCCTCTCTTGGACTAACAGAATATATAATTTCCTTAGGAGTTTGATGTACTGCACATGATTTCCAGGTTTGTTTTATCTTGAGGGTTATTCTATTACTGCTATTGAAAAGCTCATCACCAAAGAGATTTATAGACATTTGATGCAGTGAAACCTTCTGTTTATAAGATGAAATTATAAGGTTATGTCGATTAAAAGGAGTTGTTATATGGAACCTTTGGCAAAGTTGGGAATTTCTATAAATCTTCAAATGTAGATCTTCATAATCAGTCAATGAAACAGGTTGACATTCATTGTCCACAGCAGTCTCGACGACATAAATATAATCCATCCTCTGAGAACAATATGACTGAAAAGATAGACTCATGTGTAAAGCACTGAGGGATATTGTTTCATTCTGTTTACCTGATAGGGCAATATTAACCTTCATATATCTATCAGCTATATCCAGTGATGGCAGACACCTCTCAGGTATTACTGTGTCCATTAATGATATGAAATGTGTCGATATGTTTATTGTTTTCACTGTCCACAAGTCAAACACCAATCCCGAGCCTTCATTACCAGGGCCTTTTATCATCCTAAAGTTTGTGTAAGGGAGACAAGGCTTGTGGGATCTCACAGCTCTCACAATTTTCATATCCATTGAACCATAAGACTCATAGAAATATTGTATGATATGGTATGTACACTTAAATAAGAAGTTGTTTAAGTACGATATGCGATTTGTCTGTCCACAATTAGTGACAGAGGCCTGTTCCCTTGACAACACAATGTAACCTCCGTAACTGCAGGCCATGTCAGCATAACGAGGATATTGAGATGCAACTATAGAGTACACATAGTTAGGTTTAGATCTCAGTATGAGAGTGCAGGAACTATTTGATCTACACAAAGGGTAACTCTCACTCCTCTGATACAGAACATTATAGGATACATTATACGGTACGGGAAATGTGCCGGCTGCCGTGATGAACACTTGATGAGATGAGGAAGCAATTTTCCCATTTTTCACAATGCAATCATTGGATATACAATGGCAGAAGAGCACAGGGCTATAGTCAGCAGGTCCATCATACACAGTCAACATAGCCTTTGTGTTCTGTGTACAAACATCCACTATTCCAATTTCCAATACCAATGACCGAAATATCTGTCCATTATTCAAGTCAGGTGAAATCCTAATTTGAAAGATCAGCAGCATAGGGTACTGGATGACTGGGCGTGACCATGGCACAATGCCTGACAATGACCGGACCGTGACTGGGGAGTACAAGGTTCTGATCAGAGCAGCATCCAGAAACTGGTAGAGGATCTGGAAGTGGGGCTGTTGGATGGAGGGCTGCAGTCTTAGAGCTAGTAGGATGCAGCGTGTGTGGCTGTAGACTGCCTGTGGTGGAGGACGGCAGCAGGACGGTCCGTGTAACACCAGAAACCTGGCCGGGGGTCTCCCAGGTGAGTTGTCATATACAGTCAGGGACTGGGTGCTACATGTCCATGAACAGTCTAGTTGGAGATCATAGACAGTGAGATTTACTGTAAGTTCTGGTGGTGCCACGATGACCCACATAAACTCCCCTTGCAGGCCTGAATGTAGAATTCGACCACAAGGTGCATACATCAGCTTCCAAGTCTCTGTTAGATTTGATGGTTTCCACTTGGTACTAACTGCACTGCAGAACTTGCTGACAGCGGCAACTCTGGTCATCAGTTTAGCGACAGACTCAAGCAGGGAGTTATACGGATGTGTTTGTCCCTGTAGAGCAGCTACTAAAATGCCAGTGGAATACAGTCTTGTCGAGACACTGTTTCTTCCCAGGTGAAACTTACATGTTCCTGCTTGTTCTACATATGCATTAAAACCAAGGGAGTGTCCCATGCAGCCATATGGTGTAAGCAAGGCTACAAGCACCCAGACAATCACCACTCTGCTCCGCATCATGGTTGCAGTGCACTTGTTAGATCAGAAATCAGATAAGTGTGAGGGACACGGTTTCTCCGAAAATGACTTTTACTGAGACACCGGGACTCAAACCCGGCGCCTTCCACTTGCCAAGCGATTGCTCTACCACTGAGCTACATACCCGTGTCCTATCAGATAGATTGTGTCTCACGGTACTGGATCAGTATGGTACAGAGGGGAGCAGGATTAACCGAGTGATACCCTCTTGGGGGTTTACCACCGAGACACGGGGAATTCGACCCCTACAAATGTATAGAAAGAAAAAAAACTTTGATTGGGGATCTTCCTCCAGCTTCTCTGGTTTACCCCTGGTATGCAACTCGCAGTGAAAGGACTGAGAGATGTGTGTTGCTGAGGGGAGGGGGAATTGGCAGGCACACCCATGTCATACTAGTCTAACAGGCTACATCAAATTGGCTTCCTCATCCTCTCCAAAACAACCCACACCCTGACTAAGTGGTTAATCATGTCCCGGCCACACCCTTGCTGCCTCTATCTATAACACATAGAGCAGCTAACGCTTTAACCCGGGAGGGGCACTCAGTATAGGAATGGGTACCAACTGCGGTAATGTCTCCAAAGAGCTGTCGCTGTGCGCGCACCGGACCAAGAAAAAAGGGGGGCTGTTAATTATATTAAAGTAAAAAATTAGGGGCTGTCAATGACTGGAAAGTACAAAATCAGGGGCTGTCACAATTGAAATACAAATAATGGACCCTTAAATCTCATACATGACTTGTGTTATCTATATAATTCCAAAATAACCTCACGTCAAATGGAAGAGGCCTCTTAACAGTGGGCTGTCAGCTGATTTCTTAGAAAATAGGGAGCTGTAAAAATAATACACATTTTCAAGGGGCTGTCAAATGACCAAATAGGGGGGGATGTAGTTTCGCAGTTGGTACCTAGCATCAAAGAGTGATTGCCCCCCCCCCCCGGCCGCTTTAAGGACCCCATAGTACATCAATGCATCATGCCGGCCTTAATTTAAAACCCTTTGTGGGCGAGCATTGACTATAGTTGATGCCATGGCTGGGCGAGCATTGACTATAGTCATTCTAACTCTATAGGATTCAGCAATGCCTCGTGCTTAGGGAAAATCCCTGCTAAATTTCTCGTCCTCACAGCTAGCTATAGCAACTTTTGGTCGCCCTCAAAGAGTTTAAGGGTTACTTGCTGTGGTGAGTAACTCGCCAGTGCTGCATTCATGCATCACGCCAACCCTTTGGGGTTGTGACACTATGATGCCCCAATGCAGCATCGGCGAGTAACTCACCGTGGCTGCATTGCTGCATCATGACAGTATGTGGGCCCCGCAGAGTAACTAAAACTGCTTTTTGCAGAAATGCTAAAATGAAAACGTAATAAATGGCCTCCCTCTTTTTGGTGGAGATTTTGGAAACAATCAAATTTTCACTATTTTGGAAGCGCATTATAAACTAGACTAACTACTAGAATGTCATTAAAATCTTTTTATAAGGCCACTTAAAAATAAAATGGTTTCTCATCACCGCACGCATCATAGAAATAAGGTTGTGAGGTAAAACTTCTTTTTCTTTTTGCTATTCTTTTTTAATGAAAAACATGATAAGAATGGACAAATATTGGCATATTTGGTATCAAATTAAAGGTTATGCTGAAAGAAATGCAGTGGGATAGATATAACTTCCAATGTCCCCACTTTGAAAGATCAATTCATTCTTAACTAATCAAATGCGACACAAAAAAACATATATAATCCTATACATTTTAGGAACTAGTGCACTATCTGGGTCGTTGTGAAAAAGCATAGTTAATACCTGTATTAACCTAAATTGAAAGGATTAGTGTGTAAGTAAAGTAACAGATAAGCAGTAGATCGGAGAAAAATTAAGATTCGATGAAGTCACGGGACTCTTTTTGCCGGAACTACAATTATGATAGATTTTCGAACTGTTGTTTTCTCTTTTTTCGGGGGCTGTGCCCCCAACCCCCCCCCCCCCTTCACAAACTGAAGTGTCTATTTTCCTGTTTTATATCGGGGGCTGTGCCCCCCAATCCCCCTTTTTGTCACTTTAAAATCAAAACATAGTTCCTGTGTATCGATACACATGACATCATTTTTGAAAACCGCCATATTGAATTGTCTGCTGCGTCATGAAAAACAATAACGTTTTGCCTCTAAAAGTACATAGAAAGCCCTTGCCTTGAATATATATTTAAACCGAGTCTATATTGGGATGTTTATTACCAAATGTAAGTAAAATACTTAACAATATTGACATTAAAGTCACTGAGAGAAGGCCAACAAATTGTGAATCGACGGACGTGGGTTTCTATGCTATGACGTCACAAATTGTCGGCCTGGCGGGGACCCATGTTCTGCACTCTAGCCACATTTTACCCCACGAATTAAAAAAAAAGCCTTGTCATATATTTCAGACCTTGGTGATGAGAAACCACTTTTTTTGGAGTGACCGAACCACCCAGAGTGCTTATTACGTTGAATAAAGTGATATACATGTTAATTGAAAAAAAAGAAGGATATATGTAAATGTTTTGGGAGGAGTCAATAACCACCGCCAAAATATAAACCTGCACAGGCAGCACACACTAACTAGTTTCCACATACTCATTCACACTAAACTACTATTTGATTTAATTCGACATTTACTAATCCTTGCAGAAATCTCTGAATATCTGTATGGCTTTGATTTGTATGACTATACCGGTTGTTATCACATTCAATTGGACATAATTAGGACGTTGCTGGGAACAGAACAGGAAATAGGTGCCGTATCAGAGCAGCCTGAAACCCCTATCAGATATCACTATCTAAGGTCATCACGAGGGGGAACTAAAGTCATCAACTTGACGATCGATGGTTGTCAATTTAGGTATTAACAACTATGACGACCCTGAGATTTTCAGTGTGATGTGAAATTCTTTTGCCATAATATCGGTCTACCCATGCTTCATAATAATTTTGTACAAAACAGGTCACATTGTTTCGTCATGGTACCAGGCCAAGACCATGGCATTGATATGTTTATATGTTATGAACGACCTCACAGAGTCCAACAATGCTGAACCCACAGAGTCCGACAATGCTGGACCCATAGAGTCTGACAATGCTGGGCCCTCTTCACAGAGTCCGACAATGCTGAACTCACAGAGTCCGACAATGCTGAACTCACAGAGTCTGACAATGCTGAACTCACAGAGTCTGACAATGCTGGACCCACAGAGTCCGACAATGCTGGGCCCTCTTCACAGAGTCCGACAGAGTCTGACAATGCTGAACCCTCTTCACAGACAGTCCGACAGAGTCCGACAATGCTGGACCCATAGAGTCTGACAATGCTGGACCCACAGAGTCTGACAATGCTGAACCCACAGAGTCTGACAATGCTGAACCCGCAGAGTCTGACAATGCTGAACCCACAGAGTCCGACAATGCTGGACCCACAGAGTCCGACAATGCTGAACCCACAGAGTCTGACAAAGCTGAACCCTCTTCACAGAGTCTGACAATGCTGAACCCACAGAGTCCGACAATGCTGAACCCACAGAGTCCGACAATGCTGAACCCACAGAGTCTGACAATGCTGAACCCACAGAGTCTGACAATGCTGAACCCATAGAGTCTGACAATGCTGGACCCACAGAGTCTGACAATGCTGAACCCACAGAGTCTGACAATGCTGAACCCGCAGAGTCTGACAATGCTGAACCCACAGAGTCCGACAATGCTGGACCCACAGAGTCCGACAATGCTGAACCCACAGAGTCTGACAAAGCTGAACCCTCTTCACAGAGTCTGACAATGCTGAACCCACAGAGTCCGACAATGCTGAACCCACAGAGTCCGACAATGCTGAACCCACAGAGTCTGACAATGCTGAACCCACAGAGTCTGACAATGCTGAACCCACAGAGTCTGACAATGCTGAACCCACAGAGTCTGACAATGCTGAACCCACAGAGTCCGACAATGCTGAACCCACAGAGTCTGACAATGCTGAACCCACAGAGTCCGACAGTGCTGAACCCACAGAGTCTGACAATGCTGGATCCACAGGGTCCGACAATGCTGAACTCAGAGGATGAAGGAGAGGCTCCTTAAAGTTAAATGAAGGTCCAGTATCAAAGTGTTTGACTTGGTATGTGATTGCTTCTGGCGACAAATCCAGCTCATATTTTTCTGATGCTCATATTTTTCACACCTTGGTTATTTCGCATATCCTCACATAACCTTTCTGCTGTGGTTTGAAACAGATAGACAATGGTTATGTAAGGGTATTAAAGTAGGATTAAACCACATTACTATGAGGGTGCCAGCCAGTTTACTGTGGTTATTTTGAGTTAGCCTCTCATACCCATAGTCTATCTATCACTTAGCCATAGCTTGCTGGTAGGGCGACTTGGGCTTCGTCCTTATCTGCTGTGATTAATTATATTTACCCTCCCATAACCATAGTCTATCTGTTACATGTATCAAGCTTGCCAAGTGGTAGATATGATACAAGTGACTTGCTGTAGTCTCCATGTAACTTTTTCGCCATGCAGGACACTCAGTCCTGCAGATCTTTTATTTTGCAGGACCGGCTTAAGTTTTGCAGGCCCGGATACTTTTCATGTCTCATGAAAAACTGTATAAAGCAATAATTTACATTGAATGAATACAGCTTTCCTGTATATTCCTATTGAAACATTGTAATAATATTTACAATTTTTAGTAATGTAATTCAAAATGTTTATACAAAATGTTTTTCTCTCTAGAAACCTTAATGATGGTCCGATTTACAACCCGCAAAAACTGAGACGTAGCCCAGAATTCAGCCAATCATTTGGACCGGCAGTAGGTACAGTCCAGCTGGTCCAGTAGCCTTTTAGACGGCTATAGCCGGTGTCCGGCATGTATTCATGGAGACTGCATTACTGTATTGGTGGTATAGGCCAAGCACAGGGTAATTGTCCAAGGCATCAGTCGCGGATAATTACCATTGCCCAAGGCTTATGCCACTTATGCAGCTAGTCACGCATATCATATTTGACTTACACCCACAGTAGGAGAGTGTGCTCAGTGGACCACATCAACATACAGACATGTATGTAAAATACAGGCCAATTCTTTTGTTCTTTCGGCCAACTGTGGTGTAAGCGTTGATAAAACACCTGTCCACACCAACCTAAGTGGCTGGTTCTGTTTCCCCATAGTCAGGTGCTACCTGTCTCATCTGTAACTGACATGGATGAGTCAGGCCATTAAACCATTTAACCCTTTAAGGATGGCATGATGCCTTAATGCATCATACCCTTGGTCGTCATGATGCATGAATGCATTCAAGCATCATGCCGACCCTACAGAGTTTAGGCACTCTTGAAGGGTCGGCAGCCCTGCCAGTTACTCACCAGGGCTGCATTGGTGCACCATGATGACAAATGTCATATTTTAGTGACATCTGTCCTTAAAGGATCAATTATATAAAGTGAGCGTTCAATAATTTCCATCGTGTGAACTGGTTAAATTAAAGGATGGCATGTATGTACCAATACGTTGAGTTACTTGTCAGCACTGCAATAATGTGTTTTAAACCACGGTGGAGGGCTAAGACAAAGGATTCGCACCTTGGTTATATTGCATACCGTGATTTAAAACAGATAGACAATGGTTATGAAAGGTAAGAGGATTAACCACAGCTTTCTGGTAGGGCGACTTGGGCTTCGCCCTCGTCTGGCCCCACCAGAAAGCTGTGGTTAATTCTGTATACCTTTTCATAACCATAGTCTATCTATTACATACCTATACTATGGGAGTGGATTAACCCCATAGGGTTGGGATGATGCTTGAATGCAGCTTCACCGAGCTGTATGATTCAGGTGTGGATTAAGAGGGGGCGGCGAACCCGGCGTAACCCCCCCCATTTTTCTGTACATTATAATGTAAAAATGTCCAATACCCCCAGTACATCGCCTATATCACACATCCCCCCTTCCCAAAATCCTGGATCCGCCCTGGTGTTCATGCATCATGATGGCAAAGAGCAAAGCACATGAAAATACCTATAGTGTAAAATTTCCAATACCCCCAGTACATTGCCTATATCACACATCCCTCCTTCCCAAAATCCTGGATCCGCCCTGGTGTTCATGCATCATGATGGCAAAGAGCAAAGCACATGAAAATACCATGCCACTCTTAAGGTGGGTCAATCTGATGTCTTTTTCGTCTACGCGCAGATACATTCTCTAGTTTGACCATAGACCACCAGGGGACCTTTGTCTCATATTGGGACCATAATATGTTGATTTTCTAGAGAGAGAACATTAAAAACTATATCCTGAGAGAGTTATAGAGATATTTAGCTACTTTTCAATATTATCTTATGTACATATGTGGCAAAACACTATATACTCCTATTATATGAAACATTGACTTAAGGATTGAATATCTCAGAAAAAAGTTCCCGACCCTCCCATTTTCTCAGCTTGGTTGGAAAGTGTATGCTATTATGGTCTTATGGCAAAAACCTGATGAAAATCTAGCTACTTTTACACCGAGGGATTGACCAACCTTAAAGAGTTGAAGAAGTTAACATTTTTACTGACCGGTGCCTCCTGCTCCTCTTCTTCTGCTGCGTCTGCATCATCATCATTGTCCGACTCTTGTTTTGCTGACTCATTGTCCGACTCAGATTTCGCTGAGTCATTATCCGACTCAGGTTTTTCTGACTCATTATCCAACGCAGCTTTTGCTGACTCATTGTCTGACTCTGCTTTTGCAGGCTCAGACTTTGCCGACTCAGGCCGGTTGTCTAGAGAAGGCGGCAACTCAGAATGAGAATTTCCACAACCCATTATTATTAGTAAGGTTGGAATTGCCCAACATGAGTTTTAGAGTCAAAATATGTTGTAGCTTGGAAAAAGTGTTGCATCCGACGTCTTTCTTGTGTTACCTGAAGGGTAAGGTATAAGACAAGGATTAGGCTTCATAATGAGAGCAAACAAAGTTCAAGAGGTGAGATGGCCATTTTTAAGCTTATCGGCATGCGACAGGAGGATTTTCTTTAATGGTAAAATAGAATCATTGAATTTGTGATATTCTTTCATAATTTGTTCATAATTTCCAAAATAGTTTTATTTTTCAAAATTGTACCAAAAAAGTGGCTAGCCCACTGCCCTTTTTCTTTTAAAATTTCATGTCTATATGATGTTGAGTCTTTCTGGAAAGAAAATAGAGGAATCTTTGGACTCTTTGATTCAGTGGCTATGCGATATAACCACTGCCCTACAAGGTCGAGCTGAGGTGTGATAACATCAAGCCGATACCCAGGGTAGGGACCCCAGAATCCGCTAGGTGCGCTCCTGTGCACAGTGCACACTGCAGGTTGGTATTTTGGTGCAGATATCTATATAAGAAATAGCTGAAACCCTATGAAGTTATAAATGGCTCTTATTGGCCCTTGGTATATGATATTGTCTAATATGTTGTTATATAGTGTTAAAGAATGGAAGCAATCAGAGGATACTCTCACCTGCTCCTAGGCCAAAAATATCAAAATGATAATGATGGGCCATTAAACCCCCAGCTCCCATATAAATAGCATTCACATTGGGTATATGCAAATGACCTGTCAGACCATGGTTTGTCAGAGGGAGAAGACATATTTGTATATTGACTAGAATATAGCTACTTACCACCTCTATATTTGGTCATGGTAACTTATGAATGTTTGCCAGAGCAAGCTATGCCAAAATAATTGTACATATGCCACTTTAATTGGTAGAATAATAGGATACAAATCCAAGTGTATGTGCTGAGTGGGTGGTAGGGGCTGTGTGATTGGCAGGTGCCCTGTGTTGTTTGTGTATACCTGGGGCACAGAAAGCATGGGGCTGAGGGCTGAGCACACCTCACAGGCCAAGACCCACACCTGGACAGGCCCTATGACCTGTAAGTTACTGATGTGGTCACTGTACAAGTCTGCCCTCTAGTGAGACAATTATGGCACTAAAGACCATTAGGACCTGCCCTCCCACTGCCCCACTGTGGCTACTTACACACAGCACCTGTCCGTCACCTTACAAGCCACTCCCCTGGACCTTACTGGACGTGCAGTAAGATCTGCGGGTTTAAGGCAATTTGCTTACTTCATACTTACACCCACTGAAGTGATTTGTAGTATATTGGGTGATCATATTAAGAGGGTCTGTCAATCATGGTCCAGCCTAGCCAGTAGATGCCCTCCAAACCCCTTTCATAATTACCTCCCACTCACCTGCCTGAGACAAATAGGCACCACCACCTTTCAGATTGACTCCAACAATTATATAGAAGATGTACTGGGGGAATCAAGTGGATTGTGTTGGCACATATCTGATGATTGCCCAGGTTCTATGATAGCTAGAAAGAAAATTCCAAAAGATTTACATTATGTTTCTCATGTTCTACATAATAGAAGAAAATAAGTTGACTTTTTGATAATTCTCAATTTATTCTGGAGTCCCTACCCAGGGCAGTGGTTATGCCCTCATAACCACTGCCCACTGGTCTTCGACTCGGTGTATAACACCTCGTCTCGACCTTGTGGGGCAGTGGTTTAATATGAGGCATACCAGGCTCCAGGTGTAGGCTATCTAACACATAACAATGGTACGGATGTAGTGCCTCGGGGTCGCTCGTCGGGACACAATCAAGTGGGAGCATGGACAAGAAAATCTTTCCAATCTTAAAATCGATAATCTTAAAAACTTTACAATCTTAAAGTTAATAACATTAAAGATTATAACATTTTTTAAGATTATCAGTGCCCACCATCGTCTTGCATACTGGTATATCACTAGTAATATTATTGTATACATCAGGGGCTCTGCCCCCCAACCCACCTTTATTTCTTTTTCTTTTTTTTTGGAAAATGATAACACTTCAATTACCAAACCCAATTCCCTCAGCTTTACTTATGTAGGCCTACCATAGCTGACTTGGGCCATGTGGAAGGAGGGGACCCGCAGTGTGCATTCTACCTCAAGTCGATGGTACCCTCTAGTGTTAAAAGAAAAGACCAGCGTAATTGTATGTGGCCTTCTATGCGTAGTGTTGGCATTGCTTAGCAATATTTTAACATTCATTCTATCAATACATGCAGCATGTAGCATTAAAATCTGAAAGGAACAAATAGAGAGTGACGTCACAAGAGACCAAAAATATGCCCAGCCATGCTTAGCCTATGCAAATACGGTATATACTAGCATCATTTACCATGTATCAGACAACAAATTTATGATTGAGGAGCTAATCATTGTCTTTACAAATTAGTTACAAACCCCTTTCCTTTTACATTTTTAAAAGAAAGCTATCAAGAATGCCACAAGAGACAATATAGACGAAATATTTATAAGATACAAAATCGTCTGCCCCTACCCTGCCCTATGATTGGCCCTTGAGTGGTACTAAGTGCCCATTCAGGCCTACTGAGATTGGTGTACATCACCGACTAACCAATCAAGGAGTCGTGACAGGGGTGTCTAGACCAATCAATGGAGATGGACAGAGTGTGTCTGGGTGATTTTTGGTCCTTTGTGACATCATTCTTGGCTTGGCCTGGCATTATATATCACAGCTTTGATTGGAAAGATTTTAAGATTGGAAAGATTTTAAGATTGGAAAGGTTTTAAGATTAGAAAGATTTTAAGATTAGAAAGATTTTAAGATTGGACAGATTTTAAGATTGGAAAGATTTTAAGATTAGAAAGATTTTAAGATTAGAAAGATTTTAAGATTGGACAGATTTTAAGATTGGAAAGATTTTAATATCGAAATGATTTTAAGATTGGAAAGATTTTAATATTGGAAAGATTTTAAGATTAGAAAGATTTTAAGATTAGAAAGATTTTAAGATTGGAAAGATTTTAATATCGAAATGATTTTAAGATTAGAAAGATTTTAAGATTGGAAAGATTTTAAGATTGGAAAGATTTTAAAATTGGAAAGATTTTCTTGTCAACGCTCCCACATGAGTATGTGGCTGTGTCTCACGACCTTGGGCCAATGTTTTTGTCTCTGACCAGGTGCCGTCTCTGACCAGGTGTCAGAAAAAAGGTGTTTTAAAAAGAGTTATTTAACCAATAATGTATGTCTGACGCTCGCACAAGGGGCTGTATCGCTGGATATCGGCGCGAGTGCGAAGCACGAGTGACGATATCCAGCGATACAGCCCCGAGTGCGAGCGTCAGACATACATTATTAGGTTTATTATACGATATTTCCATTCAAATGTCTTTAATTACCTTAAATTCGTCCTAATTTGGCCATTTTGAAGGATTATTGACTGGATATCACTCGTACAGCAGTAGCGCCATGTTGTTTTGACCTCCCACCAACCCTGCTCGCTGATTGGTGGAGCCTGGTGACGTCATATCCTCAATCTCCAACACTGAGTTCAACATAGAATTTGTGAGGGGGCCAGCTTGGGGCTATGTTATATACTAACCAGCGTTTCCCCCCGCATTCACCACAGCCGGATAGGCATGGCAGCTAGCGTCTCCGCCTTACACACCAAGGGTACCTGGATCGATCCTGGGTGGAAACGAACCTTTTTCAAAATGCCTATTTCTATGTGAAAAAAAATCCCTAGAATTATTTTAACGAAAGGCTAAGTAAAGTCCAACTTCTACCTTTATAGTAAAAAAGAAATTAGAAAAAAATTTGGATTTTCAAAGAAACTATACCAAAAAATGCCTTTTCTTCTGTAACTCGGTAAATAATGGTCCTACAGGGCTGGAAATCCGCCTGTAGACTCCTTGTTTCGCCACCCACCTCTACCAGCGCCTTCACGGCGTGGTGGTTAGCACATCGGACTTCAAGTCTTGATGTAGCGTGTTCGAGTCTCCATAGAACCTCGGATTTTATGGGGGACGGAATTTCGGAATTGCTCAGGACCACCGGAAACGGGATGATATCCCCCGGAAACGTGCTGATATCCACCGGAAGGGTGCCGATATCACTAGATATCAGCACGGGGATATCACAGAAAAAGCACGATGAGTGGCCCGATCGTATAATAAACTTATATATATAAGGATTTGGAAAAACGTTATGGCGGTTGTTATATAATCATAACTGGTCCGAGGCGGCACCTGGTCAGAGACGGCACCTGGTCCGAGACGGCACCTGGTCAGAGACAAAAACATTGTCCCAAGGTCGTGAGACACAGCCCTGTCCACTTGTGCCTCTAGGACCCGGCACTCACGTCCCGGGACACACTTCTAAAGCACTGCCCGTGCCGCCACAGGTGAGCAGCTAATCAATACCCACCTCCACTCCCCACACAAACACAGGTAAACAAACGGCACAGGGACCAGGGTACATCCAGACTCAGCTACACCAGGCTAGCTCTATGCTGTACCTGTATCATGCACTTACAGGTGTATAATGGGTAATTGGGTTCCCAAGTGGGCTATTCTCATGGAATCTGGAACCTGTGTAATCTAATAATACCTCAATACTGGCTAATTCACTACTACTACTTTACTTAGACGTTGATACCTACCACTTACCTGTGGTGTTCCTCCAGGTGTGGCTACACTATAGTGGTCTCCACGTGTGGTGTTATAGCACTATACAGGTACACCACAGGAGTACCTCTACATTACATTATAGACCAATGCATCAAGAAAGGGTGACTTTTTCTTAATAAAGTTGTGTTTACTTTGGTTTTAGGAGAATCCTCATAACATTGTCTGTGATGGATATATTTACAAACAACTCATATCAGAAGATTCCCAGAACAGTTATCCTTCTAATAGTACACATATTAGAATGCAGGATTTTGAGGTTCTATTTATGTAGTTGCCGGTCACGCTTCAGAAATGTTCAAAAACTTTATCAACAACTTTTCTGAAAAATCACCCTTTCTTGCTGCATTGGTCTATAGGAGTTGCCTCCTCCAGCAGTGTAGACAGGGCCTACTGTGAGCTGGGACAAGTTGTACTCAGGCTGGGTGGTGACGGGGGGGGGGGGGGGTTTACTACTGCCTCTTAGTGCTGTGTTACAGACCCAGGGGTAAAGGCCCAGCACCCCTATATATAGAGCTGAGTACCTGTCCCGACTGCGCTCTGACTGTTACTGGACGTGCAGTAAGATCTGCGGGTTTAAACCCGGGGAGCTGGGACGGCAGGGGAGACACCAGCCAGGTAGTGCCAGTCAGAGCAGTACTTGTTGGGGTGGGGGGGGGAGGAGTCTAGAAGGGATCAATAGACTTGTAAGTTGTAGACTCCCAGTCCCAGTCCCAGAGTAGCCTGTTGATACCTGCACATGTGTGTAGACTGGTGGTGCAATGTTACACCATAGTCGGCACTGTACTTAGCACCAACCATTTACTCATTCACTCCATGGCCCTACTCTCGTTCCCAAATTCTTCCGAAGGAAGGCTCTGGTAACAGCCAAATGACCTTGAACTTTGGATTTTGCTGGGTCTGGGCAACCCCTGCTGGTAGGCTGGAACCAGTGGGCAGGAACCAGAATGTATGATGGTAGTTTAAGGTAGTTTTACCATCAGCCTTTCTGGTTCCATTTCCTGTTCCTGTTTGCTGGTTCCAACATTTGGCAGTTACCAGAGCCTTCCTTTGGAAGGATTTGGGAACGAGAGTATCCATGGCCCTAGCTAGACCCGTAAATTTTACACAGCGACATAGACGCTTTTGGGGCTTAGTGACATGGGACAGGAGGAAAAAATAGATGGTGACATGGTACATAGGGCCCTTTATGGGTACCCATGTCCCATGTCGATTTAAAGAAATGGCCATGTTGCAATATCGACTTTAAGAAATGCCCCATGTCCCATGTCACTATCTATTGTTTTCTCATGTCCTATGTCACTAAGGCCCAAAATGGCCCATGTCGCTGTGTTGAATTTAAGGGTCAAGGGCCATTACATTTCTTAAAATGGACATGGAGACACAGTCATTAATCACCAAGCGTATCCCACTCACATGGGACATGGGGACTCCCCTATCAAGGGCCCCCACACCGTATCTCTTCTGTAGTAACTATAGTATACTATATAACATCACCTCTAATTGCATACCCTTCTCACGGGAGGGGGAATCAATAAGGTAGCACACTTATCACAGGAAAATTAATTCAAAAGTACCTTAATTAAGGAAGACCAAGAAAGATTTACCCTTATCAAGGATGACCTATAAAACTGATAAAAAAACCCACAAAGGGTAGGCCTAAAACGTACCTTAATATTTCTAATATGGAGAAAAGTTGAATAACAATGTTATCTGAAGGTTTATTGAGATTATATCCCTTAAAATGCACCCCTTTTCCTCCAAGGGGGGAGTCAAGTGCCGTGGCACCCTCTATACCGCGGAGCATATATGCAGCTGCACCAGCCTGTAAGTGTCAGTCTCAAACAGGGCAGGGAGGGGGTCACACTGTACAGTCCAGTGTGGTCCAAACCTGTTGGAAGGTCTTTGGTATACATGATTGGCATGAGGTGGCACTACTGAGCTGTAGGAGGGCCATGGTCATATAGCCTACCCCCAGTACATTTGCATTGCATTGAGAGAGCATGATTGAAACCCTCATATTGTGATAACGACAGAAGCTTTATAATGCTACATTGAAATATAACTTGGAAAAGGGTAAATCTTCTCAGGAAAAAATACAACAAAATTTAAACTTGAATAGCTTTTGTGTGATAACTGCTTAAAATATGGTTAAAAATGACTGTGTGTAGTTTCCAAACTAGCCACTCAATGCGGATGGCGCTGCGGCACTTGATTCCCCTCCTTCTTTTCCTCCTAAATTGTCCTTTCAAGGGCCCTTGTGCGTCCTTGCTTAGGGTCCAAGAACTGACCCTTGGAATAAGGTTCACACTTAATATAAAACCAAGGCTGAGGGAGTGGCGCCCTGGAACAGTTTATCCCTTTTCAGAATGGTGGGTGTGAGTGTGATCACTGCCTAAATCTCATGAGAAATTCCGAGCTCAGAAATATACTCAGAAATATACTCTCGTTCCGAAATCCTTCTGAAGGAAGGCTCTAGACACATGACCTTGAACTTGGATTTTTTTCTGGGTCTGGGCAGTCCCTGTGGTTAGTTTGGAACTAATGAACCGGAACCTGAAATGGAACCAGAAAGAAAGACTACCATCATACATTCTGGTTCCTGTCCACTTGTTCCAAGCTACTAGCAGGGATCGCAAAAACCCAGCAAAATCCCAAGTTCAAGGCCATGTGGCTGTTACCACTAGAGCCTTCCTTATGAAGGTTTTAGGAACGATTATAAACGTAAAGTCCAGGGGGGCTTACACTGCTGACCTGACATGCCGTGGTGGCATTAGGAACTACATCCCCTCATATTGACATCAGTTACAGGTCACGTGGAAGTAAATGAATCATATGGTATTCTGGTCTGCATTGAAGGGTGTTCTGTCTGCTGATTGGGTTATATTTCAGATGAAACAAAAATGGCTAAAATTGTGGAAATAATTCACAGGTGTTCCCAAATACCCTGTGGATAGAATAGCACATGTAGTTTTATGTTATGTAAAGGGTAAATTTTAGGCCCAAAACAGGGCAAAATGGGACTACCTGTGGATAAAAGTGACTTTTTTGAGATTTTCATGGTCATGCTCTCTATTGAGGCTGAAACATTGTGTCAGAGGGATTGTTTAATCAGACTGCCTAAGACTATGGTCAACAGATTTTGTGGATGACTAATTTTGTGCATTATGCTAGATAGAAACATAGAGGAATAATAATTACTTCCTCGTGACCTACAGGATGGTGAAGATAGGGCACAGGGGTGGCCCCTTGTGGGTACTAGGGAAACCACCTATACTACTATGTATAGATTTCAGCTCGGACTTCACTAGGCTATAGGGCCTAGGCCGGACTGGAGCTGGTAGCTGCGGCCACTACTGATAGGAGCTGATAGGCTGAGTACCAGCATGTCCCTGGAAGTGATGGTTACCCAGGGACAAGGTACCAGTCATTGTGTGTCTTATGAGTGATGATAACCGCAGCCAGCAAAATTGTAAATGACGGACCCATCAGGTATGAGTCTACAGCCCTATTAGTCTGGAAGCCGGAGGGGGTGACCTCGTTTCGTCCGTTAAAGTTTTTTTTCTCTGCTGATTATGTTTCCATAGGGTCTAGGTGCAAATATCCAGGTGGATGTGGAGCTCTCACCCTTGAGCAATTTGAGAAATCCAAGATGGCCACCTGCACGTTGCTGAAATTTGAAAAAAAAATCAATCTTTGCTTCTAATCAACTTAGAGACTCAAATAAAACATCAAAAAGTACATTTTTGAGGCCAAGGAATCCAATCCAGCTATTCTCAAAAAGCTGTGTGGCAGCCATTTTGAAGTTTAACGAAATTACGATTGCAAAGTGGCGAAATTGGAGCCAAAACTGGGTCTACCAGTATCTAGTCAAGATAAATACACAATTTCAAATTCAGGAAATGACCAAAAATGAAATGATGCATGAATGCAGTCCTGAGGACTAACTCACCCCAAGGGTATGATGCATGAATGTGTCCAAGCATCAATTCAAGCTTCACTCAGAATGCTGCTTTAAATGGGGGTGGATGGTTTTTTCAACATGGCGACCTGGCCATTTCTGGCCAAATCGAATCCGCCAGCCGTCCGTCAGCGGATCCGTCCATATTTGACAGATCCGTCCATATTTGATGGATCCGTCCATATTTGATGGATCCGTCCATATTTGACGGATCCGTCCATATTTGACGGATCCATCACCTTTCTTTGACGAATAATTTGGCTTCCACTGATCCGTCCGTCAACGGATCAGTGGAAGCCAAATTATTCGTCATGAATTCCCTTATTCTGGCTTCCACTGATCCATACGCTGACGGATCTGTCAATGGACAGATCAGTGGAAGTGGAATGGACGGATGGGTCACACTTTTAGCCTCATTTTCAAGGGTAAATTTGCTTCCACTGGTCCGTCCGTCGACGGATCCGTCAAAATAGTGGACGGATCCGTCACGTAGCAGCGGTGGAATCACTGGTATAGGGTGTTTCTTAAATTCGACATATTTGCATGGTACACAACAGAATCTTAAAGGTGACATGGGACATGGGGAATAAAGTGAAAGGTGACATGGCCATTTCTTAAAAAATGGACATGCGACATGGGGATAACTTTGATTAAGGATTGGCCGCCGAGAATTTTGGCATTTTACAACGAAAAAAAAAGAAGAAGCTTTTTCTTCAAATTGGGGATATATTTCAACATATACCTTCATTAGATTACGCAAAAATGAGGTTTTCCATGCCAATTTCTTGATCCTCCGAGGGGATGTGTGTAAGACAGCATTTTTTCCCTCTGCCCTCCTAAAATATTAACAGTAAAAGCCTGTCATCCAAGTTATCAAAAAAGGTGGCCTAATCAGGAAGTGTGAACCTGAGTGGTGTTCATGCATGACTGGGTCCAGCCAAAGCTTCCTCCTACCTCCAGTCTACCCCCTCCCCCTTTATGTTATAGGTGGTATAGCCTAGCTATGCGAGTATAATAAAGAGGGCGTGGCAGGTCGACTCGCGTGGTTCCCGTATAACCCGCGGGGGGCGCCAGTGCGGGTTCTAGTTCCCCCCCGCTCCGGGAGGTGGCGCCCGCGCATGACGTCATGTATCCATGACGTCATGACTAACTTGACTACCGCTTGTTGGTAGGTGACTATAAGAGGGCACTCCAGGGTGGGATCGGCAGTTGACACTGGAGGAGCGACCTGACCACTTATCCGTACCAGTCAGGTACAGATTTGAAAAAATTTAACGGTCGTCCTCAGACGTTGTGGGTCGCCTCCAAGAAGATTTGGTCGCCCCCAAGAAGATTTGGTCGTCCCCGTGCGGATTTAGAAGATTTGTCGTTCAAGATGGGAAGAAAGAAGAATACTCCCAAGAAGGCGGTGTCAACTCAGGCCACGGGAGGGGGCGGGTCCCCTTCTCAGGTTGGAGTCCCAACTATGGTGGCCAACAACAACAACAACAGAAACAACAATAATGTTGGCGTCGATGAGGTCGTGGAACAAACGTGGGCAGCGATCGGTGAGGTCGATGGGAGGATGTCCAGGCTTGAAGGAGGTCTCAACCGGCTGTCGTCAGTCATGGATGAGGTCAGGGCGACTATGGGACGTTTAGCTGCAGCAGGCTCGTCAGGCTCGTCAGGCTCGTCAGGCTCGGCAGGCAAACCAGGAGGAAGGACAGCTTCAAGCCTTCCGCGACCTTCCAGACCAAGAAGGCAGCCCTCTCCAATGTGGGCTGGTAGGGACTGCTCACAGGACTCAATCTGCTCTGGGAGCAGCTCACCTAGAACCCTCAGCCCCAGTCCCAGCAGGAGCCATTCGCCAAGGAAAAGAGGTAACAAACCAACTCCATTCCTACAGGCGAATTTTGTCTCCAGAGGGGTGAAGATAGATTCAGTAGAAGCTCTCATGCTGGTGAATGTTAGAACCATGTTGATTATGTCAAAAACCAATGAGGATCTGGGGGGTATCCTATCACATATAGAACTACTGTGCGAGAAGGCCCTCACGAAAGTATATCGTGTGTCGGCCCTGGTCTCATATGATAAAGCTGTAAGGGATCGGGCGGACAGGTCAGGCCCTGAGGTTTTTGGCTCTGTGAATAATGCTGACGTGTTAAGATATTTCTCATACGATTCTACTGTGGTATCAGGTATCCAGGGTAAGAAATCTCACTCGTCCAGGTCTACCAGGACAGAGAAGAGGCCCTGCTTTAACTACAATAAGTCCAAATGTGAAATCAGTGGGTGCAAATATGCACACCATTGCATGTTCTGCCGTAGTATGGCTCACGGTTCAAGCACTTGTACGGGTGGCAAGAACAAAGAATAGAGTGGGGCCAGCAGCCCGGGTATTGTTGTTAGTGATATCCTCGTAGAACCCGCGGCTTATGCTGACCATTTATTTTCTGTAACAGCCGGGAGGGATCTTAGGTTAGATCCATGTGCTGGGGTTTTTATTCCCCACGTCCCGGTCTGTGTGGATATCCATGTGGACACGACTGACCCCGCCCCCATAGAGGTAGTAGTGCAGGGAGTTGGCGCGTGTAGCCAGGCCCCCGGTGGGGGAGTAGTATATGAAGCAGGTGCTGGGGCGCAGGGCTCGGCGAGTCCTGATCCTTTGTTATATTCTGTTGATGGGGTGGGGGAGGTTCCCACTATTCATATATATGAAAAATGTCTGGATGGCACATGTACTTGCAGCCATACGATAGGGGGGGTTAAATCCCAGTTATTGCCTTGTCGCTTTGCTAACTTTATTTCCGGGGCAGGTAATGTTTTTCCTGGAAAACCTGACTCAGCAAAATTTATATGGGAAGGTATAACCCGCGGCTTTAAAATTGTGGATGAGGACTGCAAGGCTAGCTATCGCTGTAATAATTATAAGTCCATCCTGGAACCCCCTTTCTACCAGGAGATGTGTGACATTGTTAAACAGGAGGTGGCTGATGAATGTGTATCTGCAGTTTCCCATCCTCCCAGGTGTGTTCATGCAATGGGGGGGGGTGGAAAAGTCAAATGGAAAATTACGCCCCATCACGGATTGTTCTATGCCCTATGGCGAGGCGATAAATAATTTCATGAAAACAACTTTTTCCCCCTTTTCTTATAATTCTGTCTCCACTGCGGTAGACACCCTGGAGGAGGGGATGTTTATGAGTATTGTGGACTTGAAGTCGGCTTATAGGTCCGTCAGTGTCTATGGTCCCCATGCCCAGTTCCAGGGCTTTGCTTGGGATTTTGGGGGGGGTAAAAATTTTTATGTGAATCACCGGCTCAGCTTTGGGCTTCGGTGTGCCCCCAATATTTTTAATGATCTGTCCAATTTTATTGTCTTGGTGGCCAAGAGTTATGGCGTGTCCAATATAACTAATTATTTGGATGATTTTATCATAATGGCCCAGACCGAGGCTGAATGCTTAAGGCAGAGAAATATCCTTATGGAGGTGATGGAGTTTTTGGGGTTCAAAATTTCACATAATAAGGTGACAGCCCCCAGTAGGGTGGCGGTTTTCCTAGGGATCACTATAGACTCAGTGAATATGGAGCTCACCCTACCTAGAGAGAAGCTAACAAAATTAAAAGGCGCCCTGGAGGAATGTCTCGGTATGAGATATGTACATAAGAAGCGTCTGCAGAAAATAGGTGGTTTAATGTCATTTTGCTCCCAAATTGTTAAGGGTGGGAGAACCTATAGCAGGCGCCTTTTCGACTTGTGTGCCAGGGCGAGACCCGGCAGGGCTATTTTTCTATCTGACGCTACTAAGGAGGATATCCGGTGGTGGCTCCAGTTCTGTGAGGTTTTCAATTGTAAGGCTCTTATAAGAAAAGATTTGTATCACCTCCCTATGGTATCTGACGCGTCCAAGCGAGGCTTTGGCGCCTGGTGTGGGTCTGATTATTTTTATGGTTGCTGGGAAGGTTTTTCTACCAGCCTGGAACAGGGCCCTCACCTTGAACACCCCCCACAAATGGACAATATTAAAGTACATGAGGGGAATATAAATGTTTACGAGCTATGGCCTGTGTTGGTCGGTGTTAAGAGGTGGGCTCATGGTTGTTCTAATAGTAGAGTTCATATTATAACTGATAACATGCAAGTGTTGGCTATGGTGAATACCGGTAGGAGCAAAAATAAGCTGTGTATGTCCTGGCTGAGAGAGCTGTATTGGACTTGCTTCATCCATAATATAGAATTACACGCTTCATATATAAGGTCTGAGGATAATATTTTAGCTGACCAATTGTCACGCCTGCCCTATAAGGGGTATGTGAAGAAGTGTCTTAATACTCTGTCGGAAAATAACATGTGTTGCTCTCTTTCCAGTCAATGCCCTGGAGCAGTTAATGCGCGCTCAGAGTAATTTTGCGAGCAGGGGTGTGGCCGAAACCACTAAACGCGCCAGGATGAGCCAACTGCGAAGGTATAAAAAGTTTTGTAGTAGATACAACAAATTGCCCTTCCCATGCTCAGCTTCTAGAGCTGCCTTGTATGCCACCCATCTGGCCAAGTCTCTATCCCCGGTTTCAATTAGAAATTACCTATCTGCGGTCTGGTATGCCCAAAAGATGAAGGGTTACCTTGATCATTCTGATGATTTTCTTCTGAAACAGACCCTTAATGGGATCGAGAGGTCCTTTGACCCCTCTAAATTATTAATTCGGTACCCCCTGACCCCCCAGGATCTGCACAGAATGCATGATATTTTGGACATGTCAGTATCTAATGACAAACTGTTTTGGCTTGCAGCCCTGATATGCTTCAGGGGCATCCTGCGTGTATCTCACATCACCTCTGCTGCTCACGGCCTATGTGTAAAAAATGTACAGATTGGGAGGGATTTTATGGGGTTGACCATACTCTCTTCGAAGACTGATCAATTTGGGAAAGAGCCTTATACTGTATATTTTAAGGACATCCCAGGTTCTATCTTTTGTGTGAGAGCCTTGTTGCTTTAGATTGTGAGGGGTTCCAGTAGTAAGGATACTCTGTTAGATATTAGCTATGAATGTATTAATATTAAATTAAAATGGTTGGCTGCAGAGCTAGATTTACCTGTTGGCCGTGTGTCTACTCATTCATTCAGACATGGTGGAACTGCTATGCTGCAGGCTCTCAACATGCCAGTTGATTCCATAATGCGTAAAGGTCATTGGAAGTCAGCGGCTGTGAGGCGCTACCTACACCAATCGGTGGGCGAGATGTTGAGATTGGACCATGTGCCCTGTGCGTATTTGTCTACCCTGTGATAATGCTTGTAATGCTTTAATGCTCTTTGACCATTGTGTTTGGCGGTGTTCTTGGCTGTTATTGTACGTAGATTGTACAAATATTTTCACCAAACTCATGTCTTGTGTCTTTGCATCCACATGCCATAAGCATTTACCCTAGCATTATTTATTAATTAAGTATGACTCGTCACTGTATGTAATTAGTACTATTATATTAGGCGTTCTCCACTACCGGTATTATAGGTGGTATAGCCTAGCTATGCGAGTATAATAAAGAGGGCGTGGCAGGTCGACTCGCGTGGTTCCCGTATAACCCGCGGGGGGCGCCAGTGCGGGTTCTAGTTCCCCCCCGCTCCGGGAGGTGGCGCCCGCGCATGACGTCATGTATCCATGACGTCATGACTAACTTGACTACCGCTTGTTGGTAGGTGACTATAAGAGGGCACTCCAGGGTGGGATCGGCAGTTGACACTGGAGGAGCGACCTGACCACTTATCCGTACCAGTCAGGTACAGATTTGAAAAAATTTAATTTTTAATTTTAAGTGATTGTATTTATTGTATTTATTGTATTTATAGTATTTATTGTATCCAGGGGATCCTGTGTTATTGACTGTTATTGACTCGTCATTGTCGGCTGTCACTTCAGAAAAAGTGTGACTTAGGCCTTGGTGTCATTGTAATTGCCTAAACTGTGTTTTGAATAAAGGCTGTTATTGTACGTAGATTGTACAAATATTTCCACCAAACTCATGTCTTGTGTCTTTGCATCCACATGCCATAAGCATTTACCCTAGCATTATTTATTAATTAAGTATGACTCGTCACTGTATGTAATTATTACTATTATATTAGGCGTTCTCCACTACCGGTATTATATAAGGGATCATGTGTTAAAGTGGCATAGTATAGTCTGATGATAAGGGCTCAAAGTTGAATTTGGCTAAAAAAAATACCAGAATGTTCAATATGACCATACTTCATGTCCTACCTACTTTATTAAACATTATTCCCCAGAATTTAACTTAGATACCAGCTAATTATCAGTTTTATGCTCAATTTAAGACTTTTGGCGTGTACGCTATAAGTCCACCCATTGAAAAATACACTGTAAAAGGCTATACTTGTATTCATGGGACCCTATTAATTGCCTCTTATTGCCCATTAATGATATTTCATTGTACCCTATCCTCCAAATATGATATCATAATGACATTTTGAACTCATTTAAGTAGAATTTTAAATATGGAAAAGATTGGACCATGCCACTTTGACTCTATAAGTGCGGTATAATGCATTAATACATAATGCCCTTGGTTGTCATGATGCATGAATGCAGCCCAGGTGAGTACTCGCTGGGCCTACGTTCATGATGCTTTGTTGCAGCTGCGGCTAGTTACTCGCTAGGACTGCCTTTGCGTATCATGACGACAAATATTGCTTTTTTTGTGCCAATCCATCTTTAAAGGGTTTTAAACTCCATGAATAAAGATTGTTGTGGATAATACCCTAAAGTCTTCTTATAAGAGGACTATTTGACAACTTTAGAAGCTTTGATTTTATCAGTGTTATAGCTCTACTGTAAAACTACAGGGAGGCTATTGCTACATTATATTCCTGCTTGTTTTTGTACTGCTGCGGCTTCCTCCGTTTTCACCTCCTGTCATATTTTATGGGGATGGAGGCTCTATTCCCTTCCTGGTAGTCGGGTCGGGGGTAACTGAAGCTGTGTGCGACTTTCAAAAAATTATTATATTTCTCTCTTAAAGTGGCATTCTCACCAAGCGTTTCCCACTCACAATTCTAATACTGTTCTAGTCTGCTATGTGGTAAGTGCGAGTGGTGAGAATGCCCCTTTAAATAAAGAGTGTGAGACTATTGGCTGTGTCTCACCAGATCGATACTGGGTGACCTCTATGACCTCCATGACCGGCTGACGTCCATGACTAGTTGACCTCTATGACTGGGGGCCCTCCATGACTGGCTGACCTCTATGACCGGGTGACCTCTATGACTGGGTGACCTCTATGACTGGCTGACCTCTATGACCAGGTGACCTCTATGACCGGGTGACCTCCATGACCGGGTGACCTCCATGACTGGCTGACCTCTATGACTGGGTGACTTCTATGACTGGCTGACCTCTATGACTGGCTGACCTCTATGACTGGCTGACCTCTATGACGATAAAGTTCACGTTATCAGGAATCTTTTATCTGAAGCTGAGGAAGGAGGTCCGTGGACCACCTAGGTTACCAAAGTTAACACTTATCAGAAATTGCCTGAAGTGGTCTACTTTCTCTTTTCAATTCCGTGGACAAGATGTACGCTAATAGCCTTTTAATAAAAGCTGCATACTGATATACAGTATTATGCCCTTTGTCCACACAATGCCCATCATCCAGTGTATCAACCCTGTAGTGCCGGTATGATGCATCAGTACAGCCCTGGTGAGTTTACTACTAAGTATGCATTTATGCATCATGCTGACTCTTTCAGGAGTGCATCATGTTGCGGGTTGCTCCTTTTATCCTCTTTTTTTATGTACAATTCTTACTCCTTCATGTTTATGAATTAGCCCTCTGAGAGATTTTGTAAAAGTACAAACCACTACAAGATTAGGTTTGACTAGAGAGCTTCTTCCTGGTGGGGAGGTCGGGTGTGGTGTGAATGGTTAGAGACAGCCACGTTTAATCTGACGGGGTGGGGGGGGGGGTGGGGGGGGAGGGGTCACACAGAAAAGTAACACAGAGGAAAGAAACGGCGTCAAAGGGGAGTCCAGGTTGCCTCCAGAATGAAGCCCATCTATAGGGGTCTTTATGTGACTCCCTCAGGTGAGCCAAGTGACTCCACCAGTGACTCTGTTAGGTCAGCCAGTGGGTCATCTAGACTACCTTAGGCTCCCTTATAGAGAAGAGTCATTCTGAAGGCAAGCAAAAAAAGAAACAGTGTCAAAAGGGAGTCCATGTTGCCTCCAGAATGACTCCCCTCTTTAGGGGAGCCCAGGCTGCCTAAGGGAGCCTAGGTGACTCCCTCCCTGGGGAGTCACATAGCTTCCTGACTCACACAAGGAAGTCATATAAGGACCTGGGCTCCCCTGAAGAGGGGAGTCATTCTGGAGGCAGCCTGGACTCCCTATTGACTGTTTCTTTTCCCTGTGCAGCGTACAGGGAAGTTAAAGCTTGCAGTCAGCACAGGCACAACTGTACCTTAGGGAGTGATGTTTTTTTAACAACAGGGGGGGGGGGACAAACAAATTGGGACCCCTTGACTGGGATGGGGTGTAAACAATTTGGTCTCCTCCTGTTTTGAGCCAAAAAGCCTGCTTGTTACTCAGCTTCAACGGGCCCACGCGTGAGTCTATTTTCGAGACTGAGGAGTCGGGGTAAAAAAATGTGACCCCTCAACGGAAAGGGGGGGGGGGTGTAAACCCACCATCCCCTCCCCCTGTTTTAAAAAAATGAGCACTCCCTTAGTCCGACTTCCACCCATCCAGCCTCGGGCTCCAGTTCCACTTCCCACCGCAAGGGCCACAACAGGGACTAGACAAACTGATTTATATTGTGACTTCCTGCCAGGCTGTGCACAGGAACTGGTGTACAGGAGTTGATTGGCCACCTTCTGAAGACAAGATAGTCACACAAGTCCTTTACATGAGTTTGCCCAGACTCTCCTATTATAGAGTTCGGTCCAGAGACTGGCAGTCAGCAGGGTTACAACTTAGTACCAGGGTCCAGGGAGCTCACACGTTCAGGACACAGCAGCATGCAGGAGGGGGAACCATCAGGTTGGACCTATACGACACACCTTGGACACACCTGCCATAAAACCTCGCGTATAAGCCGCGGCTATTATGCGAGTCAGCTCGTTGGTGCGGCTTATAGGATCAGCCTAGGTCGGGGTATGGCTTATACATGAGTTTTAGCAAACTATAGTACAGTACTAAAGTAACCATAACCTGATTGCCAGTGCGGCTTATAGGATCCGCCTAAGGTCTAGGTGCGGCTTATAGGTGAGTCAGGCTTATAAGCAAGGTTTTACGGTACAGTACATCTAGACATCATGTAAAGAAACTAAAGTTGACTACAGATTGGACATTAACTCTTCAAGGGCAGCATAGTGCTTTATTACACTACACACTATACTGAAAAAGTAAACTTGTCTCCTGACTCTTCTAAGTGACTGTCAAAAAATAAACGAGTTTAAAAAAACTCGTCTAAGTCACAAGGAAGCGGGTCTTCTACCTGGAGATAGAAGACTCACTTGGCATGTGCCAGCCTAAACCCGACATTTGCCAGCTCCAGATTCTATTTGTGGGATGGTAACCTGATAGGTTAGACAACTTTTGACTTGTTTATTTCATGACAGTCACTTAGATGAGTCTGTAGACAAGTTTACTCATTCAGTGTATACATACATGTGTCCTTATGATGTATGAATGCAGTACCAGTGAATGAGGTAAACATACAACATCTACAGAAGGCTGTGTCTCACGACCTTGAGCCAATGTTTTTGTCTCTGACTGGGTGCCGTCTCTGACCAGGTGCCGTCTCTGACTGGATGTCACTTTGGGAGTTTGGTTATGTTCTACCAACAGCAGGAGGCTAATAATAATTACATAAGAGCTGCCATAACGTTTTTACATATCCTTATATATATGAGTATAGGTTAACATTAAAAAAACGCGTTTTTCTGACACCAGGTCAGAGACGGCACCCGGTCAGAGACGGCACCTGGTCAGAGACGGCAGCCGGTCAGAGAAAAAAACATTGGCTCAAGGTCGTGAGACACAGCCAGTATATTCTACTGTGTATCGACACTAACTGTTAACAGTGTGCTACCCTACCGTACCTATACAGTGCTCATCAGAAGCTGCAGTCATGTACCATGAAGACAAAATGGCGTAATACAGTACATCACTATGCAGCCCTTAACCATTTAAGGACGGCATAATGACTTAATGCATCATGCAAGTAACTCGCCAGGTCTGCATTCAAGCATCATGCTGACCCTACGGGGTCAGCATGATGCACCAATGCAGCATGGGCGAGTTACTCACCCGGGCTGCATTCATGCATTATGCCGACGCTATAGTGTTGAAACACCCCCGGTGGGTCGGCATGATGCTTGAATGTAGCGCTGGCGATTAACTCGCCAGGGCTGCATTGGTTCATTATGACGGCCAATATCGGGTTTTGGACTGGCACATGCCAAGTGGGTCTTCTATCTCAAGCTTAAAGACCCGCTTCCTTGTCACTTAGACTAGTTTTTGACTCGTTTATTTTATGACCGTCACTTGGAAGAGTCTGGAGAAAAGTTTATTTTTTGAGTTATTACTGTAGCCATAGAGCTACATCAGCACATGTATACAGGAGGGGTGAGGTGCCTCCTGCCGTGGGTCTGGGCTGTACGTGTATACAGGAGGGGTGAGGTGCCTCCTGCCGTGGGTCTGGGCTGTACGTGTATACAGGAGGGGTGAGGTGCCTCCTGCCGTGGGACTGGGTCGAGTGTGTATACAGGAGGGGGTGAGGTGCCTCCTGCCGTGGGACTGGGTTGAGTGTGTGAGAACTGAGACATACGCAACACAGTCCCATGTCTGGTGGTGCTACCACAACTATACTACCCTCATCAACTTTGTATTATTTCCTTAGTATAAACTTCACCATTTAAAGTGGCACAATCACCGAGCGATTCCCACTCACAATTCTATTACTGTTCTAGTCTACTATGTGGTTAAGTGCGGGTGGTGAGAATGCTCCTAAGCACCACATAAAATTCGAATGCATTATTCCCTTTGTGTGCATGATGCATCGACGCAGGCTTTAACTCGCCTTTGACTTAGCCAGTAACATGCCTTTACATGGGTACCCCCGGTTTTGACCATGTTGCCGTGTTGATTTTTATCAAAAGGGCCATGTCGCCGTGTCGATTTTCATCAAAAGGGCCATGACTCTAGACTTATCACTTGGAGTGGGCCACTGCCTGGGCTACCATTGTCCAATATATTAGCCTAGTGTCATCTTGTGGGATGGTAACCTGGCAGGTCCTCAGATGGACAACCAATAACTTGTTTATTTTATGGCAACCACTACCCTAATCATTACTCTAAAGTCTGCTTATAAGACGACTGTTTGACAACTTTAGATGCTCTGATTTTATCAGTGTGCATGCACGCATCATACCAACCCTATGGGTGTTGATACACCCCTGAAGGATAGTCATCATACAACAATGCAGCCCAGTTACTTACCAGGGCTGCATTCAAGGGATCAAGACATGACCATTGGGCCACTCAGAAAAAAGTTGTTTCTCATCACCTACTTGGGGCTTGAATATGTAGGGAAATTTAGACTTTTCGCGATCAACTTTTACATTTTAGTAATGCAGTGTTTAGTGATCCCCAAAAGGTTGTTTTAATGCTATTTAAGTTATTCCTAAAGTGGGTATATCTGATTTTTCTAAATCTTACTTCAATGTATTCCAAACACTGTAATAGTATAATATTTAGAGAATAGAGGTCAATTACATGTCATCAGCGGATGTTAATAGGTCTCAAAGTGACCCAATGTCCCCCAACCATGGGCTTTTCTTGTATACTTCTTGTCCCAACACATCGGATATACTAACTCTAACTGACAGAATAAACTTTAATTTGATACCAAATTTGACAATATTTTTCCAATTTTAACATTTTTTTCATCAAAAATGTAATAGTTTTCCCCAAATCCCTATTTTTATGATGCGCGCCGTAAAGAGATACAACTTTACTTTTTTGAGTGGCCTTGTATGGCGTTTAAAGGGTTGACTCATTCACACAGAGAAGAAACAGCGTCAAAGAGGAGTCCAGGTTGCCTCCAGAATGACTCCCCTCTGCAGGGGAGCCTAGGTCCTTAGGTGAGTCAGGGAGCTATGTGACTCCCCCAGGTGATTGCCTTAGGTCAGCTAGGGAGTCACCTAGGCTGCATAAGGGAGTCACCTAGGCTGCATAAGGGAGTCACCTAGGCTGCATAAGGGAGTCACCTAGGCTGCATAAGGGAGTCACCTAGGCTGCATAAGGGAGTCACCTAGGCTGCCTTATGCAGCCGGGACTCCCCTAAAGAGGGGAGTCATTCTGGAGGCAACCTGGACTCCCTTTTGACGCTGTTTCTTCTCTCTGTGTTCTTTCTACAGATAGAGGGAAGGACCTCCAAGAGTCCTCTTTAGTCTCTCCATTCTCTAACATTGGTATCGGGTTCTTTTCTGAATTTCTTTTGATATATTTTCTCCAGCAGGTATAGCACAAGAAAAGCTAACTTCCTAACTAATATATTAGTTTTCAACTGTGATTCTATTCAGCATGCGCAGGTTTCCATGTCAAGCACGAGTTCCCTCGGTGACCTACAGGGAAGTTAAATGGGTGTATTACTTCCTGGACCGCCATTTCCTTAAGTTTGTCTGAAACAGGAATACAAAATATACCTCACAACCCTTTAATGATACCTTATTGCATCATGCCCTTGGCCGTCATGATGCATAAATGCCGCCCTGGAGAGTATCTTGCCAGTGCTGCATTCAAGCATCATGCCGACGCTACGGGTTGAAACACTCCCAAAGGGTCGGCATGATGCACCAATGCAGCAGTGGCGAGTTACTTGAGGGGGCTGCATTGGTGCATCATGACGACAAATGTCATGTTTTAGCAAAATCCCTCCTTAAAGGGTACTTATAAGGGCCACATAGTGCTTTAATGTGCTATGCCATTTGCCATTATGATGCATGAATGCAGCCTCAGCAAGTAAGTCATCACTGGCCGGCATAATGCTTGAATGTAGCATTCGCATGTTACTCTCCAGCTTTGCATTTATGCATCATGACTCACGCTGAATTCATGTATCATGAATGCATTCATGCATCATGGCTCATACTGCATTCATGTACCATGACACATGCTGCATTCATGCATCATGATTCATAATGCATCATGGCTCATACTGCATTCATGCATCATGACTCATACTGCATTCATGCATCATGACTCATACTGCATTCATGCATCATGACTCATACTGCATTCATGCATCATGACTCATACTGCATTCATGCATCATGACTCATACTGCATTCATGCATCATGACTCATACTGCATTCATGCATCATGACTCATACTGTATTCATGCATCATGACTCATACTGCATTCATGCATCATGACTCATACTGCATTCATGCATCATGACACATACTGCATTCATGCATCACTAGATGTGGATGATGGATCTTGAAGACCACCTCCGGAGGTTTTTCATTGGCAATTTCGCTATTGTAATCAGGTACCTAGGTATGTTAACTGACTTCCTATCTAAAGGTAACTCCTGTACAGCTATAGTTATTCATTTATTACTTGGTTTAGTTGGGGGCCAATCCATGAGACCTCATATCCTAAATATCAGTGATTGTGCTGTCCCCAGTGAGAAGCACATGAACTACAGCCCAAATACCCAATGTGATCTCATATTGGGTGACAACCAACCCAATGGGGAGGCCACCCCATATATTTTCTATAGAAACTACATGCATGTGCAAATATCACTTCAAACCTGGTATTCTTATTACAAGAGGTAAATCAACAAACTAGCACTAATTTGATGAGAAACCCCTCCTAATCCCTATCTATAAAGGGCCCGAGAAAGTACCCTTTCTCTTGGAATCATGGTCACACATGCTAGCCAAAACTGAGGGAGTGGCCCCCTGTGCCCCTGCAGTGGTCAGTCTGCCTGAAGCACTTACCTCCCACTGCACTGTGACAACAGTGATGTTCCCACCACGTGGTCAGGACATCAAACATGGCGGATGGTCAGTTGAATGGAGGCTAGTTCTCCTGATTACAGGGTGTTCCTGGGCTATTTAGAATGTACACTTCACAATAGATAGCTACAATATCTATTCAGACCCAGTGGATATTGAGAGAACAATGACAGGGGCCTAGACATACAGTATTGGGCACCATAAACAGAATGAGTGATTTCCTGACCACATTGCTTGATTGCTGTTGTGATGTCCCGTAACACATTTTTGTGATGCCCGTACCATGGTTTTCTTTTGTGTATAATACATACATTTAGTTATAAGATTACAAATTATACAACCACACGGATATCAAAGCAGGTGGACTATCAAGTCATATTTGTATAGTAATGTATTAGAGATGTACCAGCAAAAGCATGCCTGATCCTGTGTATGTCAGACTATCAAGGGACAGACTATCAAGACCTGACTGTACAATGTCATGTACGATGTTATGGCACCCAATACTGTAAACCTATTATGGTCAACCTTCAGAAGACCCTCAAAATTAACCAAAACATACCACTATTTAACTCACCATTCAACATGAGTGATGCCCTGTCCTTGTGGACAGAGCATCAACATCCACACAGTGATAATGCCTCAGACCTGGCCATCACTCCCTCCCCCACCCAATCACTGAGCACTGGCCCTGATCACTCACCATACTTCAACGGGCAATCCATAGGGTAGTTAACAGTTGTTAGTTTCCCTGCAAGCAGGTGGGGGGGTATGTGGGTACAACTACACCACCCCCCACCCACACACACACACTCTCTCTCACACATGTACTTAGCAACAGCCTCTCACAGCAGACCATGTACAGCAGTGCCCCCTTGTGCAAAGTGAGGAAAGCACACATTGACCAATTCAGTATTTGGAGGGATTTACTATTTTTGCTAAAACACCACTTTATTCACATATTTATGTCACATATACTAAAGGATTATTCAAAACAGTATGTCTGCATTTGTATATTCTGGTTTTCTCATATTATTCAAAACCTCCGGATGTGGTCTTCAACGTTTAAGAAATTCTATCCACATATATCCATCCACATAACGTAACAGACTATGACATATCAAAAAAAGGATTCTGTACATGTCATGATCCAGGAAGGAATGGCACATTCTGAAATAAAGTACATGAAAAAATAAAGCACAAAGTTATATTATGTTCTTCCTCTACATTCTTCAATATACACCTGAAGGTGCACATCGAAAGGGAAATTTCATTTAATATTGTGAATTGAAAAGCATGAATTTTAATATTACGACTCTAAGTCTGAGCAGTAATTGTACAACATGTCTATAAAATATGTCTCTGTCAAGAAGTAGAATAGACCATTGATCTAGATCTTCACTAAAAAAGTAAACTTGTCTCCAGACTCTTCCAAGTGACTGTCATAAAATAAACGAGTTAAAAACTGGTGATAGAAGACCCACTTCGCATGTGCCAGCCCAAAACCCGACATTTTCCAGTTCCAGATTTTATTTGTTGGATGGTAACCTGGCAGGTTAAACAACTTTTGACTTGTTTATTTTATGACAGTCACTTAGACGAGTCTGAAGACAAGTTTACTTTTTCAGTGTAGAGGCCCAGGGTTGGATTCTTAGTGCTGTAGGTGGTCTGCACATCTCTACTCTCTGCACTGAAAAAGTAAACTCGTCCGCAGATTCTTCTAAATGACAAGGAAGCAAGTCTTCTAGTTGGAGTTGTCAGATAGAAGACCCACTTTGCATTTGCCAGCCCAAAACCTAACGTTTGCCAGCTCCAGACTCGGCAATGTGCCAGCCCTAGAATTTCCAATGGGTCAGCATGATGTTTGAATGCAGACTCGGCAAACAAGGTTGCATTCATACATCATGCTGACAAAAAGTATAAAGCACATTAATAGCAGTATGCAGACGTTATAGGCTCATCCAGGATTGTGAATTTGACGACCTTGACGTGAAATGACGTGAAAATAACGTCAGAAAGGACCCTGCCGGTACTCCACCACCTCAGGCTATTGAGCATTCCCGGGCCGACTGGGACTGAACGTAATGGGTTGCAGAGTACCCTAGTCATCTGAAGTTAGACTGGAGTTGTTTGTGTGTAGGTCTAGTCTAGTCTAGTATCCATATTGATGCAATAACAGGTGAGGACAGAGGTACGAGTTCGCGATAGCGCTAGATATTGCACGACGCCGAAGCGAACGAGTGCCTCTGTACCCACCTTTTAATGCATTTATACCACTATTTCTTCAATATATGTCAATATATAACGTATTAGGCCTACCTTTTTCAATTGTCCATTTTGTCTCACCGACTGGCAGACTCGATGCGCATAGCCGAGCGCCATGATTCTCCCAGCGGTACCACATACATTGTGAATAACATCCAAATGCAGGGTTGTCAACTCTCACGCATTTGCCGTGAGAATCACGCATTTGGACCCTTTCTCACGGTCTCACACATGTGTAAACCAATCTCACGCATTCCTGGGATCCTGGGCTTTCCAGAACTGAAAGAATTTTGTAAATACTCCAATTAGAACCAGAGTTACAAATTTATTCCCAAAACTCATCAGATTGCACCTCGATTTTCAATTTTTCCTCGGAAATTTCTCTCCCTGCCTCTCATTGTCATTAGGGCCACTCAAAGTCTAGGTGGCGCTGCAGTGTAGTGCAGGTAACTGTAAACACTCCACCGAATTTACGTTTTTCTACTATATTTAGGCTCTCAAACATACTTAAACTTTCGCAGCGACTTTGTGAGTATCCTCAGCCCCTTATAGCCAGGCATTAGAAGGCTAAAACAAGGAGTATGCTATGTTAGGATTGATTCATACTGAGATTTGATTTCAAAATCCGCGCCAGTCAAAATGGCTGGCCTTATTGTTTTTGTAGACTCGTAATTTGTAGGCAAATTCATTGTAACTCTTGAACCAAACGACCTATTGCTTAGTGCAGCATATCGTTTGAAAGAGGAGGTTCTATGCTACATCCTGACACACTCTGAATACCAAAAATACAACAATAAGGATGACGGCTGCCATTTGAAATGGGCGATAATATAAGAAAATAGCAGTTGTTTACGTTTCATGATCGACGCTTCTACGCGAGTATAATAAACTGGACTCGCTATATGCATAGCTGAACTCAGCGGCTCAATACGATCATTTTGGCGCCTGCTGCATGTCTCTACACTGATTTAAAGTGTATGCAGTCATATTTTTAAATTTTTGATAATTTGAACAAATTTTACAAACTCAGAAATAATTGTCTGTGCAATCATGGTAGGCCAAAGGCCAAGGAGACAAATAAAATCGACCCAGGACCCAAACTATATTTATAATAAGACCCCTAGTCCAATCCAAAAGGCAAAGCACAAAATTTCCAGGCTATGGATCACCTCAGACTCAATCCTCATGGACTCCACAATCCTAGAAGTGGAAAGAAGTCTGGCTCAAGATAAAGACTATGTGACTAGGCCTACAATACCACGCACTGCTACATCTACACCAACAGCTCCTGTGCCAGCAGGCATGGACGATGAAAGTAGCCTAGACCTCAACTTCACCCTAGCTATGCAGAACCTATCTACAGTAGAGCCTGCAGTAACTACAAATAGGGATGAGCAAGATTCAAGCCTACTGACGGACCTGTTCCCGTCCCAGCCGAGTAATGCTGAATCGCGCTTGTTGGGTAACACAACAGTCATGCCAGATACAACGCAGAACACATCACAAATCCAAGAGCAGATACATCAAAATACGAAGGAAATCAACAAACTGAGAAATGAGATCCTCACATTAACGCAGGACCAGAGTGTGAGAGAAAGTCCAGTGGAGGAGGACCGGGACAGCATAAAACCAACAACAACCGGTAAGACTCCCGCACTAATTGAGGGGGCTGCAGACACCAGTGAGCGCAACCCAGACCTCCTAACAGCAAGACAGCAAATCTGTGTAAGAGACGAGACTATTACATACCTAAAGGATAAGGTGCTAGCCTTGACTACTGCACTGAACCTCACAGAGGAGGCTCTCAACAAGGCCAACAGTGACCTTGCTGTACTTCGGAGTATAGTAAAGCAAGACAGTACACCTGAACCCGGACAACCTCAAATCCCCCCAGTTGATATACCACCAGATGAAATTGCTAGTAGTCAAGACCGAAAGGAGGACAGTGAGGCATGGGAACAGATCAGAAAGTCTACGAACGGGGAAGTCATCGTCACCGACCTAGTACGGAAGGAGGATGACAATGTGTGGGAAAAAGTCAAAAATAGTAAAGCAGCAAAGAATAAAAACACAGATGTCAAGCCCACAGAGACGAAAGACGATGCACCAATCCTGAAATCTCCTCAGCCAACCAATAAGCAGAACAAAGGAGAGAAGCAGAAACATAAGCGCAAACCTGTACTCTGTTTTCGGGGAACGCTGTCTCCATTGTCAAACTTTTATCCAGTATCCTTACGGTATAGGGGCGTTCCGTACTCGTGTGTTGAGCAGGCGTACCAGCATCTAAAGGCGTCACATGCGGAAGATGAGGTGAGGGCAGATCAAATAATGAGTTCAACAAGTCCGTATTGGATGAAACGCCATGGAGATGAGGTTGAACGCAGTGAAGATTGGGAGCGAAAGAAGGTCGCTATAATGCGCGAGCTCGTCCATCAGAAAGTTAGAAAATGTCCCCAGGCAATGGCACTGCTCCACAAACACAAAGACACCATCCTGGTTGAGGCTGTTTGTGATGAACTCTGGGGATCCGGCTACGACGAGAAAGACACCAAGAACATGCATCCAGACGACTGGACTGGACAAAACATGATGGGTCAGATATGGATGGAGATCCAACAAACTGCAACAAGAGACCCTCAACAAAATCAAGGTAACAAACTACTGTCAACAGATCAAGGTAACAAACTACTGTCAACAGATACCCAGACTACAGACAAGTCCGAGAAGAAACAAGACGAGTCACAGGTCACAGAAACTATCCAAAACCAACCTCTGGAAACACAACCAAGAGATACAACTAAAAGGCCTGACTACTTATTGATTGGAAACAGCAATGTGAGAGACCTGGCTGGCCTCTTGCGTCATAGGGGTCTCTCTGCAACTAGTGTTGTCATGTCTGGCGCTACTATTGATGCTATAGCGGAGACAATTATGCAGATGAAATGTGAGCCAAAGCATGTCATCATACACGCCATGGACATAGATGTCCATAGTAATGTGCCAATGCCAACACTCTTTAAAAGGGTGGACAATCTACTAGAGAGTGTGAAGCACTCATTCCCTTCCGCCTATACTATCATATCAGGTCTTCCGCAGTATGACAGTTACAGGTTGAACACGACAAGAAACAACGTAGAGACATACATCAAGCACCAGCTATCAAACGAGCTCAAAAGCTGCCTCATGGATAATAGTGGACTAAAACTAAAGGACAGCATTCATTTCACATGGCGTGCCAAACAGGCCTTCTGTGAGCGGCTCTCACGACTCTCCTTCCCTAATGCATAGGGCTTTGGGCATGCATACTCAGTGGGAACTGCCCTAAATAAAGGTGCTCCAAAAGACATATCCCTGTTCTACTGGAATGTCCATGGTTTAGGCGATAAGCTGTCATACCCCCATATCCAAAGTATTATATCTAGTCATGATATTATAATTTTAAGTGAAACCTGGAAGAGCAAGGACTTTCAGGTAGATATACCTGGTTTCAAATATTTCCAAGTAGCCCGTAAACACAAACACCCCAACGCCAGGAGGGCTTCTGGTGGCATGGGGATATTAATATCAAAAGAACTTGAAGGGTGTGTACAGCTACGCATTATATCTGACTTTTTTGTACTGATCCGTTTTGTTTCTAAGCATTTTTATTTTGCACGGGACTTGGTGGTAGGTGCTATTTATATACCACCAGAGGGATCTACTTACAGAGCAGAAAATGATAACTATTTTGAAATAATATCTGAACATATCGGTGCACTTGAACATCAAGATGTAGATCTTATACTGTGTGGCGATCTAAACGCACGCACTTCATCAGTGAATGAGCTTAGTTCAAACGCACTAAAACTAGTCACAGGTACCCTGTCAACTGATAGAAAGTCCATCGATAAAACTGTAAATAATAATGGTAAAGAGCTTATCCAACTATGTAAGGATATGGATATGGTGATACTGAATGGTAGAATGCCAGAGGTTAACAACACAGGTGGTTTTACATGCTATACTGCTAATGGTCAGAGTGTGGTTGACTATGTACTATGTAAGGCAAGCTCTCTAGGTGTATGTGACAAAATGAAAATATCACATCTTTTGCCTGACTCTGACCACACACCATTAACCTTTAGCGTAAAAGGTGCTATAATAAACCCCGAAACTAGTCAAGTAGCAGATGAGCCATACATGGCATATAAATGGAATGGTGTGAAAAAAGAATTATACAAAGGGAATCTCAGCGGTGAAGAATGTAACCAACTTAAGGAGCACATGGTGACCCTAGCAACTGACCCGGGCAATAACATTGATGAGATAGTCCACACATACTACGAATTTCTAGATACAGCAATACCTGTCGCTAAGTGTTCAAGGTCTAAATCAACAAAATTCCCACAAAACACCTGGTACAGTGATGAGTGCAAGCTTGCCAAGAGAAAGGTACATGATTATAGTAGACGGTATGACCTAATCTTGGAGTTCCATAAAGATATATACAATACACTTAAAAGAGATTACATGCGAATTGTTCAGAAATCTAAGAGAGCTGCAAAAAGGAAGAAGGGTCTGGAGCTTGAAAAAATGCTAGAGGTAAAAAACAATACTAGATTCTGGAAGTCTTGGAAGAAAATGCAAGGTAAAACAAGCCAGTGTGACATCAAAATTAATGAATTTGTTGATTATTTTAGAAAACAGCAAACTCCCCCCAATGTGGAATATTTCGATTGCATTGGCATGAAGGAAATAGAAACATATGTAGAAAATTTTAAATATGGCTATGGTCCTGATAACATGGATAAATCAATACAATCACTATTAGATTCTCCGGTCAGTATGGAGGAGATAGAAAATGCACTCAGTGCTTTAAAATCTAAAAAGGCAACTGGAACAGATGGAATACCTGCTGAATTTCTAAAATATGGTGGCAGGGTTTTTGCCGAGGTAATCTATGTTGTGTTTAATTGTGTATGGGAAGCAGTTGAATTCCCAGAAAAATGGGCCGAAGGAATAATTAGCCCTCTACATAAGAAAGGTGATACAGGGAACCCTGATAATTACAGAAAAATAACTATTATGAACAGCACTTGTAAACTCTTTGAAGTTATTATCAATAACAGACTAAAATTCAATAATGATATGCTGAATCAAGATGACCCACTTCAGAATGGTTTTGTTGAAAAGGGTAGGACATTGGATAATGTGTTTATTTTGTACACTGCTGTAAAAATGGTTCAGGCTGAAGGTAAATCTCTATATTGTTGTTTCATTGACTTTACAAAGGCCTTTGACTATATTAATAGAAAAGCTTTATTTTACAAACTGATATGTAACCAGGTGAAAGGAAAAGCACTGCAAGTCCTTATGAATTTGTATGAGAAGTCACACTCAAAAGTGCGTGTCAAGTCTGAGTTAAGTGAAAACATAGATAGTCTATACGGTGTTCTACAAGGGGGAGTCCTCAGCCCTAAACTGTTTAATACTTTCCTCTCAGATATTGCTGAGCATCTTGACCTAGACTGTGGAATAGATATATGTGGGATGAATGTTGCTTACCTACTGTATGCAGATGACTTAGTTCTAATGTCTTCCTCACCTGACAGACTACAGAGGCAGCTCGACAAACTATTTCAATATTGTAGGAAATGGCATCTGATAGTAAATATGACCAAGTCAAATATTATGATATTTAACAATAAGAGAAAGAAGAGCACACATAACTTTAAGTATGGAGATGCAACAGTAGAAAAAGTAGAATCTAGGTATTTAGGTTTTATACTAAACACTAGTCATAAGGATATTTTCTTTGAAACCTATGACCAGCTATGGGATAAGGGCAGAAAGGCAGCCTATGAAGCTAATTCATGCTGCTATCAACATATAGGAAAACCTGATCCGAGAATGGCCTTTAAAGTATTTGATAGCCAGATTAGGCCCTGTCTAGATTATGGCTGTGAGATATGGGGCATAAGGTAATGGTAATAAGGTCCAAAAGCTTGAAACTATGCAATTAAAATACCTAAAGTCTATGCTAGGTGTTAGAAAGCAGACCACAACAGCTGCAGTATACGCTGATACAGGGAGAGTACCCCTCAAAGTACAATGGGAAACTCAGGCCCTACGATATTGGGAACGAGTTATCAACCTTCAAGAGTCTCACATCCTGCATAAATGCTACCTGAAACTAAATGCTCTTGAAACCACCGGCCAGGTTAATTGGTGTAGAAACATTAAATGTTTACTGACCTCATTAGGTATAAGATATGCTCAACTCTGGAATGTGCAGGCAACATGCGATGACCCTAAAGCTATAAATGCGGTAACTGAAATAATAAATTGTAAATATAGAGACCAGGTAATGAGTGAGATATTTTCAGCAGGGGAAGGCAAAAAACTTAGAACTTATAAGATATTTAAATCAGAATTTAGGCTTGAACACTACCTGTTTTCCATCCCTAATCAAAACCATAGGATTGCACTCTCACGGTATAGACTTAGTTCACATAACCTAGGTATTGAGACAGGAAGGCACTGTAGGCCTCCAAAACCTGTTTGTGACAGGATATGTTTATATTGTTCTAGTGGTGCTATAGATGATGAGATACATCTCCTGACAGCATGTGACTTTCATAGTGTACCAAGAGAACATTTTATGACGACTATAAGTGATACAATACATAACTACCAAGATATATCAAACCAAGATAAATTTATCTCAGTAATGAAAACTAGTGATGCTGTTGTTATAAAGGCACTTGCCAAGTTTGTATGCAATGCATTTACGCAAAGACAGCAGGTTTAATTCAAAGTAAAAATGTACTTATATACTATTTCATGTAACTGGAAAGAGGAAGTATTCTCAGAACCCACATCTGGGTATGTATGCCATGTCTGTAATTTCTAGTATGTATGACTATGAATGTGTGTATATGTGTGTGAGTGGGTGTTTTGTATACTTTATAACTGTATATTACCTTGTGTTAAAACTAGTAGATATATGTAGACATGTAGTATTTAGCTGTAGAGTAGAAACATATGCTGAATGTATGACACATAGGTCAGTAATGACCTCCTTTGTTGTCAATAAAAGATTATTATTATTATATCTTTTAAGCTCTAAGTTTTGAAACACGGAACTGTATATATCAGCCTCACGATACACCAGAAAGCACCATTCCACATTTAGATTTTCAAAATTTTCTTGGGGGGCCATGCCCCCAAACCCCCCTAAGCCGGGGCGCTTTGCGCCCCGATATTTTCAACCACTTTTTCAGTTTGGCAAAGTCTCACTCTTTTTCATTTCCATAAGTTGACAACCCTGCAAATGTGGCGAAATTTGTTCAGTCCCATGCTTATTCCTTCAGTCCCATACAAGTTTAGATCTCCTTGTTGATGATCCCGTGCTTTATTTGCCTTTTAATTGCGTAAAATCCTCATATTTCGACATTTTGCGAAGGCCGCCAGCCTGGTTAGACTAGTACACGGCGGGACGGCATGTAAAACCAACACGTCAAGTCGAGTAACCAATGCGCCCGATTGACCAACTTCCGCGGTGGCTTTGATCAGCTGATCGTCATTTCTAGTCCATTGGTCTCTCGAATTGGCGGTGTTGGTTGCGTCAGTCGGTCACGTGATCGGACGCGTCCCGCTGTTTACAAATCTAACCGGCTGGCGGCCTTCACAAAAATGTCGAAATATGAGGAATATAAGCAATTAAAAGGCTATTTCTACACGGGAACATCAAGAAGGATATCTATTTATGTACTGGATTGAAGGAATAAGCCTGTCATGGTCTCAATTGGCCATATTTGGATGTTATTCAACGCGCATTGACCGGACGATGAACGAGATCATGGCAACATGGTAAGGAAAGCTAAGGTTTCTTCTTCACATATTGTCCAGCCCTCGTGGCTCTTGCGGTTAGGCGATGGCGTTTGGCCTCAGCGGCCGGGTTCGCGTCCCGGACGATTCGCTCTAATTTCGTAGCCAAAATGGCTATGCATCTTTTTCATTACCTTGTTAAAATATGTGAGAACGTCTTGGACTCAAAAATAAATTCTGAGCGTGCGTATATCCTGTGATAAGCGCACGGCAAATATCCACTCTCGGCATGGGAAAAGCCAGAATCGTGGTATAAGGAAGGCCAGTGGATCATACATTTGCCAAGTGCACCACTATTGCACACGTGAACCCGGCCCTTGTGGCGTGCGGCTGGTCTGTGCAGTGGAGAGGACCAAACCTGGTAACAGGTCTGCCCCCTGATGGACCATATCTGACCTACAGTTACCTGCAGTGTACAGGTGCTGCCTTAATTCTGATACTTGCTGCACTAGCTGAACGTTCACCTGTGATGTGAGTGACCAAGAGAAATGGCATCCCCAACTCAGGCACAACAATTGCGTGTTATTTTCTATTTAACTCATGAAATGTACAACCCTTGGATGAATGTCCCTAATAGATGTGTGATAGAATCACAGCTGCTTTGAAACAAACTTTGTTGAAAATACGATCATCTTTTCTTTTAACTTGTTAATTTTATGACAATCAGTAAGAAAGTCTTCTTATAGGACGAATATTTGAGATGCTTTTAGATGCTTTGATTTTATCAGTGTGTGGCCCCCTTCCTACTTGCCTCCCTGACTGCATCGCCGCCTGCCTCCCCTCTTGACTCCCGCCCTCTCTGCTTGCCCCCTCTCTGACTCCCTCCCTCCCTGCTTTTCTCCCTCCAGCAAGGCTTGCCTCCCTCGCTGACTCTCAGCCTGCCTCCCTCTCTGCCTTCCTCCCTCTCTGCTTGCCCCCTCTCTGACTCCCTCCCGCCCTGCTTTTCTCCCTCCAACAATGCTTGCCTCCCTCTCTGCCTTCCCTCCTCTCTGCTTGCCCCCTCTCTGCCTCCCTCCCTTCCTGCCTTTCACCCTCCCTGCTTGTTTTCCTCCCTCCCTGACTCTCTGCTTGCCTCCCTCTCTGACTCCCTCTCTGCCTCCCTTCCTCTCCGGTTGCCCCCTCTCTGCCTCCCTTCCTCTCTGGTTGCCTCCTCCCTGCCTCCCTTCCTCTCTGGTTGCCTCCTCCCTGCCTCCCTTCCTCTCTGGTTGCCTCCTCCCTGCCTCCCTTCCTCTCTGGTTGCCTCCTCTCTGCCTCCCTTCCTCTCTGGTTGCCCCCTCTCTGCCTCCCTTCCTCTCTGGTTGCTTCCTCTCTGCCTCCCTTCCTCTCTGGTTGCTTCCTCTCTGCCTCCCTTCCTCTCTGGTTGCCTCCCTCCCTGACTTTATTCCTCTCCGGTTGCCCCCTCTCTGCCCCCCTTCCTCCCTGCTTGTCTCCCTCCCTGCTTTCTCTCTTACTTGCCTCCCTCTCTGCCTCCCTTTCTGCTATTGCGCCCCTGTTAGGAAATAATCACTCCATTAACAGTAGGCTCATACGTCCCACAAGTTACCACAGTCTGGGCTCTACTTCCCCTCGTAGACATCAGGAGGTATTGGGGGCCCCCAAGGCGAATTTTGAAGAATTTAACATAATTTGGAGTATTTGAAAGGACACCTTGTGAGTATTTCTGTATATAATTATAGAGTAATACATATATTTTATTAGTGTTTCCTAGATTTTTTTTTGGGGGGGGGGCTAAGAGATACTCTGCCCCCCTCCCCCCATGTCTAGCATTAGGGGGTCCATAGCCCCCCCCCCCCTGGCCCCCCTGTGTCGACACCCCAGCATGAAACCCAGCTCTGCCCACCGCCTGGGGTGAACCTTGTTTTGGTGAGTGCGACGATCAGCCCATAACACAGAGCTGACACTCACTCTACCTTAACCCATCTAGGCTACCGTAAAACCCCAGCTATAGGATGACCTCAACTATAAGCCGAACCCCCAATTTGAGAAAAAAATGTGTTTTATATGAAAAAGGTTTAAAAGTGTTGTTTTTTTATAGAAATAATTAAAATTGGAAGCCTCCCTGGAAAAAAGTAAGACCCTCAGACTACTGCTGACTCTGACAGCAAACTACTACCGACTCTGACCACAAACTACTGCCGACTCTGACAGTTAACGACTTCTGCCAACTCGAACAGCAAACTACTCAGTCTGCTGCCGACTCTGACAGCAAACTACTGCCGACTCTGACCACAAACTACTGCCGACTCTGACAGCAAACTACTGCCGACTCTGACAGCAAACTACTGCCGACTCTGACAGCAAACTACTGCCGACTCTGACAGCAAACTACTGCCGACTCTGACAGCAAACTACTGCCGACTCTGACAGCAAGCTACTGCCGACTCTGACAGCAAGCTATTACCGACTCTGACAGCAAGCTACTGCCGACTCTGACAGCAAGCTACTGCCGACTCTGACAGCAAGCTACTGCCGACTCTGACAGCAAGCTATTACCGACTCTGACAGCAAGCTACTGCCGACTCTGACAGCAAGCTATTACCGACTCTGACAGCAAACTACTGCCGACTCTGACAGCAAACTACTGCCGACTCTGGCAGCAAACTACTGCCGACTCTGGCAGCAAACTACTGCCGACTCTGACAGCAAACTACTGCCGACTCTGACAGCAAACTACTGCCGACTCTGACAGCAAACTACTGCCGACTCTGACAGCAAACTACTGCCGACTCTGGCAGCAAACTACTGCCGACTCTGGCAGAAAACTACTGCCGACTCTGACAGCAAACTACTGCCGACTCTGACAGCAAACTACTGCCGACTCTGACAGCAAACTACTGCCGACTCTGGCAGCAAACTACTGCCGACTCTGGCAGAAAACTACTGCCGACTCTGACAGCAAACTACTGCCGACTCTGACAGCAAACTACTGCCGACTCTGACCACAAACTACTGCCGACTCTGACCACAAACTACTGCCGACTCTGACAGCAAACTACTGCCGACTCTGACAGCAAACTACTGCCGACTCTGACAGCAAACTACTGCCGACTCTGACAGCAAACTACTGCCGACTCTGACAGCAAACTACTGCAGACTCTGACCATAAACACAAATCAAAACAACATGGACTGCATGACGTCACTGCTAGGTAACATAGTGACGTTGCTAGGTAACATAGCGACGTTGCTTAGTAACGTCGCGACGTCGCTAAAACTGTGACGTCACTGCAACTGTGAAGTCACTCACTGTACACTCTCCATCCAGATGTTTAGTCGAGTTGCATTTAGAATGTACTGATGTATTTGAATGTGCTAGGAGAATGTGAAAATACACATAATGTCGGCCATTTTGTCCTATAAATAATGCACGAACTTTAGCTGGTGACAATGAGGTTGCCGAGGCCCGAGGGTTGGGCAAGATCCCGAAGCGATCAAGCCCAACCCGAGGCCCGAGGGACCTCATTGTCACCAGCCAGAGTGAGGATGAGGTCATTATCAAAGTTCTAACACGAAAATATTTGCAAATATCAAATATATTTAGCAAAATACAGACGAAAACAAAGACGTAAAAGTCACTTCCGGTTCTGCAGTGCATTGTCCCCTGACAATCCAAGATGGCAGCGCCCATGATCGACCAATGACATCGCCGCATTCCGATCATGTGATCAAAATCAACTTCCGGGAGTGTTAGAACCCTCTTCAAAGATTTTACAGCATTGTGCAGAAAGTCAACATAAATAGGCCCCCCTTACTAATTTATTTACATTATTATATGAAGGTAACTGAAAGATTTTCATGATTGGAGATCGTTTGAGACCTTTTAAAGTATTAATGGTCTTGAACTCTCTAGAAATTAACCATTGAATCTGACCATGGGATGCTGCAAATCACCCATGAATTTTGACCACTGCATAAAGCGCTTGGCAAAGCCTAGCTTGAAGCCACTCCGTGGCTTCAGCCTAGGCTTCGCCTAGGCTCACTTTAAAAAAAACGCCAAAATAAATTTGTCCTCATTTTGCGCCCTGAAATGAAGTATATCGAGAAATATTCCCAATTTTAAAGCTTGACCGTCATGGTTTAAGTGAGGCCAAAAGCAGTTTTGGATATAGTTCAGTTTTCATTCACAAGAGGGCTCTTAAGAACTGGGAACTCAGCTCTTACAGGCACAAGATAGGGTGAATATGTTGTAGCTGGACAATACTCATGGTCCCCTGTCCAAACACTGCTGCTCTCTGGTGGCACTGTTATTTTAGTCCATGTATGGAAAATGCTGAACTCATTCCCTGACAGCCCAGCTTTAAAGGTCTAATGTTTGTTTACTGGTTCCCCCCCCCCCCTCTCCATTTGAATTGTGCAGTATTTGTGAAAACATGCAGGACAGTGACAGTGTCCACCTAATATACCACCGATCCAGCAGATCTGAAAATGTAGCAGCACCAAATGTCCCTTCACTTGTACAATTGCTTTTAACCTATTCATGTTTTTATATATTTTCTCTTATCTAGTATTTTGTAACTTGTATATTGTATATTCGCTTGTATTATTGTTCTCTGTGTCTAATCAATTGCACCAGATTTGATCTGTAATTATATATATAAACAATTACAGTTCGACGGTATGAAGGATATTTGGCTCTAATACTGGGTATGAATAATCAACGCAACAATGTTGAGTGATTAAGTTGAAACCCTTTAATATGTTAGGTGTATAACATTATTTGAACTCAACTTTTGGATCAATGTCTAGATTTATTATTGTATTTTTGGTATTGTAGTGGTTCGGGATCTCAGAAAAGAGAACAAGAACGTCAGTTTCCAAGTGCGAAGCAGAATGAGTGTTTATTCAATGTATCCCTGTACAATGAGTCTAGGTCTTAACCCGAAGGATAAGACGGAGCAATACTGCTGGTTCAATCTCGCGATTTGGGTAGGGTAATGCTGGGAGTCAGCCGGGCCTGCACTGACTGGCGACTATAAGAGGAGGGGAGGTTTATATACCCCCTTTGGATGTGAAATCAACATGATCATGTGTTGGCTGGCTCCCGCCTGAAGCGTGGTGCGCAGTACCCGAGAGAGCACAGTCGCCCCCTCCGGGATACGCCCACACTAACGCCAGGCGGGAACAACCCGAACTAACCCTCCTCGGTCGCCTGGATGTAAATGATTATAGTAGTAAACCCCTACAGTATAAATGAGAATCCTGATTTGATTGGAAACCGTTCATTTGTCTACAATCGCTTTGTATATATTGTGTCAGACAATAAAAACCTATTCAAACCATAAAATTGTTAGTCTTCTAAAAGAATTTATTTGGGCTTCTAAAGCAGAAATAAGTTTGTCAATATGCTGTATCAAAAATATGATTCGGCCATAAATGATTACAAATATAATGTATTTTTAATCCACAATAATATCTTATTCTCAACTTTGATTAATTGTTTAGTGCTTCAAAAGTATAGCTGGTCCTGAAACATTGAAAGTTTGCAGGACCAAATGCCCTGTAGAATGAAAAAGCTTTCACAAAGAGTGCCACCAACTTTACAAAATAACTAAATGTAAGGTGAGTGTCGTTTCTGTCTTCAGGGCTGGTCCGTGGGTTAAGCCAGACCAAAGACAGACACAATTGGCATGGTTTTGTCCATGAGCTATAGAACAGTGGATCAGTGTACCCCTGGACTGTGGCTCACCAGGGCAGGCTGCAGTGGGCAGTGTGTATATGTACCTGACATCATGGAGTGGTGCAATCCTATCTAGGTCAGTAGGACGCAGCCACACCAGCCTGCCATCTGGTGTCTATGGGAGGAACTTCATGGCAATGTCTATGGTAAGGGTGATTCAGTATACCCTATGATACTAACGGCTAGTCATGGAGCGAGATTGGCGTTAGCCTCATATAGATTATGTTAATGAGATAATGGAGCGAAAGCGGATCCATTTCTAATTGGCTGGCTATACAGTGGGCCTAACCTATAAGGACAGGGCTGGCTAATACACATCCACTAATCACCACCAATTAAGGGATTAAAATATATAGACTAATGCCAATGCCCATTGATACCGGTTCTGCTGTATTTCACAAGTGAGAGCTGGGGCAGTATCCCACGAAGCCGTATTCAACTCTTATATTGTCAAGGTCGGAATTATATGATACCTACACTATATCTGCAAGTAGCGTGGGTGTCCAAGTTATGGTAAGGGGTATATTTGCGGAAATTTAGCCCAGATTTGAGGTAATATGGTCGGACAGGGGGTGGGCATAATATCAATTGAATAAATAGGTGCGTTCGTGGATTGAAAAATGGGTCATTGGTTCCACTCTGATAATTCTTGGGAAGGGCTGGACATTAGATGCCCATCGGGGGAGTGAGTTGCAGGATTATATATATATGTAGTAGTTATAGGACGTGTACCAATCTGTACGCGAAATACAGTGAAGGAGCCTTATAGGCAGTATGCAAGAGGTATGAAATGCTTTGTTCTCTATGCCCGCTGTGGTATAAGATGCATTATTGTATGTATATTGAATAATAACCCCACCCCCCCCAAACAGTAAGAAATGACTGGCCCTTGTCCTACATAATGCTATTATACTGTAGCCAATCAGGTAGCTTGACATGAAAAGTTCGGAACCCTTTTGACCCAGTTGGTTCCAAATTTTCAAACCATGAACGCACCAAAATGTAAGGTGAGTGTCGTTTCTGTCATCAGGGCTGGCCTGTGGTTAAGTCAGACCAAAGACAGACACAATTGGCATGGTTTTATCCATAAGGGGTTGAAGCGGTACGTTGTACCCCTAGACTGCAACATTATACCCCTAGACTGTGGCTCACCATGGCAGGCTGCAGTGGGCAGTGTGTATATCTACCTGACATCATGGAGTGGTGCAATCCTATCTAGGTCAGTAGGACGCAGCCACACCAGCCTGCCACCTGGTGTCTATGGGAGGAACTAAGTGCAGGGGATGGACGTACACTGGTCTCCACTGCCTCTGCACCACTCCATACATCCCCCACCAACACAGAAAGCACAAGTGACCCAAGTGTTGCACCACTCCATAGGACAGGAATGACATCCCCTTCTCAGCCCCCTCCCTCTCAGTGTGTGAGCCACAGTCCTACTTGGGGGAACTGAGAAATCGTATGGTTCCAGCCGGGGCCATGACCATAGACCTGATACACGTAGCGCCCGGGTGGAGGTCTTGAGCCCAGACTCTGTGAGAGCAAGGTTATGGGTGCTGGGCCTAGCCTGGCGAAACGCACACCAGTAGGCAAACATAGACACTCATACACCCTTTTGGGGAGGGTTTAATCACCCTTCAAAGGGGTCAAATTCCATTTTTTAGTCACATTAGCGACAATTCATTTGTAACTGGCTATATGAAAATTTCAATTAAATCTTGGACACCCTCTTCCCCCACTCTATGTATTACATGTAAGTTCTGCTTTTGCGAAATGCACCCCCACTCCATAAAAAGGGGGATCAAGGGCCTTAATAGGAAGTGATATATTTTTTTTAAAGAGATTCACCAAAAATATGACCTGCATAGTATGAGCAGTTACCCTGACAATATAAGTGGCGTTGGGGTGCTCGAACTTGGTCCAGTCAAAATGACCCGTCTTTAAAGCTTGACCGTCATGGTTGAAGTGAGGCCAAAAGCACTTTTGGATATAGTTCAGTTTTCATTCACAAGAGGGCTCTTAAGGGCTGGGAGCTCAGCTCTTACAGGCACAAGATAGGGTGAATATGTTGTAGCTGGACAATGCTCATGGTGCGGTGCCCTGTCCAAACACTGCTGCCCTCTGGTGGAACTGTTATTTTAGTCCATGTATGGAAAACGCTGAACTTATTCCCTGAAGGCCCAGCTTTAATATGTATGTGGGACAATTTGAAGAACATTGTACAATGACATAACTTTGCTGACCTTTTTTACTATGCAAAAGAACATTGAAACAACTTGCAATAGATTTATCTTTCTCAAAATGAAACCAAAATACTCACATTTTTCAATATTTTCCAACATGATCTTATCTTCAAATATCTTGCAAAATGCTCTTTGGGCCACCTGGGCCCATGGGACGACAATTCAGAAGGAAACTACGGGCCCACAACACATATCACGGGTCATTGGCTCCCAGGCCAGGGTAGTGTCTGCCCCTGTCACAGTATATAAAAAATGTGTGTGTGGGGGGGGGGGGGGGGGGGGGAGAGTCCTGATGTCAAAGTTCAGTGTGCACAGCTGGGGGGGGGGGCACTCAAACTTGTTTTGACATGGATGTGTGACTGGGCCCCTAACAACCCTGTCATTCGTGGCTAAATGGGTTTTGGAAAAAGGGCCTCTGTTTTTTAAATCTTTCCAGAAACGTTTATCTTGGTTACGTTTAAACAAATTTGCCAAAAGCTGACTCTCGGTTAGGGGGATTTTAGTCAAAAGTGACATTTTTGCATGAATTTGGCAAGAAAAAAAGTGACCGTCGCCAGTCGCACACCTGTGTACATACAAAATACACTAATTTCCGCTGACATCCAATTTATTTCGATTTCGATTATCACTATTTTGGTCTCGATTTTTCGATTATATCGATTTATTTAGATATAACAAAAATAGCTAATATTTGCTTGAATAGGGGGATCTTCATCTGTTGATTTCCTTCCTCATTCTTGGGTGTATAAACACTAGCATTTTGAGTACAATCCGAAACCCTTTTCCCCAATATTATGGGCCTACAAAGGTCACCATTTTTCAAATTGAATAAAAAGCAAGTTCTAGATTTCCTTCATGTACCACCCATAAAGTAAATAGAAACCTACTATTCATGAGTTTTTAATTTGCCAATCGGCAAGTGTGTGAGGGATAAGATATATGAAATTTGCAGACAATTCTATTTATTTTTCACACAAATATGGCTGGAAATGTTATGTGGTAGGAGTAGTATAGTATGTATCGGAACGGGACTATAGTTAAGTACTGTTTATTACTCAATCGACATGCAGCCAATCAGAGGCCTCCATTTGGTCACGTGACCCGTTGCCATGGTAACGTGACCTACTTAGGGCTCTCAGCCAATCAGAAGCCAGCATTCTGGGTGACCTACTGACCTACTTAGAAGCTCTCAGCCAATCAGAGGCCGGCATTCTGGTAACCATGGTAACGTGACCTACTTACGTCACGTGACCTACTTAGGCTCAGCCAATCAGAAGCCGGCATTCTGGTAACTAGGGTAACGTGACCTACTTAGGGTTTGTTTGTAAACAACACCACGTGGCTCTCTTGTTTGTAAACAACACCACGTGACACGTGACTGTTTGTAAACAAACAAACAAAAAAAAGTTATGTAACTTATATATAGAAATAAAAACACAACAAGATAATTTCTTTTCTTTTCATTTCATTCTTTATTTTCATTTCAATCAGAAAAAACACACAAGTTTATGCTTTTTTAGCTTGCTTCTTCGATTTGCAGCAACTCAACAGGCCGCAAAGTCTCACGCCGCCGTCACTCGCACCACCACACCCCGGACGACTTCTCTCCAATAGACATTGCACGACTTTGGATAAATCCAACACCATTTCGGCAAGGCAGAGAATCTTTGCCTCCATGAAACGGCCGCCATCGCAACAACCCGTCACAACAGCATCATCGATAGCTTCTGACTCACGGCCCGGTCGCTCAGCTTTGGGATTTTGCTCATGCGCATGACGCACTTCTTGGGGTTTCTTGTTCGACATGCTTCAATTAGGAAATGAACGCAATGAGGTCCACAGGTGTCAGCAGAAGTGTCTTGTAGTTGAATGCGGTTTCTTTGCCACTTGAACGGAGCAGAGCGTTCCACGAAAGACAAGAACTCCGCACTCAGCGGCGGTAAGCCGAAGGAATCAAAGTAGTACACTTCACCCGTGCTCGACACGTAAAACGCCACCCAATGCTGACCTGGTAAATGTTGCGGATCTGTGTTGCTCACGAAACAAGTGTCTTTGATAGGGTGCTTCAGAATAGTGTCACAAGAGAAAACGCCCAGGAAACGATGTTTTGTGTGAACGTTTTCCTTCAACACTCTGCTTATTTCAAGCGTGTTCATACGATACGCCAAGTACCGCCGTCTTGTCTTCAGTTCATGTGGTAGTCGGTGACGGGGTGTCGATCTCGGGTCAGCTCGACGACGTTGTCGTACACCAAGTAGAGTAGCACCGTTGTTGTCGCTTGTAGCGCCGAGCGGAAACTGACTTCCACCCTCAGCTGACCCGCTCTTATAAGGTTCACGCGACACCCGTCGTGCGATCTGTCTGGGGTTAAGTCGAGGGGGAACACCGTGTAACCGTTCAGGAATTGATCGTATGAAATACCGCAGGAGCGCGCGCCCTCGTACATCCCCGTTTCCGTGTGTGGCGCCAAGTACTCTCTCACGGCCGCTTTGGTCTTAAAGTCGGGCACGTAGGCGTCGTTCGGCACTTTCTGATCGTTCACTATCACTTGAAGCGAGCTGATGTCGTAATGCTTCATCTCGAACGGGTTCTTGGTGTAGCTACCGTTGAAGGCGTCGTGGTCAAGGAAGCAAATCATCATCGACTTGGGAAGCTGGCCTGTGTTGGAGTGCGTGTAGCTGTGATCTCTGTTACCTTGAGGGATGGCGTACGTCGTCACCTCCACTCTGTTCACCGGGTAGTCGAAGGGCCCGTGTTCTATCACCGCTCTCTCGTGCGTTTCCGCTACAGCGTCCGCCACCAGCACGCGTCGCACGTAGAGCTTTGCTTTGTAGATCTTCAAGCTGTAGCCTCCGTCAGCGGCGCACATCAGATAGAAAGAGGGCGCCGCTTGTTTCAGAGTGAGATTGATTTCTGTCTCTCCAACGATGAGCTTCGGTTGATGAGCCAGGTCAAAGTGCAGTCGCGCCATCAGCGAAAAGCGCTTGTTGGAGATTAGCTTCTTGCGCGCTTTGTACCCCGCATTCGCGTCAGTCAACGTGTCAAACTGACCGAGCGTATCTTCATGCCACCCCTGGGCGCTCATGACGCCGTCCTTCACGTCTTTGTTGTAGTTGAGTAACCCTTCCAAGTAAGCTCGGTAAGGGTAGGTCTCGGTGTTGCCAGACACTTTGAAACCGCCGATGGAGACTTGGACGTCTTTGAAGAGCGAGTGAGCCAAGTTGTTCACCGGAGCTACCGCGTCGGTGTCCTCGATCGCCGCTCCGTTCGCTTTCAGCACTTGACATTCCAGATGAAGGTAATTCTCGTTCAGGTCTGTGTACTCTTGCGACTTGTTGATGGTGAAATTTATGTTACCTCCATCCTCTAAAGAGTTTTTTGTTTCTATCCCCAGGAAAGAAGACTTTAAGATAGTAGTCTGAGTCGGCGCTACGGTGTGCAGGTCGAGCTCAGAGAGCGCGCACTCGTTACTGCTCTCGTGTACGTAAGCCATTGTGTTCTCTCTTCACGCGGCCGACAGACTGACGCCGGCCGCCTCCAGTCTTTTTATTTATACCTGAACGCCTAGGCGCTTACCGGTCGAATACATCCCCTCTACGTCTCTTGCAAGAGCCACCGCCCGTCTGAGGAGAATGCCGGCGACGTTTCGACCCTTTCTTAGACGCGACAGGCGTCTTTCCTCCCGAGAACGCCGTACTCGCCAGTCTCTTCAGAGCGCCTGCGCCTCGGTCTTTCACGCTGCTCTTTAAAGTCCGACCCGCCAGCACATCTTTAGCTACGCCCACACCGGCGCGGAGCAGCGTTTTTCCCGACTTCAATAGCGGGGTAGCCGAGCGCATCAGACCTAACAGAGCGCCGCCCAAACCGTGCCCGCTCTGGAAAGAGCGCCCGCTGTACACGTTGACGCCGTTGCCCAGCTGCGCGTTGTAGTAATCGCTGTACCCTCTGCCGACGGTGCGCCTGGGTGGAAAGTACGGAACGCGTTGACGCATCATTTTTCTCTCTTTCAGCGCTCAATAGGTCTCAGATGAAGTGTCACGGTCACCTCGCCTCTACCGAATGGGATGGAATGACCGGATCGGTCTCTTAAATAGATGCCGACCTCGGTAAACCTCTTGGATTTCAAGGGGAAATAATCCAAATGGGGAAAACTGATAGCTTGCACGCCACCTCGACGCTTTCCGCCTCTGTCCACCGCCACGCAGCGCAACAGCGGCACTTGCATGTCGCCCACACGTCTCTCCTGGATCATGTCGGTGTATATGTACACAGAGTGCACGTCCCCGTAAACATCCATCGAGTAGGCGCCGGTAGTCGGCGACGCGAAACACGTCTTCTCTCCGAAGCCTAGAACGCATGCGAGATGCTGACTCAGCAGGACAGCACAGTGTCTCGGCGGTTTGATGGTGACGCGTTTCGTCTTGGCGTCGTACGATAAGATCCGCATCGGTTTGAGCAAGAAGCTGTCGCCCTCTAGTCTGTCATCTCGCAACGTCTCACTCAAGCGCTCGATTAGGGTGTGGTTGCTTTCGGTGAAAATAGGAGGTATCTCGAATATGTTTGGCATGAAACTGCGCACTCCCATGTCTTTCTCCATCTCTTCGATCATCTGTCTTGCTTGATCGCTGATCGCCTTCTTCTTCACCGCCGGGGACAAGAACTGCTTGTATACGGCATTCGTCTGTCTCAAGTCGACCTCTCTCTTGAACCTTTTTGTTTCCGGTTTCAATTGCTGCTCTTCCGACGTGTCTGATATCTCTTCCACCGTTACATAGCTCGCTTCCTTCCAGCTCAGCGGGAATTTTGAGCTGAACGTTAGCTTGCTCAGACCGTTCGCGTTTTTCATTCCCCTCCAGTCTACCTGTGGTTTTTTTCCTTCGGAGAATTTAGTTTCTTTTAAAACCTGGATCGCCTCCTCTAGCGAACCTTTGGTGCGCAGAGGAACAACGATGATCAAGTCGTCGTCGTGCACGTTAGTCCATTCTGTAGGGAGGATGATCTCAGTCAGAGCCGCTTCGTACGCTTCGGGCAGAAGGAGCGGCGAGTCGAAGTGAGTTCGGAAAGACGTCAAGCTGTTGTCAGGATAATACTCCATAGAGCTGTTGCTAGGTAGAGTGATGTTCATTTTTTTTTTTTTTTTTTTTCTACGTTATTTTTTTGACGGGGATCCACTCGTTGAACTTGTCGTCGTAACCTAACCAACGTACGAAAGCTAACTCTTTACCGTCGACGGTCTTGCGGCGCAACACCTCGTCTATCAGGTAGTTGTTGTCGTAACGACTCTTGTACACCTTCTGAACCTCTTCCGGGTAGAAGACGCCTTTTATCTCCTCGCCCTTGTCGTCTTTCAGCTCGAACCCTCTGCTTCCCAACGTCTTAGCAACGTCGACCACTTCCTCGCGCCAGTTTCCCTCGTACCCTTTGTCGAAGGCGCCTTTAGTTCTCAACATCCTCACTCTGTCACCCGGAGCGATGACGTCGACGGCGGACGTCTTTGTTTTTTTCTTCTTTTTCCATATTTCGTCGATTTGTTTGTTAGTTGGGAGATCTTGTCGGTAGAAAACTGTTTCGCTGTTTTCCGAGCTGACTTGAGCCGGCGCCATTTTCAACGTCTTGTGGTGAGTGCGATTGTAAGAAGACACTACATGGTGCAGTACGTCTACGTAGCGATACGTGCGCTTGTGTGTGAAATAACGCCACAGCTTCTCCTTCAGACTGCGGTTCAAGCGCTCCACTAGACTAGCTTTGATGTCGTCGTTCTCGCCAGTGAAGAACTCTATGCCCTCGCTCTTCAAGTGATCTTGAAAGATCTTGTTCAAAAACTCTTTCCCCTTGTCTGTCTGAACAGTGCGCGGTCGTCTCTCGCCAGTGCCTGTCATCTCTCGGAAGGCCTCGGTGACATCAGCGCCGCTCTTGGATTTAATGGGAACGGCCCACGCGTACCTAGAGAAAACGTCGATCGCCGTCACCACGTACCGGAAGCGGTCGTTGTGAGACGCCAAAGCTTGCATGTCCATCAGATCTATCTGCCACTGCTGATCGATTGCGCCGGTTATAGTCTTGTTCCTTGCGAATTTTCTCCGAATGGGTTTATGTTTAGTGTAGGCGTCCAGCGACACTAAAGCATCTCGGATGACGGCCGGGTTCAGGTGGCGAAAATGATGTTTCTGGAGTTTAGTCACGCTAGTGAAACTGGAGGGCGCTTTGACGTCGGTATATCTAGCTACTACGCGCTTCTTTTCTTTTTCCTTCTTGGTCAGTCTCTTCACTGGTTTGCCCATGGTGGGCCTGTTGAGGGCGTGAACGACGAGCTCGCCGCTAGGCGGTTGCGCCCTCTCCTTTTCTTACTCGCCACGCTCCTATAGGAAGTCGGAGTTTGGAAAAGTTCACTGTCGTCCTCCTCGTCGTCAGAGGATTGATCGTCCACCTGGAGAGAAGAGTCTGCTGCTGCTACTGCTGCTGCTGCTGCTGCTGCTTCTCCTTCTTCCGAGTCGAAGCTCGGTCGTTTCCGACCTCTGTCAGCAAGCCGTGTGTCCAAACTTCGGCCAGGTCCGCTCGCTTTATACAGATGGTTTCCGATCAAGGAGTCTGTGGGAACTGCTTCGCGCAGCGCTTTCGTGAACGGCGAGTAGCCCGCCGGTCTGGGCGCTGTCTTCCTGAACCTGGCAGCGTCGTTCAGTAAGTCCACTATGTTGATGCGATGCTCAGGTGGTATTCTCCGACCCGACATCTCGCGCACCGCACCGTCCTCGTTCCACTTGATCACACCGGATTTCTCCAATTGTTTGTACAGCGCCACGGTCCGAGTGCGATTCCTCTTGGGAACTTGGTTCACCAACCGCTCGAGTAGGGACGCGCTGGCCTCTTCAGCAGACTGACGGAGGTGAGCCGGGGGCGAAGAAGAGTAGGACGAAGAGATGTTGCTGTTGTGGGGATTCGCGAGAAAAAATTGCAATCTATTCAACAACCTTCGGTATTTCAACATTTTCTCGCGCGATTCCAAAGTGGGGTCGTTCAACACTAAATCCAAGTCCCTGTAGATAAACTGTAGCACCTGGTGCAAGGCCGCGTCGGGATGAAGGGACTGTTCTGCCTGCTTGTGGTAATAGGCCATGTCGGCAGGTAGGCGGGCGGCGGTGGCAGGAGCGGAACTCTCGTTCTTTTCAGTGCGCTCATCAGGAAGAGGAGGAAGGTTTGGAGCAGTAGAAGTACTAGCAGCAGCGACTGCAGTAGTAGCAGCGCTAGTAGTAGCAGCAGCAGCGGGCACATGATGAAGTAGACCTGCTCGTGATGATTTGTAGAGCGTCTCAGGATCCACGAGCGCTAAACGTTTGTAGTGTTGTTGCTGCTCTGAGTCCGTCATGGGGACGACGGTGGCAATGAAGCTGGTGGTGGCGGTAGTGGTGGTGGTGGTGGTGCTGTCGGCGAGTAGGTGTCGAATGAGGTGTCTCATATACGGAGAATGCTCTTTATAAGCGGTAAGGCCATCCCTATGAGAGCCGGAATGAGGAAACCTCCCTCTTGTACCAAGACGCGTCTCTTTTTTTTGATGGGCGTAGATTTTTTGCCGACCTCCCTCAACACGTCAGCCGATTCTCGAAGCTTGTCCAGTTGTTTGTCGCTGAGCGGGATGTTCCCTACCAGTAAATTGTGACAGATCTCACTTAACGCTGCGATCAGATCGTCGCTTCCAGAGTCTATTAGATGCGAGCAGTCCTTTGGCGAGCACTTAGCTAAGTGCTTGAGAGTACCAAAGTGTCTTTCGAGTAGATGAGAAGACATTTTTTTTGCTACTGCTTTCTCTTGTTCTTTTTTTTGTCTAGCGGTACGAACACTAGCTGAGAGTGTATGGACGTCAAAGAGGAGCGTATTCTCAGATCGTCAGGTGTTGACTGCTTGAAGTCCAGAAGGAGGTATGAGTGAGGTCGCTTGAGTTCATGGGTAAATATACTAGAGAGGGCCGCCGCGTTGGACGGAAACACCTGGCGAGACAGACTAGCTATTTGCCCCATGTCGCGCGGGTTCTTGAAAACGATCATGTAGTGAGCGTTCAGACTCATAGTTCGAAAGTCGGGTGATTTCTGGAATAGGTTCTGAGTGATGTATATGACGCTCACGTTCCAGTGATGCGAGTATTTAGTAAAGATGTCGGCTACCACTTGCTGATTGGAACTGCTCATCAGATCGTCCAATATCAGTAGAGTGTGGGGTCGTAAAGCGTCTTCTGCTACTTCCACGTCTCCCGCTATAGACTCTTTGCTAGGAAGACCTTCTCTGAATTCCACACCGTACTGATTTTGCATTTTTTCAAACAGAGGTTGCCACTCGCCGTAATGGTAAAAAGTCTTTTCCACCGGCGGCGTGACCAAATTGTTCACGTCGCTCAGAAATTGATCCACCAAGCGCGATTTTCCACAACCCGACGGACCGCTAATGATACAACTAAAGGGTCCTTGTAGTCGAGCGTTGAAATGAATTTCTGTGAAGAGTTTGCTTTTACTACTGGACATTTTTTTGTTTTTTTTCAGGACGCGTCAGAGAGCGGTTGTGTGTCTGACTGTCTGCTGTGTTTCTCACTCGAACGGTCGGTAGTGAATGGTTGTGGAGAAAAGTCAGCCGACCTTTTTATTGATACCGGCCGGTGTCACAGTAGCGGCGGCAGAAGTGACTTTTTTTTCTTTTTTTTTTTTGCGATAAAATTCTATTTTCACTCAATAGTCATAAATGTTTGTATCAGACTCCAGAGGAGTCTGATACAAATATTTATTTTTTTTTTTTAAAAAGAGGAGGAGGAGGAGGAGGAGGAGGAGGAGGAGGAGGAGATTAATTTTTTATTTTTTCTTTTTTCTTTTTTTTTTGATCATTTAGGCAAAGCTCGTCCCTTTGCCGCTTTTTTTCTATTTCTGTGTTGTGACACGATCGTCTCGAAAAAGCAATAAGGCGTGTGAGCGCGGCGGTGACAAATACATATTGGAGCGTATGGTTTAAAATAGTGCGTCCCTATCTTCTTCAATTCGGCTGCGTTGCAATATGCGGGATAACAAGTGACGACGTCGAAACGTTTAGAGACCGTGTTCACGTCGGCCACAACGCGCGCCCACCGAGTGGGAGCTGCAGTCGCTCCCAAGAAACCGATCGGCTTGTCAAATCGTTTCATAGCACTTATTCTCACTTTATAAGAGGAGGCAGGGTGAGGAGAGTAGCGGCGCTCTTTCTTTTCATGAAACGCCCAACGAGTGGGGGCGCTGAGAGCGGCTGTTATGCAATGGTAGAGTAAATGCTGTTCTGAGAAGACGGCTCTCGGCCATGTCGCTACGTTTTCCTTTTCCGCTCTTGTATAACGACGATGGCGCTCAGCTTTGCATTTCTCGAGAATTCGGTACGCTTCAAGAGAAGCGTGAACCTCAACTACGTGACGCTCTCTCCTTTGAGATAAAAAAATAGCCGGGCAGTTGAGGAGAGCACTTTGTTCGCGCGACCGTCTTTTAGAAACTCGCGCCCTCTGCAGCGCCATATTTCTTTCCTCCGAAACAAAAAAGACTGAGTGAAAATAAAAATTTTTAAAAAACAAAAAGCTCAAACAAAAAAAATAAGCAATAAGCAGACTCAGCTCGAAATTCCCTGCTGGCGTGATGGCGGTGACTGCAGGCGGTGGCGGCGGTCGGCTGGCCGGCGGTGGCGGTGTCGGCGGCGATGGTAGAAGGGTGTGTGGAAAGAGAGACGCATCTCAGTCTTTTATAGGAGCGGCGAGTCTGACATTTTCAGCTGTCGCATGCTGACCTGCTGCTATCATAAGAGAAACAAAAGCCCTAATCACGCTTTTCAGCTGGATCCTTCCACCCCGCCAGACATGGATCCAGATGGGAAGGTGGTTTAAAATTAAATCCGTGTACCGACTGTCATACAATAGAGTAATTAGTTGAACGCGTGTTACCTGTATAAAGGATTAGCCGGTCATGGGCTCAGCGTGTGTATAGAAAAACAACTACAGGTAGCGTGAACAAAGCGACCCCCTCCCTTTCTGTCACTCTGTCTGTGACTAGAGGGTGTGCGTGTGGTAAGCGGCTTAAATCTAAAGAAAAACAAATCACCCTCTCCTGTCGTCAGCAGTCAGCCGGCCGGCGGCTGGAAAATGCGATTAGAGGGATGATGAGCCGCGTAGTAAGCGACTTAAGGCTGATCTAAAGACCTGCCGTGAGGGGGCAGCTGGCCGGTGGCTTGAAAAAAAAGGGGGGAGTAAGGGTATATAAGGGGGAGTGAAACCGTATTCGGCATCGTCATCATCGTTCACGCTACTACTACTACTACTACTACTACTACTACTACTACTACTACTACCACCACCAGCACCGCGCCTCAATTTGCAGATCCCCATGATGGAAAGTTGCTACCGTGACATGAAGCGGAATGACGAAGCGGCGCGCGAATGTGAAGCTGATGCTGTAGCCTCTGCTACTGCTGCTGCTAGTGCTGCTCAGCGTGCTACTGCTGCATTTACTGCGGCTGTTAGTGACGCTGGTTGTGATGACGTTGTTGTTGTTGCCGCTGCGGCTGTGACTGCTGCTGTTGCTGCCGCCGATGCAGCTACTCATGCCACCGATGCCGACGCTGCTGCTGCTGATGCTGTTGCGGCTGCCGATGACGCCGCTGATAACGCTGCTAGTGCCCGCTCTGCCGCCCTTGCTACTGTCGCTGCTGCTGTTGTTGCTAATGCTCACGCTACTGCTGCTACAGCTGCTGCTACTGCTGCTACCGCTGCTGCAGAGGCTGCTGCCGCTGCTGCCGATGCTGCTGCCGATGCTGCCGATGCTGATGTTAGCAGTCGCGTCGACAAAGAATCGTCATTTGTCACTCTTAAACCTCCAGTTGAACGCGCGACGAGTAGTAGGGCTACCAACGCGACGGCCGGATGGTGCAACTGGTGTCGTCGCTTCTGCTCGTGCGCTTGCTTTTCTTCCAGTCCTACCTGCTGCTGCTACGGTATGATAGTGTTATAGTGTTTGAATGAGAACGCGCGTAGTTACACATAGACGCTGTAACAGATGTGCTTTTTTTTTGAAAATATAATTTTAACATAACATGGAACTTGTTGTGTTTATTTTCTATATATAAGTTGTTTGTTTACAAACAGTCACGTGTCACGTGGTGTTGTTTACAAACAAGAGAGCCACGTGGTGTTGTTTACAAACAAACCCTAAGTAGGTCACGTTACCCTAGTTACCAGAATGCCGGCTTCTGATTGGCTGAGCCTAAGTAGGTCACGTGACGTAAGCAGGTCACGTTACCATGGTTACCAGAATGCCGGCCTCTGATTGGCTGAGAGCTTCTAAGTAGGTCAGTAGGTCACCCAGAATGCTGGCTTCTGATTGGCTGAGAGCCCTAAGTAGGTCACGTTACCATGGCAACGGGTCACGTGACCAAATGGAGGCCTCTGATTGGCTGCATGTCGATTGAGTAATAAACAGTAGTTAACTATAGTCCCGTTCCGATACATACTATACTACTGGTAGGCAAAGGGGGACCGTGCCCCATTATCGACATTGGTCCGCCTTTTTTTTCATATTTTTTCATATTTTTTCATATCTAAATGTGTTCCAAGTGTTATTATAGTCTACATCATATTTGGAGGATGGGGCGCAATAAAATATCCTAAATGGGCAATGAGAGGTAATTTAGACAGTCCCATAAGCACAGGTATATAGTCTTTTACCGTGTATTTCCAATGGGGGGACTAATTGCATGCACTCCAAAAGTATCAATCGGCTGAATTCTAAGCTGAATTCTCGGGAATAATGCTCAACAAAGTAGTTAATACATGAAATCTGGCCATATGGAACCTTCTGGTTCATTTTTATCCAAATTTAATTTTGAGCCCTAATCATCGGGCCATGCTACTTGTATGGTAGCAGGTTATTCGGAATACCCTGGATCTACATTCAGAAGGAATCGACATGCTCAACACCTAAGTCAGCCTCATAAAGACCACATAGAGATCTCGGACCACCAAACCAAGGCTGTTTACAAAAACGATCATACAGTAAATCTAGGCATTTCAGACATTGTGACCTCTGATTGGATTATATTAGTCGATGGGAATTATGGTAAGCTTTGATATTATGCATTTATAAAATCTGTGACTTGTTTTGACATGGGAAATAATAATGACTAAGCACTAGCCAATGCCAGGGTGAGCTAAGAGAAATTGTGAACATAGTGTGAATATTATCAGTTCTGCAACAAAATCCAAGATGGTTTCTCAGGTGAGTGGCTTCACAGGTCAGAAAAAAACTGGATCGATAAAAGTGGGCATTTTGTGGTCTCCGAATGAAAAACTAACATGGTTTTAAATTATTGGGATTATTTGATGAGATTGAATGACCTTTGGCCACTCTTAAAACATGTTATTGTATATTTGATTGTAGGTCGAAATGTTTTGGTGGTCCGAGACCAAGAGGGATGGGCCACTGAGGTAATTCCCCCTGTAGACACCAGATGGCAGGCTGGTGTGGCTGTGTCCTTCTGACCTAGATAGGATTGCACCACTCCATGATGTCAGGTACATATACACCCTGACCACTGCAGCCTGCCCTGGTGAGCCACAGTCTAGGGGTACACTGATCCACTTAACTATCAACCTCATGGATAAAACCATGCCAACTGTGTATGTCTTTGGTCCGACTTAACCCACGGACCAGCCCTGAAGACGGTAACGACACTCACCTTACATTTAGTTATTTTGTCAAGCTAATTGCACTCTTTTTAAGGCCAGTGCATTAAGGATTGCCTCGGGCTTAAACTCTTATACAGGTCCATGATTATGCTATATAGAAACACAGAAGAAAAATAATTACTTCCACAGCAGAGAAAGATAACAATGTGATAGTTCCTCTCACAGACACCAGGTGGCAGGCTGGTGTGGCTGCATCCTACTGACCTAGATAGGATTGCACCACTCCATGATGTCAGGTACATATACACACTGCCCACTACTGGCTTCCGTGGTGAGCCACAGTCTAGGGGTTAAATGCCGAGGCTCTTTATTGATTAACCATCAAGGTTCGAATCCTGAACCCACTAATACGTCCGCCAACGATCCACACAATGTCTGTCTCCCTGAGGTGGGCTGGTGTTGGATCAGCCCCTGCCATGACAGTTACGATACTCACCATACTTTTCTTTTCAAGGTCACGTGGAAGTAAATGGCGCCATCTACCGAGTCATATGGTATTCTGGTCTGCATTGAAGGGTGTTCTGGCTGCTAATTGGGTTATATTTCAGATGAAACAAAAATGACTAAAATTGTGAAAAATTCTTGGTGTTCCCAAATACCCTTTAGGTAGAATAGCACATGCAGTTTTATGCTATGTAAAGAGTTGGGGAAATTCTGAGGCATGCAAAACTTATGTGGACAAATGTCGATTCTAGGCCCAAAACAGGGCAAAATGGGACTACCTGTAGATAGAAGTGACTTTTTTGAGATTTTCACGGTCATGCTCTCTATTGAGGCTGAAATATTGTGTGTGAGGGATTGTTTAATCAGACTAGGGCTAGGACTATGGTCAACAAATTTTGTGGATGGCTAATTTTGTGCAGTATGTTATATAGAAACATAGAGGAATAATAATCACTTCCTTGTGACCTCAAGGCTTTTAGACATTGCTTCTTCCAAGAGACACCAGGTGGCAGGCTGGTGTGGCTGCGTCCTACTGACCTAGATAGGATTGCACCACTCCATGATGTTAGGTTCATATACTCACTGCCCACTGCAGCCTGCCATGGTGAGCCACAGTCTAGGGGTAACTCCGACATAAGCCCATGTAAGACCGTATGACCATAAATCTGTGGTGCACTTCCCGTGCCACACCCTCACTGTCCGCTAGTACCCCCGCGACAGTCACGACACTCACTGCACTTTTATACTACTTAGGCCAAACAAACAAATAATCTGTGTTCAGGTAACATGACTAAACAAACTAGGGTCGATCAGTCAATTTTTTCTTTTTTTTAGGATTTATTTTTAGGCTCTTGTATTGGAGAATCTCACTTTATAGAGTGGTTATTTAATAGTGTAGAACCAATATCTGTCTAATTTAGCCATTATCAGCTCTGTTTTTGTCATACAAAGGATTTCCTCCCTTCTTATCCAAAGGATGACAATTAGGATATCTGAGGGTCATTAGGTATGTCCTACCCCCTTTGGTGATAACCTAGATCGGGAAACCCTAAAAAGATTAGGGTCGGGCCAAAATGATAGGGTCGGTCTGGTTACACAACTTTTTTTTGGTTTGGCCTTATCCCTCTAAACCCCCAAGTGCCCATATAAATAGCATTCACCTGGGACACATGCAAATCACCTCTCAGACCATGGTTTGTCAGAGGGAGGTGACATTGACAAGAATTTAGCTACCTACCAACTCTATGTTTTGTCATGGTAATTCATGAATGTTTGCTAAAGCAAGCTATACCAAAAGAATTGTACATATGACACTTGAATCAGCAGAATACAATTCCAAGTGTATGTGCTGAGTGGGTGGTTGGGGCTGTGTGATTGACAGATGCCCTGTGTTGTTTGTGTATCCCTGGGGCACAGAAAGCATGGGGCTGAGGTCTGAGTATACCTCACAGGCCAGGACCCACACCTCAGCTGGCCCTATGACCTGAAAGTTACTGATGTGGTCACTGAACAGGTCTGCCCTCCGGGGAGAAAATTATGGGACTAACGACCATTACGACATCCCTTCCCACTACCCCGCTGTGGCTACTTACACACAGCACCTGTACATCAAGTTACAAGCCCCTCTCCCAGACCTTGCTGGACGGGTAGTAAGACCTGCAGGTTTAAAGGTGGCATAATGCATTAATGCAAAGTCTGCGAGGGACAGGGTAAGCACTTGGTATATTTTGTATACACAAGTATTCGGCTGGGAAGGGTCTTTTTTGAGCAAAATCCCCCTCACCAAGGCAGTATACGGCATATGAGGTTGCTGCTTGAGGTGGCCGCCGGTCACCTCGGCCCCATGGTCTAATTGGTACCACATGATGTGGTCAGATAAATCTCTGGACTCCACAAGAGGGTCAACTTCAAAGAGATAATCAGATTACTGCCTGTATATATTATGGACTGGACTATGGTGTTGATGTATTGATATTTCTTAAAATCCAATATTGTATTGAAAGAAAATGGGTATTGGTATCTCCTTGACTTCAGCTTTCCAACAGTGAAAGAATTTTTCAAATATCCCTATTAGAAGCTGAGTTAGGTCAATCCAACTATCATAACCATATAAATAATATGTCATTTTTACCTTATTTTATTTACATATACTTATACATATTGAGATCTTATATGTAAAGTTTCCCTGATGACATTCAAAAATTGTAGCAGAAACAATGATGACAAGTGAACCATTCTATACAGAGTGATGACACACAGTTACATAACCACCAGATGTTTATGCAGCCTCCTGGCCAACCCTGGCCACCACAGGAGGTCGGGGGCAGGTCCCCTCCATCCCAGTTGGGGAGGTTTTCTTCCTCATATGCTGGGAACTGAAGGGTCTGCCTTTTTCCGATATCCCCTTCATCAAGGGTCAATTTTCACCGAAATCCCCCTCACCAAGGATCACTTGTTGGAAATTGCAACAAACCCCCCCCCCCCCCCCAAAAAAAAGTATCATAATCTGGGGGTTTACACCCAAACACTTGACCACACGGGTGACTTTTGACCAAAATCCCTCTCACCAGTGCGCTTTCTCCGGAAAGTTGCTAAAACCTACACACTTTTGACTAAACCCCCCCTCAGCAAACATAAAAACTGATATGTAGCAATCTGCTGTTTTTTGCTTTTCATTTTTTGGAAATACAAGATCTCCTATGCTTAAGCACTGGAAGGCCGTATTCAATGCCCCCCATTGAATACAATGTGACTGTATTCAATGGGCTAAGAAAAAGTTGTTTGTCCTTCATTAAATGGATTCAAATTTTTAAAAATAAACACAAATGCCAACTACATTGATACTGCTCTGATGTATTTTACTCGTGGGGGCTGAGGCGCATCCCACTCAGCCTGCACTTTCATGAGATAATGCCCTAGCCCCCACTCGTGAAATACAACAGAGACAGTATCAATGGGTGTTGGCATTTGTTTATGTATTCACATTCATCTATCCATAGAGGGGATATAGAATTACATATACTGGGTACGATGTACATTTCTTGTATGGGGTAAACACCCTAAAAAAGGACCATAACCCAGATATGGGCAAATCAGCTTGCCCAAGTAAAAACACATATGTGACACATATGGGTCCCACTAAGGGAGTGTTCATTTATCAGTTACAGGGGGGGGGGGGTGGTGGGTTTGAGGGGGGTGGCGTAACAATTTCTGACCCTTCCTGAGGGGGGCGTAAATAGTTCTGACTCTTCTTTAGGGAGCGTAAAAAATTCGGCGTGGGGGGCACAAAATGTTCTACGCGCTCTAGAGGGGGGTGTAAAAAATCAGCGCGAAAGCTCACCATCCTCCCCTGTAATTAATAAATGAACACTAACTAAGCAATGTTGGCTGGGTTTGTCTAGCAACAGTAGCTTTTTTATTACCAGGAGTGCATCATGGAGGTATCAGCGCAGGACGGTGCCTATGCATGGTTGCTATGCGCACTGTCACAAGTTAGTGTAGCTGCGTAGTGAGGTATACTGTAGCTGCACAGTATAAAAGGAGGTATTTTTGGTTTCCAGTATGACATACTGTATAGCTACACTCACCTACTGTAGAACACCACACACAGGAGATCATGGGTTCGAGTCTAACCTTGGCACCATGAGAGATACATTTTTCTTTTCATTTTTCTTTAACCCAGTTAGTTAACATGCATTTGCACTGATATTGACATAGAAATGTTAGCTAGTGAATATTTGAATATGTACATGTGTATAATTTAGATTTTCTATAGATAAACAACAGTAGTGCCTATTGTGCCAAGGTGGGATTCGAACCCACCTTAGTCATTCCATTCCTGTGAGTATTACACCGACGAGCCAGAATCATGCGACAGTGACAGCGAATAGCGATAGTTTATTCACCCAATTAAACATATTTGGCTGCATGCTCTACTCCTGTGATCGTATAAATGCTAGCAAACAGCCGTTTCGAGTCGCTTTAGTCATCACGAGGCAGCGATGCACTTTCCTACTAGAACAGCATAGCTGCCTCGTAATGACGTCACAGCCTTTCCGGCATTCTGATTGGTCGAGAAGTTTGGCGGGAAAAATCCCAGCCCTCTGCTTGGTCGAGACGAGATTCAAACGCCCCAAAACGAAAGCTCCTTATGTAGAGAAGAGATAGAAAGGGTACATACAGAGTTCAAGGAGCAAGTAGGAGCATATGCTTCGTCATGAACGACATGAATAGCAAGGGTTCGTAGAACGTTCTCTTGGGAGAAGAGTTGTAGGAGAGGTAGCGGCACTAGCTCCATATTTTGTTTTGCCTTATTCATTTTTGAACATTGGTTTATCATTCTGACCAATATCCCTATGACTAACCTGGGCTAGCCACTACAGACTGAAGTCCGAAGCATTTAGATATCAGTGTGGCCCAACAGGGCTTAAATATGATTCGAAAACAATATCAAATTTCAGAAGAAGTGAGAGTTACACCATAAGAATTAAAAGAAGTCAGCCATCTTACAGTTGACGAATCTACCCCTACTAATGTATTCAATACATAGACAGAGCTGCACGCTAAAGTGACTGAGTCAGTAGTTACACAAGAGCTACCTGCCCCGTACTGGTCGCTGCTGGCCGCAGGCCTAGTGCAGTAGGGTAGGCCAAAAAAGGCCCACTAATTCACATATGGGTAAATATAAGGAAAAATGGTCACATTTTATGAGTATTTTATATTTCAAATTATAAAAGGGTTCAAAATGATTATTTGTGTAATGATTTGTCAGTCTTACCCTGCAAGAAATGAGGAAAAACTTGATTGACATATCTTTTTGAAAGTGGGCCTTTTATCCCCACCCAGGGGTAAAAGGCCCACAAATTCGACAGCAGAGGGCAAATATTTGCAACCTTGTGACCTTGGCCATTTTCAACCCTGGAAAATAATTTTAAAGACTATTGTAGGTATGGACATCTTTTAAAATAGAATAAAGGGTCTAAAAACTAAGTTTGTGACCAGGGTTCCTTTTTTTTGTGCAACTATCCGATCACTGGGAAGGCAGCCCCCCAGAAAAATTGTAGCCCCCACCCCCCTACTGGGGTAAAAGGCCCACACGAGGGGTAAGAGGCCCATGGGCCTTTTACCCCAAAATCTAAATAGACCTTTTACATGAGGCTACACCTTTTCTTCAAAGGTCACAGGACAGATCTGCAACTAGTATTCACTTTTATATTTCATTTATGCTTGAATTATACTTTAATACACTATCCTACTGCCCTTATATCATGGGCCTGTTACCCCCAAACTAAAATGGGCTTTTTACCCCAAATGGGCCTTTTACCCCACTTAATCTTGGAATACCACTAAACAGATTATAACATAGTACTGCACAATTCCATAAATTAATTTTACTTAAATTTCATTTTTAGAATGTTTAAAGTATTTTATGAACTACATTATTCGAAAAAAAAAGAAAAAAAAGTATTAAGAATTTATTTTAAAATAATATTTTTTCATTTTTTCTAAATTTCGGCCAGATTTCTCATCCGATTCCACTCTCAATCAGTCAGAGAGGTCATCTATATACATCTAAGCACCATTTGTCCCAACTGTCAAAATTATGGATTTAGTTTATTTCTGAGGAAGGGTGGGCAAGTGTGCCCTTTGCCCCACTGGGCCTTTTATCCCTACTTACCCTAACTACATTGTACTGCCGAGGGCATTCTTAATTCCGCACAAGTCACGTGACCTTCGGCAGCCTAGAAACGCCGACCCTCGGGAGCGTGCAATATTGCCTAGGACTATTGCACACTGCCCTGAGGAACGGCTCTCTCATTGCTTTTACATTGACAGTCCGTATTCACCATGAAATACAGCACTATAGCTCTGACAATGACTATATTTGCCCCAGTGCTACTATAGCATATACCTGGGAAGCAGTGGTTTCAACGTGGCATATTATCATATTACAGGTATAAAATAAATGTTTTATGACATCTGTAGGAAGTCTCACGGGGTTCCCATGGGATTCCTGCCTGTAATTAGATATATCACATACCCTCTACTCTCACCATTGGTTACTGTCAAACTCCCTATACCAAGGAACATATGTAGGCAAAACTCCATGCCATTGACATACATGTAGATCATACTTCACGAGTTGAAGCTGGGTCATATCACACGATGATGCCGAAGCTTCGAGTGATGTATGATGTACATGTATGTCAATATGTGGGGTTTTGTGTTCATTACATGTTCCTACTGTTTTAAAAATGAAGGAAATCACCAAACTTGTTGGCCATGGAGTCTGGCTGCACCACACTCCATGTGGGCATGGAGTGCAGCCATAGGTTTAACATAGAGAAGCCTGTATGTCCCGTGTAATAAAGTGCGTTTACCAAGGTAAGGGTCGTTGACTAAACTACAAAGCTAAGTACCACAGTTATCCAATACATCCCGGACCCATCCCGAACCCATATGTTACCCTCAGGGACAATGACCCTTTCCCGCCATTTCATGACGTCACACACAAATTGACCCCTTATGGAGGCCAGTTAGCGCCACTCAAAGCCTCGTTTTCAAACCTGAATAGCCTCGTTGTGACCTGAGTGCCGCCATGTTGACCTTCATGTCTGCATCAGGCCTCACCTGGCACTGTAAGGGCCGCATCATGCATCCATGATACATGCTCATGTGGCGGCATGATGCATGAATGCAGCCCCTTTGAGTAGCTCACCTCTGCTTCATTGCAGCATCATACCCACCCTACAGGAGTGTATCAACCCTATAGGTTTGGGATAATGCGTAAATGCAGCACTGGTGAGTTACTCGCCAGGGCTAAATCATGCATCATGCCCACTGTAGGGTGTCATGTATTTAAGCCCTATGCTGCCCCTGGAGGGTTAGAGTACATAGTTTCGGGCTGGGAGACCACTCCAGGGACTACCGCCGGTTATAGAGTCCCCCTCTCCTCTGTAGTGTCGGACCCTCACCCCGCGGGCTGGGGGTGGAGGGGGGCATTGTCTCTGGGTCGTTGACGTCCTCTGGGACTCCTCCCTCCCTCTCATCCCCCCCCCTTATACCCCCCCCCCCCACCCCCCCCCCCCTCTCCCCGCGCCGCATTCCTCCAGGCGTAGTTACGGCGGCACGGGTGGTGCACGAGCCGCGCCCAGAAGGTGTGTGAGTGTGTGGGGGTGGGGGGCTTGGGCACACCCTGTATTGTTAATTCCATCTTTTAATTCCGATTGATTTTGGTAACAACCATCGGATAAACAAGTTTATATATCGGGATAAACTATTTACCATACATATTGGTTCTGTATTGTATAATCATTTCCTTTAGGCTTACTGAATATACGTTTCAACCGACCCAAGTACCCGGGGATACAACAAGAAGTGCTTATTAGATCCAATCATCTCCTGAATACATTTAAATGTAAATACTTCAAGACCTGTAGGCCATGTGGTCAGACGGTCTGAGTTTTATGGGTGTGAACATCATTGGTACCCTTGTCATGGGAGAAAGACAACAAAAATGACACCCTGCCCATCATGAATTCAGCAAAAAAAACATATTCTTATCATGGGTGGCCGTGAAAGTGGTGCCCTTATCATGGGTGACCATAAGGAAATTGAAATTCCTCACATGGTCTTTAAGTGAGCCCATTTACCTTCCAAAATTGCCTATACAAAGCACCTCTTATCAAGGGCCCGCGCGAATCTGTACCTATAGGGTCCAAAACTGGCCCCTTTCTTGAAATCGTGTTCACACATGGTATCCAAATCTTGGGGAGGGGGAGGGCATATATATGAGACGGGGTGTGTGTGTGTAGGTGGGTTTGTCAGTTGCTGCTGGTTGTCATCCATCACAGAGAGTGTCGTGGTACGACGTGTGCCCACCTGGTGTGTAACGGTGTAAGTGTGCCGTCTGCTGAGGGGTGGCCCTCACTCAAAAAATAAGTCTCCAGACTCTTCAAAGTGACGGTCATAAAATAAAAGAGTCAAAAACTCGTCTAAGTGACAAGAAAGCGGGTCTTCTAGCTGGAGATAGAAGAGCCACTTGGCATGTACCAGCCCAAAACCCGACATTTGCCAGCTTCAGATTCTATTTGTGGGATGGTAACCTGATAGGTTAGACAACTTTGGACTCGTTTATTTTATGACAGTCACTTAGACGAGTCTGGGGAAGAGTTTACGTTTACATCCTCATCCTAACACTAACCCAGCTAACAAAAAAAACCATTACTTTACGTCAAAAATACGTTTTTAAATCTTTATATAACGTTATGCCATAGTAAGGAGCCTTAGAGAAACGTTATATAACGTTAGAACATTTTGTATAACGTTTCTTATTTACTGGGAACCATCTGGTAAATCAGAGCCGGACCCAGGAATTTGAAGGGGGTGAAGGGGGGGGGGCACCAAATACCAACATACAACTGTACCGAAAAACGTTGTGCTGCGACTCGTAGCGGATCAAAACATCATCAGAAAAATCTAATGCCCCTGGATCCGCCCCTGCTCCCTCTTTCTGATATGTGTATACTGGTCGAGTCTTATTTTGGAATTGGGTGAAAGTCCCAGTTTCCATATACTACAAACGTGGTAAGTAGTATATGGAAACTGGTCTTTTCACCCTCGGCACGTGTTGTTCAACCATCATACTTATATAAGGTACATCGCATATATCTAAGTAAGTAGCAGGGGTGTTTTGCTCCAGTCATTGTTGTTATCATGTGATAATGACGAATTTGACATGCTGTAAGATTGCCTAGCACTGTATGATTAGAAACACATCCCCGAGTATGATTGTTTTAATATGTGAATAGAAGAACAACAACAACCGTTTTCTCTGGTAATAGGTATTTTATTTGGCTCCGGTTTTCTCTGATATTGAATGACCCATGTACTTTATACTGCCCAAAAAGGGTTCACCGTAGGCGTTGTACTGGTACAGTAGTAGAAATAGCCTTTAGATCAGTAGCTTCATAAAATGTTCCCGCCGACCTTTGCCGCGCAACACCCGACCATGCGGCACCATTGTCCAGTCACGCGGCGAGATTCTCGTGTATTCTCGTGTGTACCCACCGTGAGACCCGCACTCTACGGGATAACTGACACCATCATCGTTATAGTCTTTAGTTTCCCGAAGAAAGAGTTCACTTCTACTCGTTTTTTTAAGGAGATTTCTATGGCAGATGTTTCCGCGATGTCTGTGTATGAGGATGGCGTTACAAGGCGTTCAGTGAGTGCTAGTACTCCATGTGTGAGGATATTCTTTGAGGAAATTCTGGAGGTACAGCTAGGGCTCCCCATGAGGCCGTTTTTCCCCATTGGTTTTTGTGTCCGTATGTGTCATACGGGGTCCCGGCAACCCATACGGGCAAAAAGTGTTTTTCCTCATCGGATACGGACATTTTTTATCAAAAAGTAGAATCCCACATCCTATACGGATCCCGTATGCGCATACGGAAAATAAGTGTTTTTCCTCGTCAGATACGGGAATTATTTTCCACATCGTGTCTGTATAAGTCTCCTCAATTCCTGAGCTATGGGAGTAGCATAAATTTTAAAAAAGTGCCCCGTATGCAGCATACAGACATTTTAACACCCTCATACGGACATTTTAACTCCCACATAGGTAACAAAGTACCCCACATCCACATTGAATGTAGCGACCTTGACCTTGGCCAACTAGAACATGCTTAAATTGATATTTCTTTGAAAAAAGTAAGGTGTATTCGGAGGACAAGAGGGCTTTAACCATAAAGAAATAACCTTTCAATCTCCATTCCCTTATATATATGAGAGGAGTTGAGGCCAGCATGACTTAGCCTCTAGCAGCACTGAGTCCATACATTTTGGCCTAAGTATGTACGATGGCAGGTTAGGTTGATAAGCAGGGGCATACCCACACCCCGATACCCACACAGGGGAGAAACCTCTCTCGTGTAAGCCCGACAGGCAAAAGATATCGACCCAACAGGCCATTGTAGAAGTGTTACTACCTTGCTAATTCCGGGCTGTGTTGGTGCTGCCACCTAGAGACTAAGTCATGCTGGCCTCAACTCCTCTCATATATATATATATAAGGGAATGGAGATCGCAAGCCAATTGCGGGAGGTCATGTGTACCTAAACCATTATTCTGTAAGCTAGTACAGTCCCCCACCTCGCTTCTCCCTTTTTAAAGTGCACATATATGTATGTAAAAAAATGACTCTAGGATTGTTTTAATGAATACACAAGTAAAGTCCAACTTCTACCCTTATAATAAAAGAAAAAAAAATATATATATTGAGTTTCAAAGAAATTATACAAAAAAATGTCTTTTCTTCTGTAACTCGGTAACTTGCCTATAGACTCCTCGTGTAATGGTGGTAGACAATAGCTATCAGAGTACAGAGCTGGCTGGGCGCCAGAGGTGAAGAAAACACTCCAAATCCAGTGCCTTCCCCGACCTCTCCTGTCTCTTCCCTGACCTCTCCCGTCTCTTCCCTGACCTCTCCTGTCTCTTCCCTGACCTCTCCTGTCCCTTCCCAAACCTCTCCTATCCCTCCCCTGTCTCTTCCCCAACATATATGTATACGGACCCTATATGTATACCATCCCCAGCCTACCTCCGTATGTTGCTACATATTATGACATCACAGAGTTTCCTGGAATGTAGACTGGTTTTTGTACATTTTTACAATTAGGGCAGGTGAGTGCCGTATTGGTATGCCGTATGCAGCAGAATTTATGCCAATCCCGTATGCACATACAGACGTGATACGGAGGGGGGAAAAAACTGTTTTTGGGCTTCCCAATACTGGTCCGTATATGGTCCGTATTTTTACTCTATATTCGTTCCGTATTGGACCAATGGGGAAAAACGCCCTCCATGACAGGGGTTGATATTAACGCTGATAGTATCCCCAATGGCCCGTAACTTCGGGTCCAGGCACATTTCTGGAGCTACGGGCCGGGTGGCCCATAGCTGAGAAAGTTTAATGTCTACCCCTGCATGACCATGCCCACTGTCGATTATAGCAAATGCCCATGTCGCCATGCCGATTTTAAGTAATCCCTATGTCACATGTTACATATACATGTACATGTACTAAGCCCCACAAATGCTCATGTCAGATTTCAGGTGTCTAGACCAATATTCTGGGGGTGAAAATTTGTAGTTTTGTCAACGCGGATGACGCTGTAGCTGTGTCGGTCTACCAAGCATGCACCCCGACACGCAGGGAGGGGCGCGACGAATCGTCACCAATCCTGAAGTTGATTCAATTAGAAACATAAAGTGCCTTATTCTGATTCCTTCTGCCTCAGGGGGAGGCCCACAAAGGCGCCCCGCGGCCGTGTGTAGTTCCCGCGGCCACCACGGCGGCGCTGCGGCCGGCGCGGCACCTTGTGTCACATTGAGGCTGTCGCGGTGCATTGTGGGTGTATTGTTGGGGTATCCCGTGATTCTCACGGCGCGTTAGGCGCGTCCTTCCGGTCCATTAGCGGCAGTGAGGCCGACACTAGGCCGACACCAGCCGGCAGGGTACGGGGTGAGGGGACACCAACCGGCACCAGGGGGCGCCAGCTGCTCCCGGCGTCCCCTCGGCGTCCCCTGTACTCCCCTCAGGCCAAGAAAACAAGTTGTGTTCAGGTATCCAGACTGACCCTATTTATGTTGGCCCTACCAATTTTTTTTATGCAGGGCATTTTTGTGTTTTGGGCTACCAAAATATATAATTTCTGAATTAATTTTTAAGAAAACAACTAAAATTATGAGAAGATGGGTGAATTCATAATCTTGAAGAAAAATAGACCTTCCAACGCTATTTTCTTTTGGGCCATGTTACCTGAACACAATTTCTTTTCAGGCTACAGCGTCCCACACAGTGCTGACACCTAGCGGCGGCCGGCGTGCAGTGGGGCGGAAGTAGGTCCTGCCCGCTAGCGGTGCACATGGCGCCCTCTAGCGGAGAGAACCTTCAACACACACATGGAAAGGTCGTATAGCATGCACGGGGCCTTTTATGCTGGGGGCAGGGTTTGATTTGTTATGGCTATCATATGGCGTCAAAAGGGAGATATTGGCGCAAAAGTGGTGGTATCATTCTGTGTGCAGGGGGCGTGGGAGGGATGGGGACGGATGGGGAAGGAGGAGGGGTAACGCCCGTACCCGTCTCTTCTTCCCATGTACCCAGATCTGACGAAGACTCAGTTTCATTGCTTCATGACATACATGTTTCTTGGACTTTCTTAACCCAAACTTAAATGACCCCTCTAACTCTTGACAATATGAAATCACTAAAAATAAAATAGAACGCTGCAATTTTTGGCAAAATATAAATTTGAGTAGTTTTTCACGCAGAACATGATGGAAGCAGCATATTTGGCGATTTCCGAGGCTGTTATTGGGGGAAATCTCGTTTTCCATGGCAACAAAACATTCCAAAATAGCATTTTTGGTTGATTTTGAGTGCCATATGGTAACGAAAATTACCACTCTCCCTAAGACAGTCATATACAAAAAATTCCAATATATCTTGAGTATATATATATTAGTTGGATTTCATTTCGAGTCTCTGCATTGATCCAAATGTATAATATTGCAGTTTAAATAGTGCAGGATATTGCTAGTTACGGCTGAAACTCTCAGATGGGGCCGTGGGTATGTAGCTTGTACTAGATATTACCAATTTTTGACGTCAGGACATGACATATAAGACGTCATAATTTGGTCTATACACTGTACTATCTCCTGTATGCACATAGGGTGTATTGTTTATTTCACCATAAGTCTAAATCACATTCATACCATCATATGGTGTCTCACAAAACATTCATCATCTCAAGAAGTTACTACATGTATCAATACTATACGATACGCCAAGGTATCTATCATGAAAAGAAATGACGTAGCACAAGGGATCATGTATACATGGGGCCATACCCCTCCTCCATCAGACGACACACCTGCCAACCTCTGGTACCTTATAGGGAGCGGTCACTTTTTAACAACGGGGGGGGGATGGGGGGGGGGGGATTAGGGGGGGGGGGCAAAACTATTTGGACCCCTTGAAGGGGGGGGGGGGGCAACAGAAATTGGACCCCTCTCAAGCGGAGGACCAAAAAAGTTGCACCCCTTTTTAGCGAAAAAGCCTGTGCGTGACTATAGCTCCAAGGGGTCGGCCACGCTCAATTTCAAGTTGCCTGGGGGGGGGGGGGGCGGGGGGGCGAAAAAAATGTGGACCCCTCCCATGGAGGAGACCCGCTCGCGCAAAAATCTACCCCCACCCCCGTTGTTAAAAAATGACTACTCCCTTGCCCCAGGTGCCTCTACACAGGTGTGACATACTGAGGTGGATCCTGGCGTGCAGGTGTTTGAGGTACATACCTGTGGTCAGCCCACCCCTCAATACAACCCTCTAAGGGCAGCAGAATGCTTTAATGCTCTATACTCTTGTTCTATCACGATGCATGGATGCATCCATGGGGAGTTACTCACCAGAGCTGCATCCATGGTTGATAAACTCCCGCATGGGCCCACTGTAAGTCTATATGATGCGTACACTGTAGCTCGGGCCAATTATTTGTGGTGCATCATGACGACAACTGAACGTCAACCTTGATGTACCATCCGTGAATCTATATAAAGCCCATGCAGGTAAATCAGCAAATAATTGATTGCGGCGTCTGTAAATACATTTTGTAGTGTGTGGTGTCCCTTGGTATGCCGCGTAGGGAGGGCTACCACAGGGGGATGTCTTTATGCTGCCTGTATGAGGAGAGGGTCATTGGGTAGGGTATACCTGTGGATCGAGAAAACGCCAGGTATAGGGTAGATTCACCTAGAGCCGGACAAATACCTTGAGACAAACACTTGATTTGTGCTTATCCAAGGATTTTAATCTCTTTATTTGTGAATTGAGGTAAAGTTTGAGTGTAATTCTTTCCAAAATTCAAACATTTGAAGTCATTTTGTACATAAATAACCTTAAATTTCACTGTCCGTCTTAGGGTATGTGTCCGACTCATGGTGAATCTACCCTACTTCCTTCACCCTTTAAGAATTACTGCACCATGTACCAGCATGATGCACTCCCATGATACACCAATTAAGTGACAGCGAGTTACTCGCCGCTACTGCATTGGTGCATCATGACGACAAATTGAAGGCCCCCAGACGGGGGGGGGGGGGGTAGCTGTGTCACTTGTCGATCCTAAGAAATGAGTCTTGTCCCTTGTCGATTTAAAGAGGTACGGTAGGTTTGTCCCTTGTCACCAACCCCTAACATCCCCTTGTCCCTTGACCATAAGGCTTAAAACAGGGTCTTGTCGCCTTGTCGAATTTACCCATCTGGAGCCCTAATTGAATGGTTGCTTGGGATTCAAGATGACGGCGGTGATCAAGTCTTGAGTAGGGGGATGGTGCAGGTGGCGGGTTGTGGTTATTTTGGGGAGGTTTGGTGACAATGATGAGGGATTCTTGGAATGTTAACGTGACAGATTGTATGAGTGTGTTTGGTTAATCCTTAAATGGTGGCATGATACCTTAATGCCTTAAAGCATCATGCCCTTGGTCGTCATGATGCATGAATGCAGCCCTAGCTAGTAACATTAAAGCATTATGCCTACCCCATGAGGTTGAGACAGCCCTGAAAGGTCGGCATGATGCACCAACGCAACCCCGGCGAGTTACTCGCTTTAGCGACATCCGTCCTTACAGGATTAAGGTGGTGACTGTGGTTCTAATTTGTCAGTATAAATAACAGCAGTAAGTGAGGTGGGGAACCACTTCCAATGAGTTTGGGATTTGTGAAACCGTTTATTACTTTTATCACAAATACAGACATGTCATTAAATCCAGCAATATGTAGGGAAGAACCGGAAGCACCCGGCAAAATTTGGCTCAAAGGTTGGTAAGGAAGAATTTTTCCAATAGCGCCCCCCCTTTCAAAATCCGGGATCCGCCACTGTGATTATAGTTATGCATAAAGCCTTAACTTATGTGTTGATTGTTTAAAATAGATCTTTGTTTAGAGTTTTGAGATATTAAGATTATTTTCCTATAATTCTAAACTCAGACATGTAGATAACAGCATGCATGGACATTTGTCAATGTGATAGATGGTCCTATATAGTGCATGGATGAAAGTCGACTATGTCAAATAAACTTGAAGATATAACATACCTCATAACTACATAATAGAACACTACAAATGTTTATGCATCTATATAAACACATATCTATTGCTGTGCAGCAGGATTTGTCATATCTATATGTTCCTGCTGAGGAGAAGCATTTGTCATGTCCATGTGGTCATGGACGTTATCTCCTCTCACAGGCCTCTCTCCAACCTGTCCACCTCACCTTAAGATGTATCAATACATCTAGTTCCACACACCAGGACCGTGAGAACTGATTTCACGCCACATCAGGCGGAGAGGACGTACAGCACAAGTCACGTGGTCCCTCAGAAGGGCCGCCATAGAGGGTAGTAGGTGGGGGTGAGGGGTGGGGTGAGGGGAGGACTGCCCTTTTAGTGCCTCTCATCACGCCGCGGTCATCCCTACCCTTTGATGTGGAGACTCAGGAAGGGGCGGGGTCAGAAGGAGATGTGTGCGGTTCAGACCGCTACCTATATATGTGGCTCCAGAGGTGAAAAAAGGCGACCTGGCGACCTGCGCTGTTTTCCAGGCGACCTGGCGGTATGGCACAATACTTAATTCAAGCAACCTGGCGAGTTTTGTATAAATTTGGCTGTAGTAGAAATGGTCTACAAAAGCGACTATGTGATCTGGAGCCCTGAGTTCTGGCCACTTTCCCACCGGGGGCCCATCTGCACCCAATACATGGAAGGGAGATACTGTGTACCGGTACTTATGATCGTTGCTCCCTGGGTTGTTGCCCAGCAGAAGCTAGCGAAACAAGGTCGTCCAGAAATGGAGGGGAAGTGCATGGGGAGGGCATGGTAGAACGATGATAATGACGGGAGACGGAGGGGGGGGGGGGGTCATGGATAGAGGTGAGTGGATATTCTTCCTCTATATATTGGGGCACTTATCACACCCCGGGACAACACTAAGAGTCAAAGAGTAAGCTCCTTTAAGGGCCGCACACTGATTTGATACAGTATACATTGAGATTCATGATGCATGAATGCAGATTTGGCTATTAACTTACCAGGACCACACATCGATGTACATCGATGTGTCATGCCGACCCTATGGGGTTGATGCTCTCCCGAAGGGTCTGCATGATGTATGAATGCAGCGAGTAGCCTCGCCCAAGCTGCATGCATATATGGAGGCATCATGACGGCAAGAGCATAGCGCATTAAAGTACAATGCGGTCCTTAAAGGGTTTTAAGCCCCATGGGCGTGGTTGGACATGATTACCTCCTCCCCTCCAGGTCCTCTCACCTGTACCCAACCCCACCGCACCCCCGGCCTCCAAGACTCCAAGAGCCTTGAAGAGGCGGCACCGCGCGACGTTTGATCGCAGGAATGGTCGCTGAGGCCTGAACCTATTGCTGCCTGAGTGTATGGGAGTGTGTGAGCCGCGTTCCCCTTGACTGGAGTGATGCGTCCACCCCCCCCCCCCTACCCCCCCCCCCCCCCCCCCCCCCACACACACACCTGTCGGCACCTGTGCCGCCCTCACACATCAAAGTGCCGCCAGTGCCTCATGTTGACGCCGCCAGGTGGCCGCTGTCCGTGGTACACGAGCGTCCCGCGGGGGGCGCTGTGAGACGCCGTCATGGTGCCCGGATGTAGAGGGAGACGCTGGTAAATGGGGGAGGCACCAGCGGAAGTCCAACATGGCGTCTTTGACCTTGTGTTTGTGCTGCTGCAGGAACACATGTCCTTGACGCCGTGTGCTGCTTTAGGGTAGACATTGTGTGTGCTGTCTACTGTCTGTTGTCGCGTTTGTCAATGTTTGCGAATTGTGAGTTTGTCTCCCCTTATCTTGGAATTATGCCCTCTCCAACACTAAGTTGACAAACAAGCAGCAAGTCAGTACACTCAACTTAATGTACAATCATGTTTACTTAGGCGTGTTGCAGTGTACATAGTAGAAGTGCGATTATGATATATTTCAATGAGCTTAGGTTTAACAATTGCAATTTAAATTGATGATAGGGAATTAGATTGGAAGTACATTGTATATCTATTCACTTTACAAGTGTAGATATAGTGCGTGTTGTCTCTGGTCGTGTTTGTCAATGTTTGGGGGTTTGTTTGGACTAGTCCCATTATCATAGAGCTATTGCTGTGGACATCCCTCTCCAACACACAGTTGACAAACGAGCAGCACGTTAGTGTACTCAACTTAATGCACTTGATGATGTTGGCCCATCATATTTACTTTAGGCGTGTTACAGTCTTTTAGAAGTGCTGTTATGCTATATTCCAATCAGTGGAAAGAGGTCATTATTTAAAACTCAGGTTTGGCAATTGCGATCTAAATAGATAACAGGAAATTAGAATGAAACTATTTCTATTCATTTTACAAGTTTAAAGCACTGAACTGCCTCCAAAGTTTGGAAACTTTTGAGTGAATCTCTGTACTTGTTTCGTGTATCTGTTGATCAATTTTAAAAGAGAAAAACACAGATTTAAATATTGGTTTCATATATATATGGTCCTCTACGTGGACTCTATCGTCCATGGAGGACATTTTATTGTGCCCATCCACCAAATGTCATACTGTCATAATATTTGTAACAAATAACAATGCAAATAAATCGGACCATGCCTTTTTTTAGCACCCCCTCCCCTCAACATTAGGGTGACCAATAAACTTTGACACCTGTGCCCGGCCTATGTCCCCCCACCACTCATTATCCGCCATGACAAGCAACACAGCCCAGGTTCCAGCAGTATACAAACCCCATTATCATGCTAATTACCAGTGAATATCACAAGCCCTAGATCATTGTATTGAACAGACACCATCCAAAATAAACTGGATTTGAGTAGAATCTCAACCATACTACTCAGCGGTCCTTGGACAGGTGGGTGTGGCTCATGACGTCATTGGGCGTGTCCTATGACGTAAGGTGTGACGTATGACGTAATGTGTGACGTAGATGACGTTGGTAGACGCTGATTGATGGGAGGGGTTACCTTGACCCTAGTAGTATAGTATGTATCGGAACGGGACTATAGTTAAGTACTGTTTATTACTCAATCGACATGCAGCCAATCAGAGGCCTCCATTTGGTCACGTGACCGGAAGTGACCTACTTAGGGGATTAGTGGTGACGTCACGTGACCTAGTTAGCCAATCAGAGGCCGCCATTGGGTCACGTGACCGGAAGTGACCTACTTAGGGGATTAGCGGTGCATTCTGGGTAACCCTGCAGCCAATCAGAGGCCTCCATTGGGTGACCGGAAGTGACCTACTTAGGGGATGGTGCATTCTGGGTAACCTACTGACCTACTTAGGGGACCGGAAGTGACGTCACATGACCTAATGGCCAACCGGAAGTGACCTCATTGAGGATCACGTGACCGGAAGTGACCTGATTGATCACGTGACCGGAAGAAGAAGAAGAAGTGACGTCACGCGACTTAATGAAGAGATGAGCGTCTTTAAGGGGTCACGGGCTTTAAAATGTGATATCTTTTTTTTTGGAGGAGGAGGCGAGTCTCTTATTTTTTTTCGGTAAACTAATAAAAAACACCACGATATAAGTTTTTTTTCATTTTTTATTGTTTTACGAGCGACTGGAAGTGACTTATTGAACTAGTTAGAAGCGTTCTTTAGAGTGTATAAGGGGGAAGGAGGGGAAGGAGGGGAGGGGAGGGGGGGAGGGGGGCCCTTTTAACATGCATGGGGAGGGGGGCGCTTTTAGGATGCATGGGGCGAGTGGTGGGGGGGAGGGGGGGAGGGGGGCACTCTAGGGGGGGGGGGGCACTCTAAGGGGTGCGTTTGTCTCTTTTAAGAAAGAAAAAGATTTTCAATCGAGAGACACGCTTCTTCCTCTCGAGAGGAAGAAGCGTGTCTCTTCGTGTTTTTTTTTTGTTTATCACGTGCTGCGATGAGGCGATCAGCTGCGACTGGAGGAAGTGACACTTTAAGAGATCGCGCGTCTTAATTGTTATGATATATTTTTTTTTTTTTTACTTACTAATAAAGAAGACGTATGAAAATAAAACACAACAATTCACATGTCCGTCGTTCTCGTTGTTTCTTGCTTGATAAAGTCAAGTAATATCGCGATGCCGAGGCCAAACTTTCCCATGTCCTCAGTCAACACTCGAAGGAGTTCAAAAGGCGTACCGCCGGCGCCGTCAGCTTCATCTTGCCACATTTTCAACACTCGGAAGGCCCACTCAGCGGGACTTCCTCCGTATTCGCATTCTTCAGCGATCTTATCTAACCTCTCAGGCGACAATTTTAAATGGTCCCCCACCTCTTTCCACCTGCTACCCAGACGTCTGCCGAGGGTGCCCAAGTGCTTATGCATCGCGCGCGAGTCGGGGTTTTCGAAATCCAACCCCTGTCTGTGGAGAAGGGCCATCCACTGAGCCAACAGTTCCATGCGTCTAATGCGGGTGAAGACGCGACCGAGCTCGCCCCATCTATGACGATGCGGGGTTTCACCCCACCACACTCGGAACATCGCCGTACACAGCTCCTCCGGTGTCTTGACACTGCGCTCTACTAGAGCATCCATACGGGCGGCGCTGACTTTTAAGCTACTGCCCAACTCTCTCCAACAGCCGCTCAACTCTTTACCTAGTTGACGAAGCAAGGCGTCGCTATAGGCTAACCGCCGCTGTCCTACCTGTCGGGTCTCCCCATCATCGGTCTGCTGCCTCGCGCCGCGTCTCACGTCGTCAAGCCGCATTAACTTTTTTTCAGGCGCACCGGGCGGTGAAGGCGAGCTTGAAAGTGGAATAGCTTGAGCCATCTCGTCTCGTCTTGGCGGCGGCGGCAGCGGCGGCGGCGGCGGCGGCGGCGGTGGCGGCGGTGGTGGTGGTGGCGGTGGTGGTGGTAGTAGCCGTTACTGGGGTCAGAGGCGATATGTTTTTTTTCCAACAGAAATGAGAGCTTTTTATACAGAGGGAGTTTAATCCCATTTCCAACAGCGCTCCAGCTGTCTAGCGCCCTGTCCGCATGACGCTTTTTCAGCCGCTCCGCTCCTTAAGAGCTTAGATGACGAGGGGGTGTGGCATCGCTATCCGTGGAGACCAGCTGAAAACGGTGTTTTTTCCTCACTCATAGCCTTAATACCTCCTACCCCCTACCCGAGGACGTCTCCCTCCCTCTGACATTCATTGTAACAAACGTCAGAGGTCAGGTGAAAATCGGATTTTTTTTTCATGCACAGCCTTAGGCAGCTGTCACCCCTCCCTATTGAACTAGCCGGCCGCCCGCCCGCCTGGCCGGCCCGGTCTACTCACCACGGCAGGAGGTGGCGATTTTTGTCTTACACTTAAGTCGCTCACCACATGCACACGCCTCTACTCACAGACAGACACGTTCGTCTTAGGGGGGTCCTGCTTCACGCCACACGCCTCCTGTAGTTTTTTTTTGTATACACACTGTAAGCTCATCACCGTTACCGTTAATCCTTTATACAGCTAACGCGCGCTGAATGGCTGAACAGGGTGGTAAGCGGCTTAGCTCACCACAGTGGATCCCTCAAAAAGGGATCCAGCTGAAAACGTCATACCTTATGTCTTTGTGAATGGCCGCCGCCGGTCAGTCGACGGCAGGCAGCAACCGCTTAACCCTTTATACAGCTAATGCGCGTTGAATTGCTGAACAGGGTGGTAAGCGGCTTAGCTCATCATCACAGTCGATCTCTCAAAAGAGGGGGGGGGAAAGGGATCCAGCTGAAAACGTCATGCCTTATGTCTTTTTGTTTCTCTTTGTGAATGGCCGCCGGCCAGCCGGCGGCAGCTGAACAGGGTCGGTAAGTAGCTTAGCTCTAGAAGCGAGAAGGCGTATATAAGGGGCTTGGAAACCTCCATTCACTCACTCATTCTTTTTTGCTGCTCTCTACAGTCACCACCATGAGCAAAAGACAACAGCTAGCGGCGTTCAAGAACAAGAAGACTACGCGGAACAGCGTTCGTTTAGCGTCAGTGCCTGCTCTTGCTACTGAACATGAGACTACCGCCGCAGCCGGTTGGTCTTATCACCCTCCTGCTGTAGCGAGCGCTCGCGGCAGTAGTAGTAGTAGTAGTAGTAGCAGTAGCACTAGTAGTAGCAGTAGTAGTAGTAGTGGTAGTAGTACTAGTAGTACTACTGGTAGCAGTCGTCGTGCTAGCGACGTTGTTACACTCGCGACGGTACACGTTGCTGCTAAGCGCGCTGCCGCTGCTACCGCCGTCCCGCCTGCCACTGCTGCTGCTGCTGCTGCTGCTGCTGCGCCTGCTACTGCTGCGCTTGCTACGGCTGCGCCTGCTGAGGCTGCTGCTGCGCCTGCTACTGTTGCGTCTGCTGCGGCTGCGCCTGCTGCGGCTGCTTCTGCTGCACCTGCTGCTACTGCTACTTCTACTGACGACAACGCTCCTGGCACAGCGCAGTACTGGCAACCGGGTTTTTACCTCCCCACTACTGTTGATGACTTTGATGACCTGCCGCACGTTGCACAGCCCCTCTCCTCCACCACTACATCGACGGACGCCCTCGACGCCGCTCGCGCTGAGAGTTACAGCTATTCGGACACTCAGCCCCTGAACCGAGAAGAAGAGGAGGAGGAGGAGCAGCAACAGGGTGAGACAGAGAACGACGCTGACGACGAGGCGTACGAAGAACCCGAAGGGCAAGGGGTGAGCGGTACGTTTTTCGGCTTCCCTCTTCGACCTTTCGACCTCACTTCCTCCACTGCTAGCGCCCCCCCGTCCGGTCCGTGGCGACTGCCCTCACCGCCACCTTACGAGGGCGGCGGCGGCGCTTCATCTTCTACCGCTACACACAGCACGGACGGCGTGTGGCTGCGCTGTTCCAACAACGAGACCTCCGATACCACCAGCGCTGACGCTGCTCCTGCTATCGGTTCTGCTGCTGATTCAGCTCACGCTGATGGTGTTACTCATCCTGCGGGTGTGAAACGTTCTAAGGTGAGTTCCAGAACAACAAGGCCCACTAAGAAGAGAAAAATACAAGAAAAAGAAGGAGATGGACGAGAAGAAGCAGAGAAAACACTCGGGTTAGAGTTCTGCTTAGACGGAGCTTTGACGCTGGAGATCTGGGAGGACGTGGCTAGACTGTCTAGGAGGCCGCGCTACACAAAAGACGGCCAGGTGAAAGAGGCGTCTCTGACCAGAAGCAAGCGAGTGCACTTCACGGCCGACGCGCTGCGCGAGCTCATAGCACGCATCGCCGATATCCGCGCAGTGGTGCGCATACGCGACACAGCGGCCGCGCAAGGAAAACCTAATCACACCCCCTGGTTCGCAGTGCTGGATGAGGCGGGCGAAGTGTACGCAGCTGTGAGCTACTACAGCGGTAAGAACCTCGTCCACGTGCGCAAGTACGAAGGTCCTGACAAAAAACCCACACAGCAGGGGGTGACGCTGTCCGCCAGAGCGCTCAAAGAGTTGGATGACAAAACAGAGATCATTCTGAAATATCTCGGCATAGATTCGGAATGAGAGACGCTCAACGCTCACGCGCGCACACACACACACACAGCGTTTGACGTACGCTGTATGAGACAGACAGACAGACAGACAGACGGATACACAGACAGCAGACAGAAAGATAGTTACATAGACGACAGATTGATAGATGGCTAGATAGATAGATAGATAGTTAGACGGCTAAGTAGTTGGTAACCGAGTGAAAAAAAACATGACACAGTACGTATGCGAAAAGTGTTTCAAAATGTTTAAAAGAGCGTACAACCACGAGAGACACGTAGAAAATTGTAGAGTAGTAGCTAAGTTTTGCCCTCTATGCGGCGAAGGGGATTGCCGAAAGAGCGCTTGTCGACGCGAATCTCTGGACGGGGTGACCGTCCCTCCGCGCATATGTGCTGTACCGAACGGGGAGGAAACGTTCACGGCGAATTGGCCTGCGATACAAACGGGCGTCAGGATGCACGGGACTCGCGTGAGTGTAACAAACTTCAGGCTACCAACCGGCGAGTTGAGTGACGCTGTAGATACTATGCGTCGCATTCACTTGACACAAAGATTCAGATACAAAGTGGGTTTCTCGGTAGGCTTACTGTTACAACACAGAGAAGACAAGAGCAAACTGCGCTACTTCCACGCCTCCCAGAACAACGCAACTCTCATACAACCGCTCCCTACTGTAACTAATTCAGAAACTTTGGAAGAGCTCCTCTCAAAGATGCAAAACACCGTCGCTTGCGAGGAGGTACGGAAACTTTGCGACGCTGACACCAAGTGGCACGTTCTTTTTCCTACCAATTTGAACATCTGCGTTTACATGGGACCGGGGGAATTCCCCATAGGCGGTAGGATCACGCAGGCCGGTCGAGTTGGAAAGAGAAGCGGCGTGTTAGATTTTCCCAACAAGGACAACCTCTGCATCTTCCGCTGCATTTCCTTTCACTTATACAACACCAGCAAGCGCGCTTCAGATTTGTTACGTCAGTTCTGTCCCGCTGCCACACCTGAATCCTTTCCGGGTCTGAACATCCGCGACTTACCCGCGTTAGAGAACTTGTTTGACGTACAAATAGCGGTTTACACCGCGTCGCGTCAAGTGCCGGGGCGGAAGTTGAGAAGACGCGTTACTCTGATCAGACCGCCTTCCAGAACTGTGGCCGCCCGAGGTAAAGTCAACCTACACCTGACGGCAAAAGGCGGTTTGCACGTCTCTCTCGTCACGGACTTCAACGCGTACGCGTGCATATACGAATGTTGCAAGTGTAAGGCGGCGTTCACCACCGAGTTCTTGCTGAAGAGACACAGGAACCAGCTTTCCTCTTGCCGACAAGTCAAGTTGCGCTACGTAGGTGGCATCTACCAAAATTCGAGAACGATTTTCGAAGCGCTAGCAGACTTCTCCATTTTTCCCCCCGACGGACATTCCGGAATCTACCCTTACAAGATCGCCTTCGATTTCGAGGCTTTCTTCAGACCGTGCAAAGAACCGTCGACGGAGCACGTGTCCCTGCTGTGGGATCACGTCCCTTTGTCGGCTAGCGTCGCATCCGACTTTCCGGGGTGGGAGGGGCCCGTCTGCTTCGTCAGAGCGTCCGACGCAGATTCCGACCCCTTGTTGGACCGAGTTTTAAATCACATAAACGAGAACGCCAAAGCGATCGGGGAAGCTGTGCTAGAACTTTACCGACCGACGTTAGCGAAGTTAGATGCGGCGATAGGTGAAGCTCTCCTGCTGGAGGAGGCGACGTTCACCACCCCTTCTCCAGGCGGCTTCGCTGCGGCTCAGACCAGACACCCGTTAGTTCAACTGAAGAAGCGTCTTCTGAGATACATCCGTCAAGCTCCAGTGGTGGGCTTCAACTCGGGGCGTTACGACTTGAACCTGATCAAAATACGCCTTCACTCGTTCTTCGCCTCCGGAGACCGAAGAAACCAAGAATTCAGCGTCATAAAGAGAAGCAATCAATACTTGGCGGTTTACACACAGCACACGGTTTTCTTGGACGTAGTCAACTATTTGGCACCCGGTTACAACTACGCGACCTATTTGCGAGCTTTCACCAGGAACGAAGAGAAAGGTCACTTTCCTTACGAATGGATGACGTCTACCAGGAAACTGGCAAACAGAACGCTGCCGCCGAGATCGGCTTTCGACAGCGAGCTGACGGGCGTCAAAATGTCCGAATCCGACTACGCCGCATGTCAGAAAGTTTGGTCCGACGAGAAGATGCAAACTATGGAAGACTACTTGATCCACTACAACAACAAAGACGTGAAACCTTTCATAGAAGCTCTGAAAAATCACGCTAAATTTTTCCAAGATCGCGGCATCGACATGTTGAAAGACGGAGTTTCTCTCGCCGGTTTGACTTTACGCTTCCTCTTCCAAAACCTAGAAGACGCGTTCACAACGTTTCCCCAGTTCGACGCCGTCCTCCACGCTCTGATCAAAGAGAATCTAGTCGGCGGTCCTTCCATCATCTTCCATAGATTTCACGAGAAGGGCACCACGCGGATAAGGGAGCACAAGTACGGCGAAGAAGCGAGACCGTGCCAACACATCCTAGGACTAGACGCTAACTCACTGTACTTGCGCTGCATGAGCGAAGCGCACTGCACGGGCTATTACGCGGTGAGACGGCCCGAGACCGAGTTCAAGCCCGAAATCAGGCAAAGAAACTCTCACAGCGCTTTGGAGTGGTTACGCTTCGTAGAGCACGACCGCGACGTGAAACTGCGCCACGCTCTGAACGGCGGCGAGATGGCGGTAGGCTGTCGGAGAATTCGCGTGGACGGATTTCACGCGGCCTCTAATACGGTTTTCCAGTTTCACGGGTGTTGGTTCCACGCTCACGAGTGCATACCGTCGCACCGATATCAGTGCGCTTCACTGAGAGAGGAGAGACGCGACAGAACGACCAGAGTAAGCGCTTACTTGAAAGCGTTAGGTTACAAGCTGGTCGTCGTGTGGGAGTGCGAATGGCGAGAGATGAAGCGTCGAGATGAGCGGGTCAAGGCCTCCCAACAACGCTGGAAGGTTGACGCTTTGAAAGTGTCTCGAAACGCGATGAGCGAGAGCGACATCCTTTCCGCTGTGAAAGAGGAGAAAATGTTCGGTTTAGTTCAAGTGGACATCACTACGCCGCCTCACCTACGAGAGTACTTCGAAGAAATGACCCCCGTTTTCAAGAACGCGACCGTTTCAAAATCGGACATAGGCCCTCACATGTCAGACTTTGCGCAGGAAGAAAAGCTGTTGAGCACGCCTCAGAGATGTCTGATAGGGAGTTACCACGGAAAAAATATTCTCTTGGGAACGCCGCTTCTCAAGTGGTATTTAGAGCACGGTTTGATAGTCACCAAAGTGCAGCTGGTGGTAGAATACCTACCTAAACGCTCCTTTGCCGGTTTCGCGGACGAAGTGACGGCGGCGCGAAGACGTGGCGACGTGAACGAGAACGAGAAAATTCTGTCAGACTGTTACAAGTTAATGGGAAACGCTACGTACGGTAAAACAATCTGCAACAAAGAAAAACACACGGCGGTGAGATACACTGACAGTCGGAAGTTCGAACTATTGGCCAATTCGTGGCGCTTCAAAAAGGCGTCCGAGTTGACTTCCGATCTGTTTGAAGTCGAACTACAACCGAAAACGGTCAAGAACAACCTCCCTATTCAGATAGGGTTCATGGTATACCAGTACGCGAAGTTGAAAATGTTAGAGTTCACATACGACTTCTTGGATAGATTCGTCGATCGGCGCGATTATGTCCTTTGTCAAATGGACACCGACAGTCTTTACATGGCTCTCAGCGGTGCCACGTTGGATGACCTAGTGAAACCTCGCCTGAGAGAGACGTACTTCAGAGAGAAACGAAAGTGGCTTCCGACAGCGGTGTGCGACGAGCACTTAGAGCTTTTCGTGAAGACAAAAACGGAAAGAGTGCGAGAATGGTGTGCGCCGCCCGGCGGATGTTGTGAGAGACGGTACCTTCACGATCTGAGAACTTCGGGGCTCATGAAAGCGGAGTGGGAAGGTGACGGGATCCTAAGTCTCAACCCTAAGACTTACATTTGCTACGATCGAGTCAGCGACACCGGTGAAAGAAAATCCAAAAAATGGAGTGCAAAAGGCGTACAGAAGAAACAAAACCCCCAGGAACCAGACGCCTTCTTGGATGTTCTTCGCCAACGAAAAACTCTCATTGCTGTAAATAGAAATTTCAAAGTGGTGCGAAACAAAATGGTCACCTACACCATAGAGAAAGACGGCGTGCGCTACTTGTATTATAAGCGTCGCGTGCATTCTGACGGTGTGACAACGAGTCCTTTAGAGATATGAAAAAAAAAAAAAAAAAAAAAAAAAATAAGCGTGTGCATCTTTTCAAAAATAGAGTGTTTATCAAGATTGAAAAAAAAATAAATAAAAAAAAATTAAAAGAAAATATTGTTGTGTTTTTATTATCATACGGCTTCTTTTACTAGTAAGTCGCGCAGTCTCTTAAAGCGTCACTCATGTGACGACGTCGCTTCCAGTCACGGGATCCTAAACAAAAAAAAAAAACTTCTTCTTCTTCCGGTCACGTGATCAATCAGGTCGCTTCCGGTTGGCCATTAAGTCGTGTGACGTCACTTCCGGTCACGTGACTCATCAGGTCACTTCCGATCACGTGATCCTAAATTAGGTCATATGACGTCACTTCCGGTCCCCTAAGTAGGTCAGTAGGTTACCCAGAATGCACCATCCCCTAAGTAGGTCACTTCCGGTCACCCAATGGAGGCCTCTGATTGGCTGCAGGGTTACCCAGAATGCACCGCTAATCCCCTAAGTAGGTCACTTCCGGTCACGTGACCAAATGGAGGCCTCTGATTGGCTGCATGTCGATTGAGTAATAAACAGTACTTAACTATAGTCCCGTTCCGATACATACTATACTACTGACCCTTGTGGAGTGCGTGGCGGCCATTTTGTGTGGCTGTGAGTGGGGGTGATTACCTTATTGTCCCCATGCCAAGTGCACTTATGGGTCCTGGTGGCGTATAATGGATGAATGTAAACTCAATGGTGATTAATGGATATATGTATGCGTATCACTCAGGTGTCAATAATAAGAACCTTTCTGCAATAATAACAATGCCAACAATGTAGCTGCATATTGATTGCATTTGTCTTCAATCCATCCTTTGTAGATTCTCTCCCCCTCCCTCTCTTTCTCTCTGTCTGTCTCTGTCTGCTTCTGTCTGTCTCTGTCTGTCTGTCTGACTGCCTCTGTCTGCCTGACTACCTGTGTGCCTCTGTCCCAGTGGGCACAGAACATTGAATCAACATTGAAAATTGGTTGACAATGTTGATTCAATGTTGATTCAATGTTGATTCAACGTTGAACTGACATTTGTGCCCACTGGGGTGTGCCTCTGTCTGTCTCTGTCTGCCTTTGTCTGTCTCTGTCTGTCTCTGTCTGTCTCTGTCTGCCTCTGTCTGCCTCTGTCTGCCTCTGCCTGTCTCTGTTTGCCTCTGTCTGTCTCTGTCTGCCTCTGTCTGTCTCTGTCTGTCTCTGTCTGTCTCTGTCTGCCCCTGTCTGCCTCTGTCTGCCTCTGTCTGCCTCTGTCTGCCTCTGGCTGTCTGCCTCTGTCTGCCCCTGTCTTCCTCTGTCTGCCTCTGTCTGTCTCTGTCTGCCTCTGCCTGTCTGCCTCTGTCTGCCCCTGTCTGTCTCTGTCTGCCTCTGTCTGCCCCTGTCTGCCTCTGTCTGCCTCTGTCTGCCTCTGGCTGTCTGTCCCTGTGTCTATCTTCCTCTGTCTTTGCCTCTGGTTATGGCTGTCAAATGTTGATCAATGGACACTTCCTTAGCATTTTCTGCATTATGCCTATTTAGAATTATCCCCAAAAAATGGCAAAGTGCATTGTGAAATGCAACAGGAATTCAGAAATGAAAATTTAAGTAAAGACCATGTGTGGGGTAACATCTTTCTGGAAATTACAACTCCTTCTACCAATTAATCCCTAACTCATTCACCTTTATGAATAAGTCCCTGACTAATCTTCTTCATCTATGTCGTCATGTTTATGCTGTAAATGCCTTGTCTACACATTAAATCATCATTTCTGAGATCTTTGTACCATCCCTTGTATTTGTTTGCACATGTATAGTAATGTTGAGATGGATGTTGTTAGATAAGTATGACTAGTATTGCTGCTTCGACCCACCACTTTCTTGTATATTGTGAGAGCCTCAATAAATCTATGTTCAAACTGAAAATCTATAAGGCTGTGTCTCACCAACTTGGGCCAATGTATTCTCTATGACCGGGTGCCGTCTATGACCGGATGCCGTCTATGACCTCATGAGAGAAAAAGGTTTATCTAGGGCAGGTGAAGATATATATGGATATGTAACCACCCCCATTTTCTTTATTTTATCCCTTACATATCAAAGAAGAAATTTATATTTTCTAAATCTTATATTTTAAGTTGGCCGGTCATAGACGGCACCCGGTCATAGATGCCACCCGGTCATAGACGGCACCCGGTCATAGACGGCACCCGGTCATAGATGCCACCCGGTCATAGATGGCACCCGGTCATAGACGGCACCCGGTCATAGACGGCACCCGGTCATAGATGCCACCCGGTCATGGACGGCACCCGGTCATAGACGCCACCCAGTCATAGACAAAACATTGGCCCAAGTTGGTGAGACACAGCCATAAGTTGGTCTGTGAACAAAAATCCGGGTGCGCCTCTTTACCCTGCTGTAGTGTACTGTGCTGACACACATATATCCCCATACAACCAGCACGTACCGCCCTGTAATATACATGTAGCATCTATCAATAACCAGCCGGGGACCAGGGAAAAACACCAATGCTCTATTGGTGTATTGTATACACAAAGTACACCACTAATGGTGAAGATGGGGGATAAACTAAATGCACTAAAAGTACCTGAACACACACCCCCCCCTCTCCCCCCTGACCTACCCCTGTGGGTGATTGAGATCCAGGACCCTTTTTAAGGCTGTACATCACGTCTTACTTAGTACAAGACGACCCTGTGCTGTAAGCCGCGTACCCCGGCCCCCGACTCTCCAATCACAACTGGCATGGTCCGATTTTCCCCCCACATTTTAATTTCTACTTAAATGTGTTCGAATCGCATTACAATATTATATTTGGAGGATGGGGTACAATAAAATATCATTCATGAGCAATTAAGAGGGTCCCATGAACACAGGTACAATGTGTATAGACTTTTACAGTGTATTTTCAATGGGTGGGCTTATAGCGTGCACTCCAAAAGTCTTGAATTGAACAAAATACTGATAATTAGCTGAAATCTAAGCTGAATTCTAGAGAATAATGTTTGATAAAGTAGGTAGGACATGCAGTATGGTCATATTGCACATTCTGGTTCATTTTTTAGCAAAATAAAAATTTAAAAAAAGAACCTGTTGTTATTTACTACCGTAACATAGGTTGGTCGTATAGGGAGACAGAAGATCACTAATTACGTTAACCACTATGGTGACTAAGATGTTAGCCAGTACTGACTCATATCAGGGCTCCCACCCCAATAGCTGACACGCTACAGCAAATCACCCGTCCGCCGCTCATTTCCGAATCCCGTTACACTTAATGAGATTTGGGAGTATTGTCCACCCTCTACATTACACCACACCCCCACAGGTTGTACCCCTCTCACCCCCTGACCCTAACCCTGTGACGACTGAATAACGCCTTAATGCATCATGCCTTTGGTCGTCATGATGCCTGAATGCAGCCCTGGCGAGTAACTCACCAGTGCTTCATTCAAGCATCATGCCGGACCTACGAGATTGAGACACTCCCCAGGGTCGTCATGATGCACCAACGCAGCACCGGTGAGTTACTTGCCGGTGCTGCATCCGTGCATCATGACGACCAAAATCATCTTTTAGCGACACACCTTCACCCCCCCCCCTTCCCCCGATGCCCCGTTGTAGTTAATGACCACTAGCGGCATTGTACACCTGCCTATGTGTGTCCTATTTCAGTCTGTGCAAAGGTGTCACCTGTAATCCCCCCCCCCCACACACAGCCACCACCCTATCTCCCAAGTTAACTTAACCATTTAAGGGCCGCGCACAGTGATTTAATGTGTCATGTCCTCTGAGGTTACAATACATGAATGCAGCCCTGGGGAGTCTAGTCTCAAGCCCTGTAACAATGCATCATGCCGATCATCTGGGAGTGTATCAACACCGTAGAGTCAGCTTGATACATGGATGCAGCACTGGCGAGTTGTCCACAAAGGGCATACTGCACCAAGGCGCTATGACTAGTATGATGCCCTTAACCAAGCAAAATGCATTTATGAATCATACCCTTGGTCATGATGCACACATGCAGCCTTGGCAAATAATTCGCCAGAGCTGCTTTCATGCAGCATGCCGACCCTATGGCTTCAAGACCTTCCCGAAGAGTCGGCATGATGCACCAATGCCGCACCAGCGAATTAATCACCGGGGCTGCATTGGTGCATCATGACGATAAATATCATCATTTAAGCGCCATGCCGTCCTTAGAGGGCTACACCCCTGGTTAAAGCCTCGTTAGGCGGCAGTTAGTGAGGTACTTATACCGACACTTAGTCAGGTGCCGTATTGGGCGACGTCAAGCCTCATAAACGCCGTGACCACGCTTTGTGAGGACGGGACGCACCCCCTGGGCCGGGGAGCACTGCTTAGTGTAGATATATATGTAGGGGATTTTTCAATTTGTTGAGGATGTTGAGTGTGATTTAGATGTCAGGATGGTGGGATCAGGGGTGAGGGGAGGATGTGGCACGTTCAGATTGCCAATACTGGCTGTATTTGATGTCAGGGGTATGTAATTTCAGCAGGGTTATCGTTGATTGAAACTCCTGTTACTTAAGGTCGGTCGCTACCTGTTGAAAATGAACCCACTGCGCAGGTCTCTGCGGATATGGCCTAGATACATCAGAATGAGCCCTTATATGGCCTGATACATATATATGAGTTGCCGTTTGGGACCCCTTCTTATCTTTTAATTTTCTGATTCTATGTGATTTAAAGCACTTGTAGAAGAAAATCTGAGAGATTCTGTTGACATTGATCAAAGGGTAGTGACCAATCTTGATAGCGCCTTCAAACTACAGATTACAAGTCTGGGTAGGCAAATCACCCGGAGGAAATCAACATTCTGCCATTCCTAGATTTGACAATCTTGAATATAATTATGATTTTATAACTTCACCTATTCTTGACCCGTCTTTCTACAATTTTGATCTATGGTCAGAAATGAAAGGGGGCCACATTGTAGGTGTTCAATGCTATAGTTATTAGAGGGAAGATGATGTTATGTTGGTGGACAGAACCTCCAACCATGCCTTTAACGTTTTATGCACCAGGCATCTTGAATTATAATTGAGTATACAAACATTAAATAAGCATTGTAAGGGTCATGATAAACAGGGTAGTTTAATGGTGAATCTATGTTTCAGATTATCCTCGGATGAGAGGGGACGGGGGCTATTACAACGTATAGTAAGGCCACCTTTTATTGATAACTTGGATTACGGGCACTCATAGGAAATATTTTGGGGGGCGGGAGGAAAAAAAAAAAAAAAAAGCTGCCATTCAGTGCTAAAATTTTCCAGGGGCGGGAGGAAAAAAAAAAGAAAAAAAGAAGTCTTGTTTTGGCTATTAAATGTAGGTATTGTAGCGGGCACGTATCGCTCGGGGCAGCCCGAGCGTGCGTGGAGAGCGCATTGCCCGCCTATGGTAGCTCAGGTACCGTAGCAGAGCAGTAAGGAAGCAGCTGGCCCTGTGGTGCAGCGGTAGCATTCTCAACTTCGGAGCGGAGGGACCGGGGTTCGATTCCCCGTGGGGCTCGACGTTTTCACTGCCTTCTACACTGGTGCACGTTTGACCAGGATCCACCGAACCTGGGTTGGGTACTTGAGCTTGTTCAGCTTCTGCTGAGTGGTCTTCGTGGCCTCCGGTCACGTCAGCAGAAGTCTGAAGGGGAGTAATGTAGCGGGCACGTATCGCTCGGGGCAGCCCGAGCGTGCGTGGAGAGCGCATTGCCCGCCTATGGTAGCTCAGGTACCGTAGCAGAGCAGTAAGGAAGCAGCTGGCCCTGTGGTGCAGCGGTAGCATTCTCAACTTCGGAGCGGAGGGACCGGGGTTCGATTCCCCGTGGGGCTCGACGTTTTCACTGCCTTCTACAGTATATTGAGAAATAATGAAGGCATATCAAGAGATTTTCCCAATTTTGAAAGCCTAATTCTGGGTGTCTGCCAGTCAGCATGTACTTTTTTTTTGTTGCTAAAATTCTCAAAAAATCCCAGCGGAAGGGGGTAAAAAAAATCGTTATATCTGGATTATGTGTAACACGTTGTGTTATATGTGTGTGTGAAATACATGCACAACTATAGTACAGTACATGGGATACTTGTCAATGTTGTACAAATAGTTGACCATGTATACCCAAGAGATATGCACAATGCATATATGTGCACAGGGTAAAGAGCCTAGGTATCAAGCCGTTCACTGGGGTGGTATGTGAGGGTATGGGATAATCCTGACAGTAAAGAAGATACCTAAGGACAGGCTGTGGCATGTCTGCGATATCTTCGTACATAAATAGTTTTCCCCACTGTTACAGTTTATCCGATGATTGAGACTCAAAATTAGATCTTCTTGAAAATTATCCAGGATATTAGCCAATACTATGCTTCCCTTCCTACCTATTTCTCTTGTATAATTTCTATATTTCCTAGGTGAAATGTTTCTCTTAAATTATGTATGGGAGTGGCTATTGCAAAAGTTCTTCCTCCCCAAGCTATGGGCCAAATTTTACACTAAAAAGAAAGCAAAAAAAAAGGGGGGGGGGGCTCTAAATCAGCTCAGCAACACTTGTGCCTTCAATGCGCTTGTAATAGCAGACTCTTGTAGTAAACACTATGGTTGGCAATCCAGCTGACAATACCCAATATTTACCGCCAGTTGTCAGCAGGTCCCTTATACTGACGTGCAGCAGGTTGTATACAAACTGTACACCGCTCACGTCAAGGGTTGTCAATACCTTTATGGCCGCAGTGTGTGCCTATCGGCCACAGCTGGGGTACTCATCAATGTCATGACACTTGCAGCTATTGATTGGGATATGGAGAGGTTAAATACTGGTTGGAGTGGGTGTGTGGGTGGGGGAGGGGGAGGGGGGGGGGGAGGTGCTTCCACCCTGAGTCACCCTGAAATGGGTGATTGGATCAGAAACCTTAGAAACTATAATGTTGTCAAACACTTAGTTTGAAACTGTACATGTAAATATTTGTGTCTCATATGGAACATCTACGAACCTTGGGGTTGATGTGGGTCATGGTGAATATTCCTAGAAAAGAAACGGCAATTGGGAACATATTCAGTAAAATCATTAGTAGTAGCAAAAGATATTCTTAAAAACAGTTACCTGTTAGTTGGGAATTTTTTTTTTCAACGCAAGAGAAGTAATTTGGAAGTCTATGAAAAAAGTGAACAAATTATGATAACCTGGCTATATCTCCTTTAAACAGCTCCGAAATGTTTAGCGGATAAAGAACTTATATATATTGAGATATTTTGTGTGAGTCCACATTAAAACCATGAACTATAACTATAACTATAACTATTATAGTGATGATGGGAGCTGTACAGGTGGTACCAACAATACCTTGATATGGCTCTCTGACAGTGACACCGCACGGGCAGCCACAGTAACAACTACAAATAGCAACACTTACAAAGGTGCACCCTCACCATTACCATTTCTGTTGACGTCGGATTTAATTTAATCCATTTAGAGATTTACCTTAAGCCGTCATCATAGGCCCTCAAAGCCCCCCCCCCCCTTAAAGCCCCTCACAGGTGCCCACAGGTGGGTGTTGGTCCCCCTGGGCGGTACCCTGTGTAGTGGTGTTAAGGATGTATCATAGCGGCCATACACACCGTCAACCCTGCAGGGGCCGCTCACTGCCTTCATGCCCTTTAGGCCCAAAAAATAAAAGGTGTGTTTCAGGTTACATGGTCCAAAAATCTAAGTAGGGAAGGTCGAATTTTTATTCCTTTTTTGGCCTGAAAAGCGCCCAAAAATTGACTCGCAAACTGAAGTGCTGACTCGCCAACAACAATGGTGTCTATCAAATTAACTCGGAAATAGCCCCAAAATTACTTAAAATATAAATATTTTGATAATAAATATTTCTAGGGTCGGCCCTCTTTTGCTAGGTAGGGTCGGGTAACCTGAAACACACCTTTAAAAGAAATCGACCTGCTATACATGCATGGGTGCAGCCCTGGTAAATATTTCTGCATTCAGGCATCATGCCGACCCTCTGGGTTTGATATAATGGTAATTATTCCATGATGCATGAATGCAGCACTGTCGGGTAGATTCTCCATGGCTGCATTCATGCATCACCAAAGCCATGATGCATTAAAGGGTTGTGAGGTCCTTAAAGAGTTAAGCCCCGTTTGACTTCTTAACCTCAGCCACAGCTCACCTTCTGGTACCCCCTTTCAGCATCATCCCCAACCATTTAAGGACGGCAAAGTGTTTTAATAATGCCCTTGGTCGTCATGATGCATGAATGCAGCTGCGGTGAGTAACTCGCACCATGCCGACCCTATAATAAGTGGATTATCCACTCAGTAGAGTCGTCATGATGCATGCATGCAGCCCTGGTGAGTAGCCCACCATGCAGGGCTGCAGTCCTGCATCATGCCGCCCCTGTGCGTGTATACCCCAGCACAGCGCTGTAAAATGTATTAGTTCATTTTAGTTGCAATGAGGGTTATAGGAATGACGGCCTGAATTATGAATACAGGATTACATAATGGTACATACGAATATTAATATGAATAACTAATAAGGTTATTATAAGTGTTAAGATACATATTATGAATTATGAAACCAATTATAAATGGATATTCTGTTATCATATGTCAATCTGATATGAGGGCAGGTGTGCTATCTGGTGGTCACCTCTATCAGTGTTATATAACCCTGATTACCTGCACTGCAGGTGCTGGACTGATTATAGAGGCTAGCCCTCATGAATATTAATGAGCCCAACTGTGAGGGAGCTTGGAGAGGAGGAGAGAATAAACAGTTTGATTTTACCTGTGATTGGAACTAGTCGTCTTGTGCTTGCTTATATATATACACTAACACTTACCTTTTACAATGGCGACCACGAACTGAGTCTTAAATTGGGTAAACAGCCCATCGGACTTACAAAAGCACACAGACACTAGACGAAGGAGAGAATAATTGACGAAAATTGGGATATAAAAGATAGGAAGTTATAGAACAGTTGGCAACATGGCACAGCAGCAACAACAGCAGCAACATGACCCGATGATGATGATGAATCATATCAACGACCAAAGGAGGTTATTAGAGGCTGCTGATCAACAGAAGAAGAGGCTAAAAGAATTCTCAGGAGGAATTGTACCATGCTCGGGGGATGACAGAGACGCTCTAAGGACATGGCTCAGTCAAATTGATGATTTACTGAGATGGACTGGAGCCCATGATGGACTAGTAATTGACTTAGCAGGACAACGCTCTCTACCACCCCTCACCAAGGCGCTACTACGTGCAAAAGAGGGACTACAACCAGCACAGAAAACATGGCCAAATGTAAAAGCTGCAGTTTCTACGCTATTTCTAGACGCTGACGAACCACTATTCCTACAAAACAGACTAGAAAAGTGTATACAACAGCCATTTGAAGATGTGGGTGCCTACACACGCAGGTTCCAAAATCAGATGGAAATGGGATATACGGAAGATGAGCGCAATGTCCCCTGTGTCCTTAAAAGACTCATTACACTGTTTATAGGAGGACTCAGGGACAGTACCATCAGGCAACAAGTATCAGTGGTAAGACATGACACAGTCTTGGATGCACAGACATTGGCGGGTAACATTGAACGTTCATATGTTCTAGCAGATCAGCATAGCAGGCAACCAACAGCACTAGCTCATGCCTTACAAACCAGGCAGGAGGAACCAATGGATATATCTGCGGTATCTGCTACAATACAGTCGTCCCTACAGTCAACCTTGGATAAGGCTGTAGCTAAATTGGAACAGAAGATGGGCACACTACAAGGTGAGATGAAGTCTTTAAAGAGAGTAATACCTGGCGGGGACCTGGCTGTACAAGGGCCGTCGACTACAGCTGTAGCCCCACAACAGCAAGCAGCAGCCCCGGCAGCCCAACAGCCCCCTCCGTGGTGGTACCAGCAACCACCACAGTGGGCACAGGCTGCCCCGACAAGGCAGGCTCCCACACCGCCCCACTACACCCCGCCACCTGTTAATGCACAGACCCCACAATACCAGCCACAGCCACAGTACAGACCCAGGAGGAGGTGTTATGAATGTGCATCTTTTGACCACATGGTAAGAGATTGTCCACAAAGAAGCACAGCTATACAAGCGGCAGTGGAGGCAGCTGTTTCTGCAAGGCTCAACCAGGGAAACTCATAAAGGCTGCGCCGGACCATAGGCTGAGCATAGACTTGGCACTGGAGGGTCTATGTATTATAAGCCTAGTGGATACCGGGGCAGCACGGTCAATGATGAGAGAAGACGTATGGAGGGATATTTGCAGACGACGAAGACAACCAGCTGTTGCCTTCCCGGGATTAAAATTGCGTGCCTTGTCGGGGCATGAAATTGTGACCTTGGGAAAAACAACAGTTATAGTAAGAGGGCAAAGATGTGAGTTCTATATTGTCAAAGACCTGCAGCACGATGCTTTATTGGGGGATGATGTCTTGTCTATATTAAAGGCACAAATTTCATTTCACTCAAGAGAAGTTAAACTGCTGCACAAATCTTATCCGGCAATGTGGAATACATGCAAGAACCTCTCAATGGACGGTGTATATGCAGACATTGATTATTGGACAGCGAAATTCCCACAGGTGTTCCCAGAAACAGAGTTATTGGTCGGCCACACCACCTCTGTTTACATGCACATAGACACAGGGGATGCATCGCCTATAAACCAACGTCCATACAGGCTGCCACTTTCACGTAGGAAATTAGTGGATGAAGAATTAGATAAAATGTTGGAAGCAGGAATAATTGTACCATCCGCCAGCCCATGGGCTAGTCCAATCACTCTGGCTCCCAAACCTGGCGGCAAAATACGATTATGTACGGACTATAGGAAACTGAACAATGTGACAAAGAAAGATGCCTACCCCATACCATTGATACAAGATATCTTTGACTCAATGCAGGGTTCGTCAGTATTTTCCTCACTAGACCTCATGAGTGGATATTGGCAGCTACCATTAGACCCACAAAGCATGGAGAAAACAGCCATAGCTACTCACAGAGGTCTATTCCAATTCACAAGGATGCAGTTTGGGTTATGCAACGGTCCTGCAATGTTCCAGCGCTTCATGAACACAATACTGGCACCCTACATTGGAAGGATTTGTATGGTATACTTGGACGATATAGTCGTCTACTCAAAGTCACAAGAAGAACATCAAGAGCATCTGGAACTCATATTGAAAGTACTGCACGAACATCAATTGGTAGCAAAAGCAGAAAAGTGTAAGTTTGGTCTAAATGAGATAAAGCTGCTGGGCTACATTGTATCGGAGGAAGGCATCACTTCGGACCCAGAGAAAGTGAGAGCCATAAAAGACATGGCGCCACCTACCAACACAAGAGGTGTCCGATCGTTCCTAGGGATGTGTGGCTATTACCGCCAACTGGTGCCTAACTTTTCAGATGTGGCTCATGCACTGACCAAGCTTACAGGGAAATATGCCAGATTCCAATGGGATGAACACTGTCAAAAGTCTTGGGAACTGCTTAAGGACCTACTGGCATCAGACACCATATTGGCATACCCGCAGGTAGACAAACCATACAAACTGTTCACTGACTCGTCAAAATACTGTGTGGGCGCGGTGTTATGTCAGGATGTAGATGGAATAGAGAGACCTATTCAGTATATATCTAAACAACTGTCTGACACGCAACAGCGTTGGCCGGTCGTGGAGAGGGAAGCTTACGCAGTGATATATGCCCTGCGTAAGCTGAGACCATATTTACATGGCGCTGAGTTCACAATATATACTGATCATAAGCCTCTGAAATGTTTATTTCAAAATGAGATAAAAAACTCCAAGGTGCAATGTTGGGCCGTCACGCTGGCAGAATATGCGGCGCCCATTGAGTATAGACCAGGCAGGGAACATGTAAGGGCGGACATGCTAAGCAGGATTAGGGTGATGAAAGGCAGAGATATGCAAACAGCACCAGATGACCCCACTATGGCGGCGGCCATTATGGGAGACCACTTCAATGACGGCCTGCTAGCTGTAGATGGGATAAAAGTGGAGGATCTACAGCAGCTACAACGACAGATGCCCGAATATGAGGATGGAGAGGATTTAGATAACGACTTTTATGTATCAGATGGTCTGTTATACACACTCAAGACCCCACCTGGACAGCTGGAGTATCCCAGGTTGGTACTCCCGGCCAGATACAGATTACAGGTGATAAAACGAGCACATAAGGAGGTAGGCCACATGGGGATTGTTAAAACACTTCACCGCATACATGAGGCCTACAAGTGGCCTAAAATGTTGAAGGACGTGACAAACCACATAAAAAGATGCCCCCTATGTGCTATAAACTCTGACCGACCCGACAAGGTGCGCCCTGATCCCATGCCAATTGCTGAGTTCCCTGGACAAGTGGTTGCTATGGACATATGTGGCCCCTTCATGAAATCAAGGACTCAGAATAAATATATACTGACACTCATAGATCATGCAACTGGGTTTGCTGAGGCATATCCCATACCTGATAAGACCCAGGAATCTGTATGCTACTGGTTACAAAGGGACTACATTGCTAGAAATACCCCAATGCAAACAATCATTCACGACAATGGGATGGAGTTTGTTGGCCAGGCCTTACAGGATTATTTGGGTGAATTGGGGGTGGAGGTTAGAAAAACATGCCCATATAACCCAAAATCAAATTCAAGAATTGAACGATTCCACAGAACCTTAAAGGACATGTTAAGAAAATTGGTGAACGCTAGACCGGTTGAGTGGGAGACAAGGCTAGGGGATGCACTACTGGCACACAGAACCTCGCCTTCAGCTGCTAGTGGGTTCACACCCTTCTTTCTACACCACGCCAGACACCCCAATAGAACCTTTTATAATCTTATAGATAGAAAAGTAGGTTCTACAACTTCAAGAATGGCGCAAAGGGTAGATGAATTGTCAAACACACTCCAGGTGGCAGTGAGAAATGCATACATCAATAGGGAACCAAACACAGAAAGATTGAATAAACAAGCCACAGCAAAACCATTGGTAGTCGGTGATACAGTTGTCATGCTGGCACATGATAAAGTCAAAATGGATCCTAAGTGGGATTATGGCTTTATGGTGACGCGCATCAGAGGCAAAGTGATAACGGTCATTGGACCAAATGGTACTAGAAAACAAGTGGCGCGAGAAAACATCAAAAAGGTGGAAACAGGGATAGAGTGGGCGGATTTACGACCCCGCCAAACAAGGGCAGCCAGAAATCGAGATAAGAGGCAACGCCCACTCAATCCACCACCACCGCCTCTTGATAGAGTAATTCCCATGACAGAAAATACAGATAAGAACGCAGAGGAGGGATTACAGGATAGGGGGAACCCATGCCAACCAACGGCCCACACTGATAAGCTACAGCCAGCAACGGTCATGCCCAAGCAGATTAACAATAATCCCGACCAGGCTGTGACAAGCACACACACACCGATGCAGGTGGATGCGCCCAGACAAGAATCACGCAGGCGTCCATGGCAAGATATAGATGGGGGGCAGGGGGTGTGGACACGCAGTAGAGACTCAGAGGCCAAAAGGATACGACTACTGACACCACACCAGGAGGAAGTGTCACAAGCAAAAAGACAGTGCATTGCGGCGGTACAGGCGTTTTGTGGAAACCAACATGAGGCTCCCATTAATACTTCTGTTACTACTCTGCATAACATGGCACCTAGCAGAACCTAACTCCATACTGGAGAAGGATGGAGTCTTTATACAAGACGCAGGGGAAATTAGAAGAGTCGGTGCTGCCTGGTCTATAGTGGTGATTCTACAACCACCACAGCACTTGGCAGTACAGGAGATGGATACCCAGCTTTCTAAAGCATTGGATACTGCACATGCGCGGTTGGGAGATGATATATTAAGTCTGAAACAGAGGTGGCAGGGAATGTTACAAAGATTACACAAGGAGAGAGAACATGCAGTCTCTGCCACTGATGATGCAGCCTTGAATAGGAGGAGAGTAAGGAGGGGCCTATTTAATATAATTGGCAGATGGGTTCGACCTCTGTTTAACATTCCTGACTTTACGGACATAGCTGCACTTCAAAAGCTAATATTCAAGAACTCACATCATAATAGTAATATGCAACATCACGTACAAGAAATGGTCTCTATGATAAACAATACTCGGAAACTAGTGCAGAAAAATGCAGACCACATTGATATTATTCAGAACAATACACAACGGATTATTACAGCACTTACTAATGTACAAACCCAACAGGACAGTGACCACCAAGCATTAGGGGTATTAGAAATTTATAGAATATTAGGAGAAGCATTAAGGCAGGCGGAACAAGTGATTTTGAATTACATACAAGCATACCGTAAATATAACATTCAGAAAATGGAACTAGAGCGTGGATGGCTCACAGAAAATATCCTACCAAAAGAACAATTGCATGATATTTTAGCCCAAATGGAAAACAGAGCATATGTGCCCCTCCCTACCCATTGGTATTATCAATATGTTGCTGTAAGTCCTGTGTGGGAGGCAGAGGATCACCTGGCGTTCAGGGCCACTCTGCCTGCCACAGATGATAACATATTTATAAGGTATTTCTTTAGGTATGTACCGGTCCCATTTGGTCCAGAACACCTAAGAATAGTTCAAGGTGAAAACAATATTGCAATTCACACAATGACTAAAGCATCCTTCACACCAGGAGATTGTGTAGGTAAAGAGCCGGTAGTTTGCTGGCCGGATATGGAATGGTTAGTGAGTACTTGTGAATCAGAGATTGTAAGTGGCATTATGCCAAAATCATGTAAGCTTAAAATAATAGCGGCAAAAGGCCTGTATTCTACAGTTATAAAAATAAGTAAAGCAGACAATATGGTACTTGTGTCACCCACACAGAAAGGTGAAAATACAATACTAAGATGTCCAACGGAGAAACCCATAAGACAGCAAATAGATAGGCCAACACTAATACATGTACCAGACAAGTGTGTGCTGGAGGCCGGGGAATGGAGGGTGAAGGGTGTAGAACATGTACACACATCGATAAGAATACCAACTATTAAACCTGTATTACTACCAGCATTGAATATAACGTGGCCGAAAATTGTACACTCTAAAATAATTGATAACTTGGAATATGTGGAAAATGTGAAAGTACCATTAATTAATGTAGAAGCATGGGCCCAGGAGGATAAAAACATAGACAACATTGACCCCATGTCAATAGCTGACATTGTACAACAACCATATGTGGCGTCAGGCTCAGGTGGAATGGCACTTCTCATAGCATTAGCCGTACTAGCTTTTAATATATACTTGTATTGTTGTAAACAGAAGGCTACTCAAGGTATTACTAAATTGAATAGAAATGATACACTAGTCGATATGACACCCACAGCACCCATGGTCCCAACACCGGTACCCCAGGTCTATGTACACCCAGCACCAATCCCACCCCCCCCATACCAACAACAGCCTGTGGCTACAACTCCATTGTTAACAGACAGCAGCGATAGGGATCTTACGGTTACCATTACACCTGAGCAGATTGCGCAAATCATGGGGATACATGTATCTGGCGCAAGACCTAGACAAAGGCTGGCGCTGGAGTTAAGTGAATAGGACAATGTTTTGTTAATTTTTTTTTTTTTTTTTTTTTTTGGGTGTTTTTCTTTATATTGAGGAGAGAAGGCAAAGACGTCAATAACGGAGGAGAATATGATAAGAGACACTAGATGGTTAAGATGTATGTTTACCATGATAGATTTAAGAAAAAACCCCAGTAGAGCAGTATACGACGAAAATATTTACTAGCGTAAAAATTTTCAAAATAAAAACGGGGAGATATGTAAAATGTATTAGTTCATTTTAGTTGCAATGAGGGTTATAGGAATGACGGCCTGAATTATGAATACAGGATTACATAATGGTACATACGAATATTAATATGAATAACTAATAAGGTTATTATAAGTGTTAAGATACATATTATGAATTATGAAACCAATTATAAATGGATATTCTGTTATCATATGTCAATCTGATATGAGGGCAGGTGTGCTATCTGGTGGTCACCTCTATCAGTGTTATATAACCCTGATTACCTGCACTGCAGGTGCTGGACTGATTATAGAGGCTAGCCCTCATGAATATTAATGAGCCCAACTGTGAGGGAGCTTGGAGAGGAGGAGAGAATAAACAGTTTGATTTTACCTGTGATTGGAACTAGTCGTCTTGTGCTTGCTTATATATATACACTAACACTTACCTTTTACAGCGCGGTGCGGCCCTCACCCCGGGCCCCGTCTGGTGTCCTTTCACGCCGCTAGGTGCCGCCTTTGTCGTCCATTTCACGCCTGCCGCGCCCCCTGGTGAGACGCCCGCGGGACGCCTTTCTTGTACGGTTAGTTCGCAGCGCCCTCTTTATGGCCTCTTTATGTTGCCCGCTACTTAACCCTTTAAGGATGGCATGATGCATTAATGCACCATGCCTTGGTCGTCATGATGCATGGATGCAGCCCTGGTGAGTAACTCACAAGTGCTGCATTCATGCCTCATGCTGACCCTACTGGGTTGAGACACTTCTGAAGGGTCGGCATGATGCACCAGTACGACGTTGGTTCATCTCTCTATATACATACAACAAATGTTTAATATAGATGAACACTATCGATATTTTTATTCACCCCCCCCCCACCCCACACCCTCACCCTCCTCGGCTCTCACCCCCACATTGCCGTGCTGGCCGCTGATTGGCTGAGGCGCTGCACCAATGAGAAGGCAGTATACTAGGTGTGATGGGGGAGGAATTATTGGAGAGGCAGGTGGGTGTGGGGTTATATGAATGTCAGACGGCAGAGCCCAGGCCTGTCATAGAGCCCCCACCCTGCCCCACACACATCCTACACCACACACCCCCACACACCCACACGTCCCCCAGTACCCCGTTATAGGCTGTAGGAGATGGACGTGACAGGGGGGCAGTTGACGTCGGCTGCCGCTAGGAGGTGTTAGCGGCACGGGGCCGTGTTTGGATAACGGCACCCGCCACACAGCAGGAGGTAGGACACTGTGTAAGGGGACACACCTGGGAGGTTGTTGTACACCTGAGTGTTCTGATACATCCTGGTACACCTATGCTATGCCGATACACTCCCAAAACTCTGATACACTCTCAGGATACATTCCTAACACATAGGAGGACTGCTCTGATTCATGGTGATACACTCAGGAGCACAGCGGGAGGTGCGGACAGTGTGACTTATATTGTATGTATAAAGGGAGACACCTGGGGGCTTGTTATACTCTCTACCTGATATACACCTCAGTATTGTGATACATCTAGGATGCGCTGATACACTCCCAGAACTCTGATACACTCACAGAACTCTGATACACTCCCAACACATAGGAGGACTGCTCTGATACATGGTGATACACTCAGGAGCACAGATATAAGAGGGACACTTGGGGATATACCTGATACACCTGAGTAACATGATGCATCCTGATACACCCAGAGATACATCTAGGGTACGCTGATACACTCCCAGAACTCTGGTACACTCCCAGAACTCTGATACACTCTCAGAACTCTGATACACTCTCAGAACTCTGATACACTCCCAATACCCACAGGAGGAGTATTGATATCCAGGAGTAACATAGTCACAGTGCTGCAGGTGTTACCAGGGAGACCTACTCGTGCATAGGGCTGGGAGGACGGCTCTACACGCATTAACACTGGAGGTGACAGGACTGACGGGACTGGAGGAGTACCACCTGGAGGTCTACACTAAATCAGCAGCAGCCACGGGGCCCTTACTGTGAGCTGGACATGGAGACCTAGAGGAGTGCACCGGAGGACTATTACTGTCATTACTTATATACGTCTGTATACAGACTTAGTTTTATCAATAGTGCACACATACAGTCAGGCTCAGTCCCCCATAGAGCAGACAGAACCAGCAGTATTTAATAACAGCAGCAGCAGTTACAGCAGTAACAACAACAACAATACCATCAGTATTTAACAAGAGCAGTATTTATCAGCAGGAGCAGGCGCCGCGTCATGATGACCATGTCCCCCCTGCTGCACCCGTTCCCTTCCCACCCTGGAGGAGGCGCGCCGCCCTGCCCCCTGGCGGCCGACCCTGGGGACGAGGCGGCCACCTCTAGCCTGCTCAGCTTCGTCGACATGGCCTCCTCCAACATCAAGATGGCGCTCGACAAACCCGTCAGGTCAAAGCGGAAGGTCAACCACCGGAAGTACCTCCAGAAGCAGCTCAAACGCTGCAGCACCGGAAGTAGCAGTACAGGCGGCGCGCGCAGGGCCGGGTCTGCTGCCGGGAGCAGGGAGGGTGGGGATGGATTCGACGATGGGGAAACCGGAAGTACTGGTGCGCAGACGCCGCCATCGACGCCGCCACTTCCGGTGGTGGTTGGAGGTCGGCAGACGTCGGTGGTGGTGAGTCACGGGCAGGCGGCGGCCGTGGGTACGGGAGGCGGAATGGGTGGTACAGGAAGTGTGCCGCCGACAGGAAGTGTGCCGCCGTGCATGCTGGGTAAGGCAGGCCGGAAGGAGCTGGTGCAGGCTGGGTTACAGAACAAGAGTCTGGCTGCACTCTTTGACCCCCGGACGCTGCACGAACGCTGCTGTACCGACCCCACCCCGCGCTGTGCGTCCAAGGTGCCGCTCCGACAGCGGAACCTGCCAGCCTCCTTCTTCAACGAGCCGGCCGCCAGACTGCCGCCGCCGCCGCAGGAGGGCGCCACGTGTACAGGGGGACACCCACATACACACTCTCACTCACACCCACATCCACACGCACCTCCTCATGGCGACATGGGGTACCCCCCGGCCACACACAGACTCCCCATGCAGCATGTACTTCCGGTAGTAGAGGACCCCTGTGTAGACATGACGTACAACAACAACAACAACAACAACAATGATGACGTCACGGCGTTCAGACAGCGTCCGTCCTGCCTCCACACGACAGGACGTGACGTCACAGACAGACACAGCCCCATGCTGGACACAGTTGACCAGATGCTGAATGGTGGAGAGCCGCCGGAAGTAGTCGATCCTACCACTTCCGGTGCCGACCTGGCCGACCTGTTAGCGCCGTCTGGCGGCGACCACTGGGCGGCGTCGTCTGTGTGCGCGCGGCCCGGGAGTGGAGAGGAGGGGGCACGTGGCAGCACCACCCCCTGCAGCAGCGCCTCTGGCGGCAGCGGCGGTACTAGCCTGCTGCCCCCACGTCCAGACCTGCTGGAGGAAGCCCTCAGTGCCGCCGACGTCTCCCACCACCAGGGTACGCTGCCCAGTCCCGCCGCCTCCCCCACTTCCGGTTCCGGCGTGCAGGGCTGGTTCCCGCGGGTGGAGACGCCCCCTGGCGGCGTGCGGCTGGAGGGTTCGGGCGGTCCCCACCAGGGGCGCGGGGGGTCGTCCCGGGGCAGCACCCCCGCCCCCTACTCCCCGCCACCCCTCCCCAACATGGATGCGGCACCGGAAGTGCCGACGATGAGCGTGTCGGGGGTGTACCCTGGTGTTACATCCCAGCACTACGCGCCCACCCCCCACCCCCACCAGCCCACCTACCCCGCACACAGCCTGTCCCCCCTCCACCAGGACCTCTACCCCGTCCCCTACCCCTACCTCCCCCACCCCGACCTGCCCCGCCTCTACCACCCCATGCACGCAGACGACGCTTACTACCACGCAGCGCCACTTCCGGGCGCCGACTTCCACACCGGATATGACCCCACCGGACAGTCGGCGCATGCGCACCTGTTGCCCGGTCACCACCAGGTGGAGCCCCACCCGGGGGTGGTGGGCGTCGTGGGGGGTCCTGGGGTCGTCCCGGGGGGTCCTGACCCCGGCTACCCGCCCCGGGACCCGGCCTCGTTCTGGCAAGGTACAGCCGTCTACGGACACCTCTCCTCCTGCTACTCCTACTTGTGACGTCATTATGACGTACTTATGACGTCATCAAGTCATGACGTCGACAAGGCATAACGTCATGGCAAGTATGGACATCTCACCAACTTCAAGTCATGACGTGCTTATGACGTCAACAAGTTATGACGTCACGCCACGACACGGACAAAATACATGTTCGCCTACTGCTACTTGTGACATTGTTATGAAATTGCTATGACGACATCCGAGGGAAGTTGTGACGTCAAAATATTGTCACGCAGTCGTGACGTCACGACCCATACTGCCACTCCAACGTATGTCATGTGACGTTGTTATGACGTAGTTACTAGTATGACATACATTTTTGAAAGTGACTAAGATGTTATAGACATATGTTCGTCATCTTATTATAATGCTAGTTGGTATCGCTACGTCAAACGTCGGGAACATACTTCATAGATTATGTGCATACGTTATTGTTGTCATGGCGTAATTACACTATGATATCACATGTGTGATGAAATACTCAGGTACCGTTATATCGACATCGGTCCATTGTATAACTATTACTGTTTTCTATGACGTCACAGACATTGTACTTTTAGACGTCATGATAGATACGTCATCTCCACATGCTCACAACCTGAAGTGGTCATGAAAGCTGCATGTCTGACATGTTTCCGTAAAAACTGATCATGATATGAACAGACATGATTTGAACAGAAATGTCACGCTCAACATTTTGAATTTGGTATAGTGATCCAATTAACAGATATGGTCATTCCACACAAGATCTTGGAGTATTGCGAATTGATTGGACAGTTAAACTTGCCCACCACTCGGGGGACTTAATGTGCATAATCATAATTCTGCCCTGATTGACTTGTTGACAGAGCACCAGATGGCCTTCCTGCATTGCGACATTTCTGTATCATGTTTTCCTTAAAGGGTTACCATGAAGATACTTGAAGGTATGGTTATAATATTATATTATATACATTGACCTGACGACGACTTGTTGAACTTTACTCACGGAAACATAAAGGATCCGATTGTGATATTTTGTAAATAAATACTTGCAGCATATAAATCGCTTTTCGTTCTCTTTTAAAATTGCTTTCATCATAGGGTTCTGGAGTGATTAGTGATTCACAAGTCCATATGGTAAAACCTGTATGCATCGTATATATTTTGCAAGCTGTACAAATCTTTATTTTTTTGAGACACAACATTTACTATGATTAAGTACTGGAAGGGTCATTTTCAATGCCCCTATTGAATACACTGTATCATATTCAATGGGCTAAGAAAATGTTTTCTTTTCTTCATTGAATGGCTTCAACTAAAAGAAAATAAACACAAATGCCAACTACATTGATGCTGCTCTAATGTGGGCCCTGTGGACCTGCACTGAAAAAGTAAACTTGTCTCTAGACTCATCGAAGTGAGTATCATAAAATAAACGACTCAAAAGTTGTCAGGTTACCATCCCACAAATATAGAGACAAAGGTGCACAAGTTTTAGTCTGTTGGCTGGGTTATTTCACGAGTTAGATGTCAGGTCGTATTTAACGAGGCATGTTGTGACGAAATTGAAAAAAGACACTATCTATTATACAGCTGATAACATCATGACTTGCAACATCTAGCAAAAACCAAGCTGACATTAGTTTATCACATTAGTTATCAACACTCCAATAATCATTTATTTCTACTTTTACATCTGGTATAACATAGTTATTTGATGTCATTTTGTCACCAAGAAACAAAACTACATTATCGGTGAGTAACTCGCCAGAGCTGCATTCATGCCTCATTTCGACCATGGGGCTGGGAATGTATGATGCACCAATGTAGCGCTGGTGAGTTACTCGCCGGCACTGTGCTGGTGCATCATCACAACAATAACAGGCATTATGCCGTCCATAAATGGTTAATGCTTGATCAGCCAGATATGTGTCTGTACTGGTGGTGTATTCACACATCTGCATTTATTTCATGGTGAATACGGACGATCAAGGTTAAAGCAATTGGAGGAGCATGAAATAATCCTAGGCCGTATTTCAAGCTGTGGCTGTATTTCATACTCCCAAGGAGCTTCGGGGGTCGCTATGGGGTGAAAATGCTGCCGAGGGTCACGTGACATGAGCGGAATTCAAAATGGCGGCCGACGGAAGTAAGCAAACACCGCGGAAATAAACAAACATCACGGAAGTAAGCATACATGGACTGGATATCTATTTTACATAGGCCTAGATAGGCCTAAAACATGAAATAAAATTTGATACAGAGTGTCACTTAAAAGGGACTTCATCAGTGATTATTACACTTGAGGTGCCTGTCCCATTCTGCACTACCGTAGGCCTGGGGCCATCGTGCAGAATGGGACAGGCACCTCTCCTGCAATAACCACTGACACGGTCACTTTAGTGTGCAGCTCTGTCTATGTAGGTAAATAGTACTACACATAATCTCATAATGCACAGATTACCCCTCCCACAACTCCTCATCAAATACTAATTACCTGATTATATCTCATCAGCAAACTAGAGCCTGGATACTTTTCCCACATAGGCCCTATACTATTTTAGAGATCCCGAGTTCATGACTATAAGTGCATTAGATAGGAATCTCAGATGAACAGTTGTTTATAGCTTTATGAGAGCTGGTTGCCCAACTCTAGGTAGGAATAGTCAGTTTCTATTGAGCACTCTACAACTCAAGAAGGCCTGAGACGGGGCTTCAACCATGCTGCAGTTAAGGTGAGTTCTCTATGTGGATATGTATACAGAGGCTAATATCAGAGTCACCCAATGTCGCCAATACTACTCTCAGACAAGGGTCAGGCACTGCTGGACTATAATAGATGGGTCAAGGGCCATTCTATTGAGGGTCAGGCTAGGCTGGACATTCAATAACAGGCTGGACCTTGGTAAAATTGCTTGAAAGTCTGGCCATGCTGGATCCTCATGCCATAGTCTGGCAATGCTGGACTCTTGGGAGAGTCTCTATCAGCCTGCATATATAGCACCCCCTCTACCACCACACACAGTCTACTGGGGATGGACGGGTCTTACAGTAAAACCTCGCGTATAAGCCTAACTAGCGTGTAAGCTGCACCTAGAGTTTGGGCCAATCCTATAAGCCACAATGGCGATCTGAGTTTGGTAACTTTTAGTACTGTACCATAGTAGCAAAAACTCACGTATAAGCCTAACCATGGCCCGATCCTATAAGCCGCACCACCGATCTGACTCGCGTACTAGCCGCGGCTTATACATGAGGTTTTAAGGTAGTATACATATCTATACTGAGGCACAGACTACGTTCATTTTAAAGCCAACTATAATGCAAGGAAAGGTTTTAATTTTTCCTCTGTACAACTCATATTTCATATGGACTAATGGTATTACACCTTTATAGAATGCACTTCTGTGATGCAATGATCTGACACTGATCTCTCATAAATCCAAGGTATAAACGCAACTTCAGGAAACTGTCTTATGTTGCCCAAGTAATTACTCTCATTGGCTATTTATAGTTTTGAAAACCTGGTCAAAACGGGGAATATCTTTTGTACATTACAAAAGGTAGTGGGCTGCTACGGTTTGGTCTCATGTCCATGTGTAAACAGTATACATCATGTATCATTACAACTTCAGCTTAATATTCATTGACCATGCAGTCTTTTATTTTATCCTTATACTACTGCTTGACTAGACTTTATTACTTATAAAGGCAACTTGGCCATTTTATTAAACCCGCAGGTCTCAGTACCCCTCCAGCGGCAGTCGGAGTGGAGTCGGGACAGGTACTCAGCGCTATATGTAGGGGCACTGGGCCTTTAAGGTCACTACCAACCTTACCCCACCTTTCCTTCTCACTCTTTGGCCCTCTGTGGCCTTCATCCTCCCTCTAGACTAGGCCTCTGCCCTCATCCCCTCCTACTGGGAGGACCCCTCCATGTTTTATTTCTGTTTGTTGTGTCCAGTCTTGTCCTGTATCTGTTCTCTGTCCACTACTTCATTGTGCCATCCCCTAGGGGGAATGGTGCCCTCCATATTGAAGATCTCTTTTTAGGGGCTACACTTCTGGCACCTCAGGTGCATTCGCAAACCCACAATATCCAATAAACCAAGACCTCCTTTTCTCTCCCCCTGTATCACCCTCGGGTATCACCCCATATCCAACCCCGGTGATCGGCTTGATGCTTATGTGAGTTACTCGCCATCGCTGCAAGTGAAAGTGAAAAGTATTGGAGACTGTTGTTACCTACACCGAATGCCTGCAGACAAAATGTCAAGCGGAACTCACACCATTCTAGAGTCATGACTCGTGATCCCTACGAGAATTTCATAACGTTTCTGGAATGCTTTCAGGACATTTTCTTGAATGAGTTAAACTCGAGAAATTCACATATTTGGTGATGAGAAACACTTTTTTTTGAGTGCTATAATCATTAACCTCACGAGGCATTCCGTCTACCACTACCATTCTGTCTTTATTTGTCCTTTGCTGGAAGGAGTGGCTAACATAGTGCACTGACTCTGTGATACACAAAAAGAGGGTTTATCATGTATCAATGACTATAAAATTGGGGTCGACATCTCAGGGTAGGTGGTTAACTCTAGGTCAGTCTACCCTATACGTTAGGGAGTGATCATTTTTGAACAACAGGGGGGGTTTGCGCGAAGCGGGCGAAATATTTTACAGCCCCCGGTCGGAGGGTTGAAATTCGGTGCAGTGAAGCATAGTAACGCGCAGGATTTTTGGCCCAAAACAGCTTAAATTTTTTTGACCCCCCCAAAAGGGGTCCAAATTGTTTACACCCCCTCCCGGTCAAGGGATCGAAATAGTTTTGCCCCCTCCCCCCTCGTTGATAAAAAATGATCGCTCCCTTAATAGCTATATAGTCTAGTAGATAGAGCATGATATTGGACCAAGTTTGGCACTTCTGGCAGGAAGCATAAAACTTTGCTTACAGGGGTTTTTCAATGTGCTGAATCCATTTCTAAGTGGAAACATCATTTTTGAAAAGTGTTTCTACTTCAAAAATGACTTTGAAAAAAGAAAGTAAAAATCATTTTTTAATTACTAATATGCAGGCTTATAATGCAAATGCAAGTATTTTCAGGGAACATATTCATGACAAACTGATTAAATCTGACAGAGAAAAAATGCTGATTATGAATTGTGATGTTGTCTTTTTTTTCAATTGACCCCAATCACCGAAAATCCAAGATGGCCACCGAAAAATCTGAATATCATCTCCCACAGCCTAATTATACATCATAAAACCAATCTAACAGTACCTATCCCCCCTTAATCATACCCAAGGAATCCAATGGTGTTATTGTTTTGTTGCTTGGACAATCAGTTGTTTAGCAACCAGGATTCTGCATAGCAACCAGTATTGTTTTTTTAATTTGTTTAGCATCTATATAGACTAATGATATTTGAATAGTAAATGCTCCAAAGTTGAGTTGATTTTGAACCTACAGCATCATTCTAGAATCTAATGGTCACCTGGCAACATTCATCTGATTGGTTTATGTCCCTAGAAGGAGCCTATCAATGGGGCCAAATACAGTGGGTTTAGCTGCCTTCTGAGATAGCCCTACTCACAATATATCCATATATCGTTACATAGCTCCCCACCTAAATAGAACCCAAGGAACCAATTGATGTTATTGGTTTGTTGCTAGAAGTGCTTGCCTAGCAACAGTGATTTTTTTCCAAGCTGTAAGACTGTGCTTTTTTTATGGTGTACTGTTGCTCTATTTTTTTTTTCGGGGGGGGGGGGGGGGGGGCTGGAATACATGTTCTAGGCTTCTGTTACATATTTGTCCATTACATGTGTTCCTATGATTTGACAAAGGTTATCCCAGAATAACTCTGTTTACATGTTCTAGGCTTCTGTTACATATTTGTCCATTACATATGTTCCTATTATTTGACAAAGGTTTTCCCAGAATAACCCTGTTTATAGCATAAAAAAGTGTAATAAGAGGAGGCCTGTGGTGAGGAAGCAATTGCCAATTGTACTACAGTCAACTTCCACTATTGCAACCACCCTGGGACTATCTTAGAGTAGTCCCAATGGCTGGGTGGTCAGAGTATTGGGAGGTAGGGATTTGAAAGTGAGAATGGAGTGTTGGTCATGATGTGAGGGATAAAAGCTTAGCTTGTAATATAAGTTCTTAGAAGCTCCCATCACTGACCTTTCCAGTGGTTGTAAGGGCCAGAAGTTTCTTCACTCACTTATCCAGTGGTCAGAGTTGTGAGTGACAGAAGGTTCGGTACTCACCTGACCATTAATGTGAGTTGTGACTAGCCACTACTCAGGTGAGTGTAGGGGGCTTCTGTCACGCTCATCTCCAACCACAAGTAAGGTGTTCCAGGAGGTTTCCGTCCCTTTAATCTGTGATGACTGGTCAGGTGTGTAAGGGGTGTTCTGTCACTTTCAGCTCTGACCACTGGTCAGGTGACTGAGGGCCTTCTATCCCTTTCACCTGCATTTGGGGTGGTTGCATTAGACAATTTATTTTGCATTCAAGCAAAAGGACAAAGGGTTTGTACTTTCTAAATATGGTGTTAATGGCTGGGTGAACATGATGGAGGGAATGCCGCAAGCAGGGAGTTGACTGTGCATAATTATAAACCCAAGTACCTAGTTTGGGTCAATTTAGGAATTAAGTGTGTGCTTTTAAATTGGCCCTTTCATGAAACCATGGGTAGATTAGACAGTCCTAGTGACCCTGCTCATTGTGCTGTAATATGGTTAGAGGCATTTAAAGCAGCAACTCGACCTCTTCAGACCTCTTCCAACTCTAGCATGAATTTAATATTTATAGGACCATCATTTGTTTTTCTTTAAGGCAGAGCAAAATAGCATAGCATATAAGGCCTCTCTAAAGCATAATGGATGGGTGAAAATACAGATATTAATTCCTCTAAGGTGGGAAGGAAAGCCATCTCTGCAGGGGCCAATGCCAATATGACCTCTTGTGGTCAAAGATGGAACTAAAATGGCTTAGTCATGTGTGGCTAGTACACTTAGAGCAATCAGTACACACTTATGATGGAGGTCTACATATAACAAATAAATAGGGAAGTAAATATAATATATAATCTGCATGAATATATATGAAAACCCTTATGGTTGTGGATGGGAATAATGCTTTCATTATGCATATAAATAGGAGCATAGTGAGAGGTAGTTCACCTCAAGCCCAATAGGAGGCAGCGTGGAGTAGGTAACCTGCAGATTGTTATGTTATCCGGTTTACAGTTGGTTAACCGCTATTCTCACAGGAGGTATTTTATCTATTTTCATACAGAAAGAAGCACCCATATTGTTTGTAAATCAACCTGTCCACATATGAGTCTGTGAAGATTGCTGACATGTTATTATCTAAAATTCAATGCTTGGAGCTCGAGTAGCTGCTTTAAGTCAGATAGGTGGTAACTGAGGTAACATTCTTGACTCATTTATTCTTGCATAGCCTCACTACAAACCATTTGATTAGTTCAAGATCTGCTTCCTTTACATCAGACATTGAAACTAAGGACCTGCTATATGCATTGCTCTCCAAGCATTAAATATATATTTTTTACCAATCCCTGAGAGGAAGATCACAGTGTTGCAGCTAGAGAAGCAGCATAGCAAAATCAACAAAATAGTCCCTAGTCAATGAGAGATTTGTGTGCTGCTACATATAAATCTGAAGTGCTGCCATATGCTAGCCATAGCTTGGCTTCTTCAAGAATACTCACAATTGCTAAGGCCATAACTACTACATCAGTGTCTGTGGCTTTTATCATGATCGTATTAAACCCTCTCTCGGTCGTCCAAAGCAATGCCATTTACTGCAACTTGTGTAAATAATCTCAGGGAATTGGTGATTTTCTATGTACACTTCCAACTTATATCCTGCCAACCTCAACCCCCAGGCTTTTGATACCAATTACCCTCCCCCAATAAAAGTAGATGACAATGAATAACCCTGCAGCCCTTTAAGGGTAGCATAATCCCATGGAAGAAATAATGGCAGAAGAATTGCTATCTCAAAACTCACATAGTGATATAATAACCACTGTAATCTGTGTTTTCTAGGTTTAACAACAGATTGGATAATTCTTGCTCAATGACCAAAGCATTCTTTTTCAAATTCAAGGTAATGCCTTGGAATCAAGACTCCAATCAGTTTAGGGTAGTTAGTTATTGAAGTACACTACAGTCAACTCCCTCTAATGCGGCCACCCTTGGGACTAAGTGGCCGCATTAGAGAGGTGGCCGCACTGGAGAGAGTTGAAGAACACAGGCCAGTGGGAGCTAATTGTACATCAGATCCCTATTGCTTGAATTAACGGCACTACATCCTGATTCATTAGACTTTGTTTCCTAATTGATATGGCCACTAACTAGTGGATTTAAATAGGTAAATAAATCTCAGTCTAATGATAAAGGCCAATAGTATTTGTCAAAGCCTAAACCAAACCGTTATATACAGTTTCCAGTCGTGTATGTGGTTTCTTCTATCCCTTTGCAATGTAGGCCTATATACCTGTTCTTAGGGGTGTGAAAACTATTGTGTGGGCGATTTGGTGTCACCTCCACCGCCACTCACCCATACTTATCACACCTGCGGGCCCTATTGTTCTAGGGCCGCCCCTGAGCTGAGAAAGCCATGAAACAATGCAGTGGTAACTGAGCTGACAAGGGTAAAACATTATGGCGCAACACTTAGCAAGCAGTGGCGGATTTTGGGGGGATATACATAATTACCCCCCACTGGCCCATGTAGTTCAACTTTTCCTGTTTTTAGGATAAAATATTGCTCAGAAGAGAATCAGGAAAACATTTTTCCAATAGCGCCCCCCCCCCTTTTCAGAATTCTGTATCCACCACTGCTAGTTTGGGCTGCAGAGGGGCCTAGGTGAAGGAGAAAACCATAAGAGAAGGGAAGTCAATAAACAAGCACCAACTTTAAAGGTTAAATAAATGGTCAAAATGGCCGCATTAGAGGGAATATTATGCCATTTAGGACTGAAAAACTAGTGGCCGTAGGGCGGGGTGGCCGCATTAGAGGGGTGGCCGCATTAGAGGAAGTTTCTTACATTAAAATGAAGGGAAAATCGGTTGGTACTTCCCAAAAATGGCCGTAATGATGGGGTGGCCGCACTGGAGGGGTGGCCGTTAGGAGGGAGTTGACTGTATTGGGTTCTAAGGTTGTCATTCGTGAATACTTTAGGGTGATCACTGTTCTGCTGTGGACACTGTTCTGGTTTGGACAGGGCTTATCCCTATCATCATTAGGGACATCATATGTGACCACCCAAACTTTCTTCCTTAAACACTTCATAGAAAATACATCAGTGTATACCAAGGCCCCCTAGTGGCTGAAATGTGAGGACTTTAGGTAGTTAATGTGATTATGTTGGGTCATCATCAAGCTCATCATCAAATACCTGTTGCTAGGCAACCACTTGCGCTAGCAATGAACCAATGAATAGGTTCCTTGGATTTAATTTAGGAAGGGAGCTATGCAATGATCAACATGGAACATATTGTTAGCAGGGCTATCTCAGGAGGCACCTATATAACCACTGTATTTGGCCCCATTAATAGGCAGTTTCTAGGCATATCAATGAATTAAATGAATGTTGCTAGGTGACCACTAGGTTCTGATGTGAAGTCAACTCAACTTTGTGGCATTAGCTATTTAAATATCATCTGTTAGCTATTCAAATATTATCAGGTCATTATAGATGCTAGTCAAATCAACAAAACAATACTGGTTGCTATACAGAATCCTGGTTGCTAAGCAACTGATTGTCCAAGCAACCAACCCAAATAACACCATATTGGATTTCCTGGGTATGATTTAGGGGGGGGGCAGGTAATGGTTCTATGTGTATACTTAGGCTATGGGAGATGATATTCTGATTATTCTGCATTGGTTGCTATGCAAAATCCTGGTTGCTAGGCAACTATTTGTCCAAGCAACAAAGCAATATTACCATTGGATTCCTTCTGGATGATTTATGGGGGGGTAGGTAATGCTAGATTGATTTTATGATGCATAATTAGGCTATGGGAGATGATAATCTTAAAATTCGGCATTGGTTGCTATGTGAAATCCTGGTTGCTAGGCAAGTGCTTGTCCTAGCAACAAACCAATAACACCATTTGATTCCTTAGGTATGATTTAGGGGGGGGGGGTAGGTACTGTTAGATTGGTTTTATGATGTATAATTAGGCTGTGGCAGATGATTTTCAGATATTTCAGTGGCCGTCTTGGATTGTCGGTGATTGGGGTCAATTGGAAAAAAAGACAACATCATAATTTATAATCAGCACTTTTTCTCTGTCATATTTAATCAGTTTGTCATGAATATACCCCCTGAAAATACCTGCACTTGCATTATGAGCCTGCATATTAGTAATTAAAAAATGATTTTTACTCTTTTTTTTCAAAGTCATTTTTGAAGTAGAAACATTTTTCAAAAATGATGTTTCAACTTAGAAATGGATTCAGCACATTGAAAAACCCCTGTAAGCAAGGTTTTATGCTTCCTGCCAGAAGTGCCAACCTTGATGCTCTATCTACTAGACTAATAGTCTGTATACGTTTATAGCCGCACCCTTTGTCACGAATTGGACATTCTGACCCCAATTAGACCCGTAACCCATGTCTACTAACCCATAACCCTAAAGTGCGCATGCGTGCACGTCCCGCCTGCGTGACGTCACGTGACGTACCGCACCGTCACGTGACGTGCTTGGCCGTCACGTGACCATCACCTGCCGTCACACAGTCTCAGGCCCCGACTATAGGATAGTATATGATAGTACATATACCCTTGTGGCGGAAAAAGGTACTGGTTGAGCGTGTCTGGCCATAACGTTGCTCATAACATGACATTGGTCTCATGGTTAAATATTTAAGGGCCGTCTAGTGTTTTAATGCATCATATATGCCCTTAAGCCGTCATGATGCATGAATGCAGCCCTGGCGAGTAACTAACCAGGTCTGTACTCAAGCATCATGCCGACCACACACTCTCACAAGGTCGGCATGATGCATTCACCAGGGGTGGGGTCCAGGGATGCATTTATGCATCATGCTAACCAAGGGCATACTGCATTAGAGCACTATGCAAATAATAGGTTTAGATCATGACGTGTACGGCAACGTGTATGTCTACAGCAATGCTATATAATGGGCTAGACGTTGCCGTACACGTGACAAGTAGGCATATCTGTACATATCTAAACCTCCCTATTATACTTGTTTCTGATCACGACGAGCATCACCAATATATTCATTTTATGGATTTCCTTTTTTGTGCAAATTTTAATGCCAAAACATTGGACAAATATGAACATAGCTGGAAACGAAATAAAGCGTATAGTGCCGCAAAAATTAATGTGATGAGATGGAGGAAGTATGCATATTTACAACTTTTGCAGATCCTCAATCTGTTATTCATTAAAACCTGAATTTAGTCCTCCAAGAGCCTACAATACTTTCTACCGTTTGAGTCTCATCAAAACAAAAGACAACCCCCAAAAATCCGCAAAAAACGCCCTCGTCATATTTGATGGTTTAGTAATGAGAAAAAGGTTTATTTTTGGAGGGGCCTTATGGTCAAGTTAAAAAAAAGAGCTGTATTTCAGGTTACCCGACCCTACCAGAGCAAAACAGGGCCGACCCTAACCAGTACTGAAGTTTGCAAGTCAATCTTTTTAATGCTTTTCAGGCCAAACTTTAAAGAAAAATTTCGACCTACCCTACCTTTAGACCATGTAACCTGAAACACACATTTTATTTATTTTGGCCTAATTATTGGTGAAGTTGTCCCTCCCTGAGTGAGGCTCCCACACACGGAGGCGGACAGGACGCAGTGGTAGCAGCCCTCACCATGGTCACCTTAAGGTGTGTAGACATTGCATTTCTAATAATCCTGAGGACTTTCTGGAATGAATAGTTACATTAGGACTGTAGGTTAAAGAAGTACATGTATGTAGTATCTGGGAAATGATGATTTGGGATGACGTATGGTGATGATTGACTGAGGGGAAAGATTCTTTTTTAAACAAAGAGTTAATGTTAATGACTTTTGTAAACACCAACTGTACCCTTACAAAACTAAAAAAAAAGCAGCAGAATTCCTTTTGTGCTCAGGCAGTTAGAATAGACATCCCGATTCTTATCCAGAATGGAGGTCAATATGAGGAGCGTAAATGCATAGATTCTAATTGAATGCATGTTTAGCATAGATATATGAAGTATAGCACTGTCCTGCACGTTTCTAACTATCCTGAGAGTCCTTTCATTAGGCTAATTTACGCTATCTCAAACTCTGTGTGTTTTATAAGGCGCTATTCTTATTTTAGCTATCCTTAACGGTATCCTTAATTTCGCTCCTATAAAATGGGTTCGCTATCATAAAACAGGTATATTGAGTTTATTTCACAAAGAATAAGAAGAGCATTTATAGGATATCGTAAAAAAAAGAGCAGTTAAGGATAGCAATTTTAGCTTTTCATAAGGTATATTCATCAGGACCTAGAACCCTGGTGATAAATATTTTAATTTCTTTAGATTATGATACAAACCAAATGGGTATGTCAGTATGATAGTGGTAAATACACACCGTTATAGAATGAATATGTATCAGTATCATAGTGAGTTATACTGTAGATTTGCAGTATAAAGGAACGTATTTTTGGTTTCAAAACTATGAAGCCAAAATGTGCCACATAGGCCTAGTTGATAAACATAAAAAAGTGCAGATATTTCAAAGTAGTTAAGATAATATGTGAACGTTTCCATCTGATGGTGTAGATTAAGGTAGAAAGCGGAGTATTCACCTGGAGACTCCTATACATTGTATTCTGTGGTGCAAAGTAAACCATCTTCAAATTACTTTGGATCAGGTTAGTTGGCAGCATAATCAAATAGCAACTGGAAAAATAATTACATGTTACGGTGCACATATTTCTGTAATACCCATTTAAAGAAAAAGCACTTCCTTTGCGAGGCAGTCTAGGCCTATAGCCCATGCAATAGACGGTGCTACTTAAACACCATTGTCCTCTGTTACTCTCTATGTGAAAATTGGACTATAATGCAATATTAAAATACCTTTCCCCCCCTCTTTTTTTACCCCCCGCTATCAAAGAATATATACCTCTTTTTGAGAAAAGGTCATGGCACCTTCTGGGATAGAACTCTCTCCCCTCTGATTGCAAAGCAGGCATCATAACCACTACACTGCAGATTACGGTGGAGATCTGAAGAACTGGTGTGCTATTATTCCATTTATCTCTTACAGTACAATGTTGTTTCTCTGACATACACAGGGTTCCAGCACTTTTGTAGCAATACCCTTTAAGGAAGCCACTTGCACAAGTCTTATGTTTGCTTACTTTAATTTGAACTGAATCCTAACTCCAGCCAGCCCAACAAGTGCCCATTCCAAGCTGAGTTCAGATATTGGTCATTAAATTAGTACATATGTACTATAGGGGAATCAGTCAACTTAATTAAAATCCATGCCTAGACTAACCTTTTATGTAACCCTACAAAAATTAAAGAAGGGCTCGAAAAGGGCCCAGTTTGGGCTAGCCCACTTGGGCATGGAGATTTGCCCAGTGCCCGTACTCACAGGACATGGTGGCCCCAGTTAGGCAGCCAAATAGGCCCAGTTTCCTGCCCAACTGGTGACCAACAGGGGCCCAGTTAGGTTTGGTCCTTGAGCTTACAGGTTTTGGCCCAGCTAGCATTGCTTAATGGGGCCCATATGGTTTTCCCGCTGGGCTGTCATATGATCCCACTCTGGGATTTGGTCCTTATTGTCCAGGGCTGCTAGTGGGTCCCATGTAGGCTTACCCACATTTGAAGTGCCCAGATCCAGCCCAGTTCTAACCTATTTTGACAAAAGACAGTAAAATTACACTTTAAATTGTCATTTCTGAAAATAATCACAGATGTGTCTGTTTTGAAGTATTTTAAATATGTTTGTGGGCTAATACCTTATGAGGAACTACTTCTAGCCCTGGGCAAACCCCAGATATAGGCAAACCCGGCTTGCCCAAGTAAAACACATATAGGTGCCCCAGGCTCCAACGTTGTCTGTGGGCAGGGGGGGGGGGGGCGGTTGTGAGACGTACACTCCCCCCACCATTTCTAGAATTCCCCTCCCCCAACTCACCCCCTTCTTGTTGTCCCCTGTGTGGAGCCCCCAGTCTGTCTGTGTGTCTGCTGACTTTAGTGATGCTCTTTACAGGTTAGCGGTAGTGTGTGGGCTCTGCACGCTGACACTAGGTGGCAACACCTACCCCCAGTCGGTGCATTCCCCGCCTAGGTATGGGCGCCAGTCGGTGGGATACCCCCCTAGGTACCAGTCGGTGGGGTACCCCCCCGGGTATGGCTACCATGCAGGCTACTTCCAGCCGTCCTGCACCGTGAGCGCCCCCTGCTACAACTACCTCATCGTGCTCACGCTTGACGGGGTCTTCGACTTCATCAACGGTAACGCCACACACTTCAGGTAGGTAGTCATGGTAACACCACACACTTCAGGTAGGTAGTCATGGTAACGCCACACACTTCAGGTAGGTAGTCATGGTAACGCCACACACTTCAGGTAGGTAGTCATGGTAATGCCACACACTTCAGGCAGGTAGTCATGGTAACACCACACACTTCAGGAAGGTAGTCATGGTAATGCCACACACTTCAGATAGGTAGTCACAGTAACACCACACACTTCAGGTAGGTAGTCATGGTAACACCACACACTTCAGGTAGGTAGTCATGGTAACACCACACACTTCAGGTAGGTAGTCATGGTAACACCACACACTTCAGGAAGGTAGTCATGGTAACACCACACACTTCAGGTAGGTAGTCATGGTAATGCCACACACTTCAGGTAGGTAGTCATGGTAACACCACACACTTCAGGTAGGTAGTCATGGTAACACCACACACTTCAGGTAGGTAGTCATGGTAACACCACACACTTCAGGTAGGTAGTCATGGTAACACCACACACTTCAGGTAGGTAGTCATGGTAACACCACACACTTCAGGAAGGTAGTCACAGTAACACCACACACTTCAGGGAGGTAGTCATGGTAACACCACACACTTCAGGTAGGTAGTCATGGTAACACCACACACTTCAGGTAGGTAGTCATGGTAACACCACACACTTCAGGTAGGTAGTCATGGTAACACCACACACTTCAGGAAGGTAGTCATGGTAACACCACACACTTCAGGTAGGTAGTCATGGTAATGCCACACACTTCAGGTAGGTAGTCATGGTAACACCACACACTTCAGGTAGGTAGTCATGGTAACACCACACACTTCAGGTAGGTAGTCATGGTAACACCACACACTTCAGGTAGGTAGTCATGGTAACACCACACACTTCAGGAAGGTAGTCATGGTAAAACCACACACTTCAGGTAGGTAGTCATGGTAACACCACACACTTCAGGTAGGTAGTCATGGTAACACCAAACACTTCAGGTAGGTAGTCATGGTAACACCACACACTTCAGGTAGGTAGTCATGGTAACACCACACACTTCAGGTAGGTAGTCATGGTAACACCACACACTTCAGGTAGGTAGTCATGGTAACACCACACACTTCAGGTAGGTAGTCATGGTAACACCACACACTTCAGGTAGGTAGTCATGGTAACACCACACACTTCAGGTAGGTAGTCACAGTAACACCACACACTTCAGGTAGGTAGTCATGGTAACACCACACACTTCAGGTAGGTAGTCACGGTAACACCACACACTTCAGGTAGGTAGTCATGGTAACACCACACACTTCAGGTAGGTAGTCATGGTAACACCACACACTTCAGGTAGGTAGTCATGGTAATGCCACACACTTCAGGTAGGTAGTCATGGTAACACCACACACTTCAGGTAGGTAGTCATGGTAACACCACACACTTCAGGTAGGTAGTCATGGTAATGCCACACACTTGAGGTAGGTAGTCATGGTAACACCACACATTTCAGGTAGGTAGTCACGGTAACACCACACATTTCAGGTAGGTAGTCATGGTAACACCACACATTTCAGGTAGGTAGTCATGGTAACACCACACACTTCAGGGAGGTAGTCATGGTAACACCACACACTTCAGGTAGGTAGTCATGGTAACACCACACACTTCAGGTAGGTAGTCATGGTAACACCACACACTTCAGGTAGGTAGTCATGGTAACACCACACACTTCAGGAAGGTAGTCATGGTAATGCCACACACTTCAGATAGGTAGTCACAGTAACACCACACACTTCAGGTAGGTAGTCACGGTAATGCCACACACTTGAGGTAGGTAGTCATGGTAACACCACACATTTCAGGTAGGTAGTCATGGTAACACCACACACTTCAGGTATGTAGTCATGGTAACACCACACACTTCAGGTAGGTAGTCACAGTAACACCACACACTTCAGGTAGGTAGGTACGGTAACACCACACACTTCAGGTAGGTAGTCATGGTAACACCACACACTTCAGGTAGGTAGTCATGGTAACACCACACACTTCAGGTAGGTAGTCATGGTAACACCACACACTCAGGTAGGTAGTCATGGTAACACCACACACTTCAGGTAGGTAGTCATGGTAACACCACACACTTCAGGTAGGTAGTCATGGTAACACCACACACTCAGGTAGGTAGTCATGGTAACACCACACACTTCAGGTAGGTAGTCATGGTAACACCACACACTTCAGGAAGGTAGTCATGGTAACACCACACACTTCAGGTAGGTAGTCATGGTAACACCACACACTTCAGGTAGGTAGTCATGGTAACACCACACACTTCAGGTAGGTAGTCACAGTAACACCACACACTTCAGGTAGGTAGTCATGGTAACACCACACACTTCAGGCAGGTAGTCATGGTAACACCACACACTTCAGGAAGGTAGTCATGGTAATGCCACACACTTCAGATAGGTAGTCACAGTAACACCACACACTTCAGGTAGGTAGTCATGGTAACACCACACACTTCAGGTAGGTAGTCATGGTAACACCACACACTTCAGGTAGGTAGTCATGGTAACACCACACACTTCAGGAAGGTAGTCATGGTAACACCACACACTTCAGGTAGGTAGTCATGGTAATGCCACACACTTCAGGTAGGTAGTCATGGTAACACCACACACTTCAGGTAGGTAGTCATGGTAACACCACACACTTCAGGTAGGTAGTCATGGTAACACCACACACTTCAGGTAGGTAGTCATGGTAACACCACACACTTCAGGTAGGTAGTCATGGTAACACCACACACTTCAGGAAGGTAGTCACAGTAACACCACACACTTCAGGGAGGTAGTCATGGTAACACCACACACTTCAGGTAGGTAGTCATGGTAACACCACACACTTCAGGTAGGTAGTCATGGTAACACCACACACTTCAGGTAGGTAGTCATGGTAACACCACACACTTCAGGAAGGTAGTCATGGTAACACCACACACTTCAGGTAGGTAGTCATGGTAATGCCACACACTTCAGGTAGGTAGTCATGGTAACACCACACACTTCAGGTAGGTAGTCATGGTAACACCACACACTTCAGGTAGGTAGTCATGGTAACACCACACACTTCAGGTAGGTAGTCATGGTAACACCACACACTTCAGGAAGGTAGTCATGGTAAAACCACACACTTCAGGTAGGTAGTCATGGTAACACCACACACTTCAGGTAGGTAGTCATGGTAACACCAAACACTTCAGGTAGGTAGTCATGGTAACACCACACACTTCAGGTAGGTAGTCATGGTAACACCACACACTTCAGGTAGGTAGTCATGGTAACACCACACACTTCAGGTAGGTAGTCATGGTAACACCACACACTTCAGGTAGGTAGTCATGGTAACACCACACACTTCAGGTAGGTAGTCATGGTAACACCACACACTTCAGGTAGGTAGTCACAGTAACACCACACACTTCAGGTAGGTAGTCATGGTAACACCACACACTTCAGGTAGGTAGTCACGGTAACACCACACACTTCAGGTAGGTAGTCATGGTAACACCACACACTTCAGGTAGGTAGTCATGGTAACACCACACACTTCAGGTAGGTAGTCATGGTAATGCCACACACTTCAGGTAGGTAGTCATGGTAACACCACACACTTCAGGTAGGTAGTCATGGTAACACCACACACTTCAGGTAGGTAGTCATGGTAATGCCACACACTTGAGGTAGGTAGTCATGGTAACACCACACATTTCAGGTAGGTAGTCACGGTAACACCACACATTTCAGGTAGGTAGTCATGGTAACACCACACATTTCAGGTAGGTAGTCATGGTAACACCACACACTTCAGGGAGGTAGTCATGGTAACACCACACACTTCAGGTAGGTAGTCATGGTAACACCACACACTTCAGGTAGGTAGTCATGGTAACACCACACACTTCAGGTAGGTAGTCATGGTAACACCACACACTTCAGGAAGGTAGTCATGGTAATGCCACACACTTCAGATAGGTAGTCACAGTAACACCACACACTTCAGGTAGGTAGTCACGGTAATGCCACACACTTGAGGTAGGTAGTCATGGTAACACCACACATTTCAGGTAGGTAGTCATGGTAACACCACACACTTCAGGTATGTAGTCATGGTAACACCACACACTTCAGGTAGGTAGTCACAGTAACACCACACACTTCAGGTAGGTAGGTACGGTAACACCACACACTTCAGGTAGGTAGTCATGGTAACACCACACACTTCAGGTAGGTAGTCATGGTAACACCACACACTTCAGGTAGGTAGTCATGGTAACACCACACACTCAGGTAGGTAGTCATGGTAACACCACACACTTCAGGTAGGTAGTCATGGTAACACCACACACTTCAGGTAGGTAGTCATGGTAACACCACACACTCAGGTAGGTAGTCATGGTAACACCACACACTTCAGGTAGGTAGTCATGGTAACACCACACACTTCAGGAAGGTAGTCATGGTAACACCACACACTTCAGGTAGGTAGTCATGGTAACACCACACACTTCAGGTAGGTAGTCATGGTAACACCACACACTTCAGGTAGGTAGTCACAGTAACACCACACACTTCAGGTAGGTAGTCATGGTAACACCACACACTTCAGGTAGGTAGTCATGGTAACACCAAACACTTCAGGTAGGTAGTCATGGTAACACCACACACTTCAGGTAGGTAGTCATGGTAACACCACACACTTCAGGTAGGTAGTCATGGTAACACCACACACTTCAGGTAGGTAGTCATGGTAACACCACACACTTCAGGTAGGTAGTCATGGTAACACCACACACTTCAGGTAGGTAGTCATGGTAACACCACACACTTCAGGTAGGTAGTCATGGTAACACCACACACTCAGGTAGGTAGTCATGGTAATGCCACACACTTCAGGTAGGTAGTCATGGTAACACCACACACTTCAGGTAGGTAGTCACAGTAACACCACACACTTCAGATAGGTAGTCGTGGTAACACCACACACTCAGGTAGGTAGTCATGGTAACACCACACACTTCAGGTAGGTAGTCATGGTAGCACCACACACTTCAGGTAAGTAGTCATGGTAACGCCACACACTTCAGGTAGGTAGTCATGGTAATGCCACACACTTCAGGTAGGTAGTCATGGTAACACCACACACTTCAGGTAGGTAGTCACAGTAACACCACACACTTCAGGTAGGTAGGTACGGTAACACCACACACTTCAGGTAAGTAGTCATGGTAACGCCACACACTTCAGGTAGGTAGTCATGGTAATGCCACACACTTCAGGTAGGTAGTCATGGTAACACCACACACTTCAGGTAGGTAGTCACAGTAACACCACACACTTCAGGTAGGTAGGTACGGTAACACCACACACTTCAGGTAGGTAGTCATGGTAACGTCACACACTTCAGGTAGGTAGTCGTGGTAACACCACACACTCAGGTAGGTAGTCATGGTAACGTCACACACTTCAGGTAGGTAGTCATGTTAACACCACACACTTCAGGTAGGTAGTCATGGTAACACCACACACTCAGGTAGGTAGTCATGGTAACACCACACACTTCAGGTAGGTAGTCATGGTAACGCCACACACTTCAGGTAGGTAGTCATGGTAACACCACACACTTCAGGTAGGTAGTCATGGTAACGCCACACACTTCAGGTAGGTAGTCATGGTAACACCAAACACTTCAGGTAGGTAGTCATGGTAACACCACACACTTCAGGTAGGTAGTCATGGTAACACCACACACTTCAGGTAGGTAGTCATGGTAACACCACACACTTCAGGAAGGTAGTCATGGTAACACCACACACTTCAGGTAGGTAGTCATGGTTACACCACACACTTCAGGTAGGTAGTCATGGTAATGCCACACACTTCAGGTAGGTAGTCATGGTAACGCCACACACTTCAGGTAGGTAGTCATGGTAACACCAAACACTTCAGGTAGGTAGTCATGGTAACACCACACACTTCAGGTAGGTAGTCATGGTAACACCACACACTTCAGGTAGGTAGTCATGGTAACACCACACACTTCAGGAAGGTAGTCATGGTAACACCACACACTTCAGGTAGGTAGTCATGGTAACACCACACACTTCAGGTAGGTAGTCATGGTAATGCCACACACTTCAGGTAGGTAGTCATGGTAACGCCACACACTTCAGGTAGGTAGTCATGGTAACACCACACACTTCAGGTAGGTAGTCATGGTAACGCCACACACTTCAGGTAGGTAGTCATGGTAACACCACACATTTCAGGTAGGTTGTCATTGTAATGCCTCACACTTCAAGCAGGATAAGATAAAATAGTATAGATGTTCAACCCTGTTATTTCAGCCTGATGCCCTCCAGATTCATTACAATTGTGTCAACCCAGTATCAGTTGGTTGACATGATCCATATATGCAACTATACCCAAGCCTGCATTCATGCATCATAACAACAATAGTACTTAGTACAAAAATACATATTCTGCCCTTTCAGTGTTACTAAAGCCCCCTTTCTTCCCTCAGAGAGCACTACACCCAGGCGGGGTTTGACAGTGCGGGTATGGTAGCCGAGGGGCGGCGTGCGGTACAGTTCCTGCAGGCACGGTATGGTGTGGATCTCTCCAGCGTCACAGACGAGGAACTGCTGGCACCCAATAAGCAGATCGCAGACGGAGTCAGGTATATAGACAAATGCCAACACCCATTGATACAGTCTCTGCGGCTTCGTGGGATATGCCCCAGCCCCCAATCATGAAATATGTCAGAGACGGTATCAATGTACTTGGCATTTGTGTTTATTTTGTTATGTGAAGCCATTTAATGAAGGAAAGACAAATTTTTTTGTGACAGTACATTAACATTGATTTCCCCATCCACCATCCCTTAAAAAAATTGTTCTTGGCTATGTGCATACTCCCTCATCTAAAGTGATTCAAATTGTCTTAATTCACATGGGATGTATCTCAGTGGTAAAGCCCCGCTTTGGAGTGGGAGGCCCTGGGTTCAAGTTCCAGTGTTTCCGAGAATCATCGTTTTCAGGGATACCGTGTCCTCCTTCTTTCACTCATACATGTGTTTCCCTCTGCAGGTTTAACTTTGTGACGGTCCGTCAGATGCTGTACATGTGATCTATCTCAATGGTAGAGCACCCTCTTTGGAGTGGAAGGCCCTGGGTTCAAGTCCCAGTATTTCCTAGAAAGATCATTTTCGTAGAAACTGTGTCCCTCCCTCTTTCACTCATACATGTGTTTCCCCGTGCAGGTCTAGCTTCATGACATTGCGTCCCACGCTCTACATGGGATGTATCTCAGTGGTAGAGCACCCGCTTTGGAGTGGGAGTCCCCGGGTTCAAGTCCCGGTGTTTCCGAGAAAAGTCGTTTTCGGAGAAACTATATCCCTCACACTTTCACTACAGCTCCAGTAGCCAAGGTGCATGAAATTGAATGCATGTATATAGTGAAGCCTATTATTAATGTTTATGTATTTTCTCACCTATTTCTTTCTTAGTGATAATGTTGCGTGTATTCATACATGAACGTTATTTCCAGACTCAATTTGCCATGGTTTTAGTCAGATTCCGTTACTAACATGCATTTTTTTATGGTATTTTGTGGTCAAAATATATAGTTATCTCATGACAATTAGTCATTTTTCTAATATATCCATGCCACACACTAATATATGTGTTCCCGTGCAGGTTTAGCTTTGTGATGGTACATTGACTTTTTCCTATCCTTAGAAAATATACTTGACTATATGCTTACTCACTTTGACTCTAATTGCCTTAAATAATTAAAAACATCCTGGGTTCAAGTCCCGGTGTTTCCGAAAAACATTGTTTTCAGAGAAACCGTGTCCCTCCCTCTTCCACTCATACATGTGTTTCCCCCGGGGCAGGTTTAGCTTCATGACCGTCCATCCCATTTACATGGGATGTATCTCAGTGGTAGAGCCCCGCTTTGGAGTGGGAGGCCCTGGGTTCAAGTTCCAGTGTTTCCGAGAATCATCGTTTTCAGGGATACCGTGTCCTCCTTCTTTCACTCATACATGTGTTTCCCTCTGCAGGTTTAACTTTGTGACGGTCCGTCAGATGCTGTACATGTGATCTATCTCAATGGTAGAGCACCCTCTTTGGAGTGGCAGGCCCTGGGTTCAAGTCCCAGTATTTCCTAGAAAGATCATTTTCAGAGAAACCGTGTCCCTCCCTCTTCCACTCATACATGTGTTTCCCCCGGGGTAGGTTTAGCTTCATGACCGTCCATCCCATTTACATGGGATGTATCTCAGTGGTAGAGCCCCGCTTTGGAGTGGGAGGCCCCAGGTTCAAGTCCCAGTGTTTCCGAAAACATCATTTTCAGGGATACCGTGCCTCTCCCCCTTCAACTCATACATGTGTTTCCCCGTGCAGGTCTAGCTTCATGACAGTGCATCCCACGCTCTACATGGGATGTATCTCAGTGGTCGAGCACCCGCTTTGGAGTGGGAGGCCCCGGGTTCAAGTCCCGGTGTTTCCAAGAAAAGTCGTATTTGGAGAAACTGTGTCCCTCACACTTTCCCTACAGCTCCAGTAACCAAGATGCATGAAATTGAATGCATGTATTTAGTGAAGCCTATTATTATCATTGTAGAATATATGAACTTTATTTACTCAATTTCCCAAGGTTTTAGTCAGATTTTTTGGGTCAAAATATATCTCATGACATTTAGTCTTAATCTTTTTTAATACGCGTGTTCCCCCGTGCAGGTTTAACTTTGTGACGGTGCGTCCGACTCTCTACATGGCCGCTAGGGGGCCTCAGGTCTCCTTCCTCAACCTGCCCGCCTCCGCCGTCTGGTGGAACGTCCATTTCTCACGAGACTTCACGTCCACCGGCTCGTACCGGGGGACGTTGCCCGCTGGTTCCCGTGTGTACTCTGGCAGCTTTGTGTCTGACACCTGCCCCCACCAGCAACCAGCGCAACACCCCGCCCCCGGCCACCCCTGCATCCTCAGCAGCAGGAGGAACGGGCTCAAGTTCTTCCGCTTCTACGTCCCTGACTATGAGGTCAATATAATTAGTTTTTTTCTTTTAACATTTTGTCTCATCATGTTTAATAGAAAACGTTTTTAGTAGACAATGGTCATATATACTTATTTATCTAAGGAAATAGCTGTGTAATAGCTTAAAATTACTGTACGCCCTATTGGTTAGAACAGTCCTCTCAAAGATTTATCCCCTCTTTAGTTTTGTAATAATTATGGTAACATTGGTAACCAAATACTAATATTATATGGATTTTAGCCTTTAAGGGTCAGGGTAATCTTTTCTTTTCTCTTTTCGGCCTCATGTATATGACAAGTGTCATGGCCGCTCAGTGAGACGGACGTGTGCCAGGGAGCTCCTACATACTAACCTCGATATAGCATACCCGAGCCTTCCGCATCACACCTGGACACAGACTATACCTGTGCATAAACCTCCCTGCATACATTTTCAGCATTTATTGTAATGCCACAATAAATGTTTAACTTTCCCGTTCCAGGCGGACTACCAGCCGGGTCCGTTCGTGCTGCTGCACTCGGTGCTGGAGGATGCTGAGTGGGGGGAGGGGCGGTCACGGGGGGTGGTGGTCGTGGACGAGGAGTCAGGCACCGTCACCGGCCACGACGTGCTCACCTTCCCGAGTAGCTGCAGCGGGGCTCAGTCCTGCCGGGCTGGGCTGAGGCACTAGTACTAGGGCTGACTCCTGACTCCTGACTCCTGCCAGGCAGCGGTACTAGGGCTGACTCTTGACTCCTGACTCCTGACTCCTGACTCCTGCTAGGCTGGGCAGCGGTACTAGGGTCGACTCCTAACTCCTGACTCCCGAATGGATTATGATATTTCGTGTGGTAGAATTATAATGATTATCATGCCGTAGATAACATGGTATTGAGAGGCGCAACTTGTTGTGTATATTTTGTGTCAATAAACTTTTCAAAAACTCCTGACTCCTGACTCCTAACTTCTGACTCCTGACTTCTGCCTCCCGCCTCCCGCCTCCCGCCTCCCGCCTCCCGCCTCCCGCCTCCCGCCTCCCGCCTCCTGCCTCCTGCCTCCTGCCTCCTGCCTCCTGCCTCCTGCCTCCTGCCTCCTGCCTCCTGCCTCCTGCCTCCTGCCTCCTGCCTCCTGCCTCCTGCCTCCTGCCTCCCTCCTGCCTCCTGCCTCCTGCCTCCTGCCTCCTGCCTCCTGCCTCCTGCCTCCTGCCTCCTGCCTCCTGCCTCCTGCCTCCTGCCTCCTGCCTCCTGCCTCCTGCCTCCTGCCTCCTGCCTCCAGCCTCCTGCCCCCTGCCTCCTGCCTCCTGCCTGCCTCCTGCCTCCTGCCTCCTGCCTCCTGCCTCCTGCCTCCTGCCTCCTGCCTCCTGCCTCCTGCCTCCTGCCTCCTGCCTCCTGCCTCCTGCCTCCTGCCTCCTGCCTCCTGCCTCCTGCCTCCTGCCTCCTGCCTCCTGCCTCCTGCCTCCTGCCTCCTCCTCCTGCCTCCTGCCTCCTGCCTCCTGCCTCCTGCCTCCTGCCCCCTGCCTCTTGACTCCTGCCTCCTCCTCCTGCCTCCTGCCTCCTGCCTCCTGCCTCCTGCCTCCTGCCTCCTGCCTCCTGCCTCCTGCCTCCTGCCTCTAGCCTCCTGCCTCCTGCCTCCTGCCTCCTGCCTCCTGCCCCCTGCCTCTTGACTCCTGCCTCCTGCCTCCTGCCTCCTGCCTCTTGACTCCTGCCTCCTGCCTCCTGCCTCCTGCCTCCTGCCTCCTGCCTCCTGCCTCCTGCCTCTTGACTCCTGCCTCCTGCCTCCTGCCTCCTGCCTCCCGCCTCCTGCCTCCTGCCTCCTGCCTCCTGACTCCTGACTCATGACTCCTACCTCCCTCCTGCCTCTTGACTCGTGACTCCTGCCTCCTGCTGGGCTGACTCCCGATTCCTGATTCCTGACTCCTAACTCCATCTTGGCAGCGGTACTAGGGCTGACTCCTAACTCCTGTGAGGTTGACTCCTGACTCCATCTGGGCAGTGGTACTAGGGCTGACTCCTGACTCCTGGCGTGCCGGGCAGAGGAATTTTGGCAGACTCCTGACTCCTGGCCCCTGGCTCCTGTAGAAATGGGGTAGAGAGAAGCTGTTTTAGGCTCCCTTAGCATCATTATGGTAATTTGAATCGAAAAACATGAAAAAATAAACACAAATGTCAGGCTGCATTGCACTCGGCCTATGGCCTCATGAAATATGGCCTGGCATTCAACTTGTGAGATAACCCTGTCAATAGAATAAAACACGTGCACCTTTGTCTATGTCTCTTGCGTCAAGTTTGACTTTGGAAGGCTTTATTTGATGTTATAGTTATTTGTTTTTAGTACAGTGTTGTTGTTTTCCCCATGCAAAGCCAAACGATCAGTTTCAAGTAGAGAGGCAATTGTCTTGAGCTTTCACACAACTAAAACTAAGTTAATAGTTTTAATTTTCTACAGGGCATTCCTAGCTGATAGTTCAGAAAAAGGAAATCTTTATATAAAAATGGCATGTCACGTTTAAAGACTTTTGAATATTAAAAGAAATGGAAATTTTATAAAAATCATCAAATGAACCGACTAGCCTCATATCATACTAAGTGAAATCTCGTTATAATAAGGAGGACTGCCCAGTGAACAAAAAACGTTATACAACATTTTATAACGTTCCCTAACGTTTCTCTAAGGCTCCTTACTATGGCAAAACGTTATCTAACGTTTATAACGTTATTTCGACGTAAAATAACGTTTTTGTTAGCTGGGTGATACAAAGAAATTCCTGTTACAAGGGGCCCATTTTCTCATCTCGATTCTCTATACGTTTAATATTGGTTATAAGGAACATTGCTTATAAGTAGCAAATTTATCTGGTCCCAAGGCCCTCCTTATAACGAGATTTTACTGTATCAAAAAGTGACGCCCTCCCTGTACCCCATATGGTCAGTGATCCACATACATTGACACATCCATCCATCCTTACCTTAAACCTTTAAAGGCGGACTGATGTCTCCTGGAGCGTGATGCAGCAATATACTACGGGCATGCGCTGCATATGTGTATCTTGTTGATCCTTTGGGGAGTGTACCAACCTCGTAGGACCGACATGTCAACTAAATGTATACATGCTGCAGCAAAAGCTGACAGTGTTACCTGCCTGCGGCAAGTTGTTGTGGCAGATGCCGCACAGAAAGTGACGCTCGTGTAACAGGCCTTAAAGGGTTAAACGCAACCCCACATAACCTTATTGTCCCTACGCCACCAGATCCCCCTACCCTACCCACCTGCCCGTCCCCTACCTGCCCCCTACCTGCCCCCTGCCCCACCTGCCCGCCCCCTGCCGGCCGCCATGATGCATCACGTGACCCCAGGTACCCCTAACGCCCACCAGGGGGACAGGAACCGGAAGTACGCGGCCTGTGGTCACGGGGCGACCCTGAGGATCAAGGTACTAGGTGTATCGGCGGGTCGCGGGGCAGGCAGGGACAGGGGCAACTGGAGAAGCAAAAAGTACATGTTTCTCGTTGGAAGAAGTCTTATTGGACTCCTCATAAGTTATAAAAAGGTAAAGAGCAAAGTACACTATAATTACCCTGGTTCAATCAGATAGTATAGCAAATTGTTTCAAATGTCACGATGATCCAGGAAGTAAATAATGAACTGCATTTAGCTACAGAGAGAGAAAGATACAGACAGAGGCAGACAATGAGAGAGAGAGAGAGGGAGAGAGAGAGAGAGAGAGAGAGAGAGAGAGAGAGAGAGAGAGAGAGGGATAGAGAGAGAGAGAGAGAGAGAGAGAGAGAGAGAGGGATAGAGAGAGAGAGAGAGAGAGAGAGAGAGAGGGGGGGGAGAGAGAGACAGAGAGAGAGAGAGAGAGAGACAGAGAGAGAGAGAGAGACAGAGAGAGAGAGAGACAGAGAGAGAGACAGATAAAGAGATATACAGAAACAGATGCGGAGTTGGACAAACAGAGACAGGGAGACGGACAGATGGAGATAAGGGGACAGACTCATAGAGAGGCAGAGTAAGGGAGAGTCAAAAGATCCAGAGCCACAGAGAGAGTCAGAGAAACATACTTGTAGTCAGTATATGGGCTGACACGAGCACTATTCCTTCAGAAATAATGTACCCGGTAGGTTAGATATGACATACAGTTTAACTGGTCGATGGCGGGGGCTAGAGTAGTATTATAGATTGACACAACACATATTCCCCTTTTAGAAGTTAACAGGCCAGTATCACACCACATAGTATGATAGTAGACTAGAACAGTACTAGAAATGTGAGTGGAACATGCCGCTTCGGGTATTATGGCATGCAAAAGAATGTAGGTTGCGTACATTCATATCAATATGACTGCATTTATAATACTGACAAGGCAATCTTTGGTTTTATTTTGGTCAAATACGCCAATATTTGATCGGATTGTAAAATACATATTGCAAAAATGAGAGAAGGGGGCGTGTCGGGGAGTGAGGTGAGCGCCCCCCGGGACACACCCCTACTCATACATCAGTCACGTGACCTGGGATCTGCCCCCACGTGACCTGGGATCTGCCCCCACGCCACCAGGGGGCACGGCATCAGCGTGCAGCATGGGAAAAGGCGGTGGCCGAAAAATCGATATATTGCCGCCCCCGTTTTCAAAATGCTGGCTTTACGTCTGCTTATTGACTATACTACCTGCATGACATTACTACAGACATTCACTTTTATATCCGCTGTAAACTATTCCATTGAAAATCATGAAATCAATAGCTATCCTATTGTAAATGTATCCCATCGGATGCACCATCTTTGATTGACCTGCACAAGCTCTCTTATGGTAGTTGGATGATTATTATGATGTCACGAGCCATGAAATACGAGGTATTTCAAGAGTGTCTATACAATATGGCTTTCAATGGGGCTGCTTTACTGAATATGAAAAAAATGACTAAAATGATTAGAGCTGAGAATGAGAAGAATAAAAAGAAGCTAAAAAACACGTTTTTGTCATATTTACATTCCACAGTTACCAGAGCCTTCCCACTAGGCACAGCACATTGAATCAACATTGATAAATGGTTGTCAATGTTGATTCAATGTTGATACAATGCTTATTCAACATTGGACTGAATATTTTGCCCACTGGGTTATAAATGGGAACTAATTTGAAAGAATTATATCTATGCCAACTTGATGTATAACGTACATGATGTGGTTCCAACAAATCTGTGTACAAACTTTACATTTGCATGTCCCGACCTGAATAAGGGTGGGATAGGTCCTTAAGGGTAACGCCAAATTGTTTTGCCAAACCCAAGTTGAGACAAATATTTGTATATTTGTCTCTCGGCTTAGGTAAGACTGCCAGGGGATTACTGCAAGTGTAGCCATTCTAGGTGTTACTGTTATGGGGTACTTTAATAGGGAGGGGTCACTATTTATCAACGGTGGGGGGGGGGGGGGAAGGGTCGGTGGATTTGGGGGGGAGGACAAAAAAACTCCGACTCGCCCAGAAGCGAGAACCAGAAACATTTCAGCAAAAAAAGCCAACGTGTTACTATAGTTCAAAAGGGAACAATTTGACGCATCTCGAGGGGGCTGAAAAATCACACAAAATCCTCCCCCCCCCCCCCCACATTCTTAAATAATGCTTACTCCCTTGGTGGGGAGTTGTCCAGGGGAGGTAAGTCAGCAACCACCCATTAAGTGACCTACCAGTGAGGAGACTGGAGGACGGTTACAGGCAGTGTGTAGACATATCTGTGCAGGGATTGTACCTCAGGGGGCAGCCCAAGTTGGTGGGCACAGTGAACATCCAGGGGCAGGCTAGCAGAGCAAGGTTTGTCAACTTCCTACTTTATTTATATATTCCGCCCATGTCCTGGGCTTTTATGCATTCAGTGTATTTTTGTACAGACTCATTGCGATGTGGAGGTAAATACGTTGTGGAAGGGGCTTTCTATAGAAAGAAATGGGCGAGAAAAGTTGAAGTGCATTATAACACTATATCTTACAAATTTCTACCCATTTCTTTCTATATACGCCCCATTTCAGTGATTATAAAGCTTGCTGGTCAAAGACGTCACCTGGTCAAAAATGTCACCAGGTGAAAGACTATCAACTTGTATCGATCTCATGAGACACAGCCAGTCATAACCTTCAGTTTTAGAGAATAGTACCCAGCAGTGATACAGCTCAGAGAATAGGGTGAGGGAATGAGGTGAAGCCGAGTGGCTATTCACAACACAAAATATGCACCATGTCTTGGGCCAAATAAAAAAAAGGTGTGTTTCAGGTTACCCAACCCTACCTAGCAAAACAGGGCCGACCCTAGAAGTTTTTATGCAATTTTGAAAAAATATTTATATTTTGGGTCATTTTGGGGCTATTTAAGGCTCGATCTGATAGTTTACCTGTCGAGGCTGTCGTCGGCGAGTCGGAATTGTAGATCGTGATTTCTGGGTACTTTTCAGGCAAAAGTAAAAAAAAATCAAAATTAAAAAAAAAAAAAATCCGACCTACCTACCCTAGATTTTCAGACCATGTAACTTGAAACACACCTTTTTTTTTCGGCCTTGGGGTTAGGTTGGAGAGGGCAAGTTAATTTTTATGATATTCTTAGGGAGGGGGTTGGCCCAAGGATCCACAAACTAATCCAGGGGATTCTATGCCATTAGCGACTAGCGTTTACTTACCCAGTGTGCACAGATTGAGTCATCGCCCACCAAGCCACAATATCAAAATAGGATCAGAATGGCCAAAAGGTTATGAAATGGTTTCAGCAAGTGTGTTATATATCATTTCAGATGAGAAGAAATCGGGTGCGCCTTATCATTGGGTTGCTAGTGGTACTACTACTACCCTTGTACATCATACTGGATGCCATTCAGCCTGGGATAGTCGGTCCAGCCGATGGACCACTGGAGAGGGCAGGTGAGTATTTCGTGGACCTATATTCATCTGCCAATATTTTCAGAAAAATATTGCAAATTTATTTTCTCTCTCTCAAAACCTGATTTATTTGGTTGGCCTTCTAGGGGTGCCGTACCGGAGTGTATACCTACTGAAGGTGTACAAGACGGGCTCCTCCACCATGTACAACCTACTGGGACGGTACGTACGGTAGCCCAGGAGGCTCAAATATTTTTGTAAAATTGAAATTGAAATTTTCTTCAACTTTAAAGGAAAACCAACTTGACTTGAAAGTGAAAAAAATTGTAGTTTTCACTTCTGGTTCTACTTTCAACTTTGATGATTTTTTTCTTTTTGGTTTCATGTATAGTGTTGAAAGATGGCAGTCACAAGTAAGTCTACTTGAATTGACAGTTGACAGTCGATGGATGAAGTTGAGTTTTCACTTTCAAGTCATGTTATTTTGTTGCAAGTTGAAATAAAATTTTAATTTCAATTTTACTAAAAAAACATTTGACCCTCCTGGGCTACTGTAGGTATGCCATCCACCATGACCTGCGCTGGGCGTGCTACCAGAAGCGACCATACGAGGTCAAGGACGACAACTCAGACCCCAGACACTACAGAACCAGAATGGTACCTCCATGGGACCACAACTCCAGCAGGTATGTCTCACCATGCAACAAACCACATAAGGCTGTTTCTCACCAAATTGATCCAATTTGAAAGTCTATGACCGGGTGCAATGACTGAGTGCCATATATGACTGGGTGCAATCTATGGACATTTTCACATTTCTTCTTTTCTTTGGTCAATTTTAAGTTCACAAAGAGGCTGGCTACTATTTCCATATTTAGTACATGTATATAATGTGAAATAGAAATGGTGAAGAAATCTTCACATATTTACACATTTTTGGTCAATTTTAGGGTATATGGAGGGGCCAGCTAGTACCTTGATGCAAAAACGAAAACTTTCTTCCCATGTTACCTGAAACAAATCTCTTTTATTTTAAATTCGGCCTTATGCACTCTTACAGGTACAACATCCTAGCTGACCACTCGGCCCACAACGCCCCCGCCCTGAACACTCTCCTAGAGGCACCCCTCATGTCCATCACACTCCTGCGGCACCCGGTCAGCCACCTCCGGTCCTTCATTACCGAGTTACGGACCTCCAGGTAGGCAGCCTCGAGCTCTCCAGGCCCATTGCAGCCACCAAGCTGTAATGGGCCTGGACAATTTTGTATCTAATAACTGTAACCTAGTTAGAAAATGGTCCTGGATCCTGGATCATTTCTTAATGAGATAGCTCAACCACTGATTGGTCAGCCATGGTCACATGGTCATGAATGACATAGATATGTTGTGTTTGGCCTCATGGGTTCGAATCCCACCTTAGCAAAAAAGTAGGTTCGTTTTTTTACATTATTTATTTGGCCTATTTGAAGCATAAATACCCCTATACTGGCATAGTAATATTACATATTAATTATTTAGATAGAGAAAATAGTGTAATGGAGGTGCATTGTACAGCTCTCAAAATTCCTACCAATTGTGCCATGTTGGGACTCGAACCCATGATGTCCAGATTGGTGATATCCAGTAAAACCCACTACATAAGAACCCTCCCAGACTGTATACCTACAGTCGGGGCCCGAGACTGCCAGGTAGGAGCTCATCGGTAACCCATGAAGCAATATTTCAGGGTTTCCAGGTTCGGTCCGTATGGGCCCTGTGGACCTGCTGACCAGCCTTCGGCTGTGTTGGTTTTAAAACTATATCATCACTATATATCGGGATTTACAGAATTCGATTACAGGCTCTTAGCACATGATCTCCTTTTATAAGAAGAAATTTACTGGTGAAAAAATCCTTTTATTGAAAGGCCAGAGACATGTCTCTTGTCTCCAGAGACACTGTCCCCCTGTTTTAAGAAGGCATCTTCACCCAAACAATTCTAATATTGTCTTAGAATTTGGAGAGAGACGAACCCTAAACCTAGCCTTAACTGTAGTCTCTTAGAAAAAGCCCTGGCCCAGTCTTTATTGCAATCTGTAGTCAAAGGTAGTGTTCATCTGACAGGATTCTTTAATCTCCAGGTTCTGACTACAATTCCAGAGGTGATAAATCTGTGTTGTAAGAGACAGAAATATGTCTCTAGAGACAAAAGACATGGCTTTTAATAGAAGCTGTTTACAGCTGAAATTTTATTCTTGGAAAAGGAGATCATGTGCTAACGGGGTGCCAATTATCACATTGACAAATTCGTTATATCAATACACCCTTAGGTTTTCATCTTTCGAAAACTATAAGAACTTTGTAAATAAACCCACTAAAACGTTAGGCCCTTATTGAATTCCAATTTCCCGAAAGAATTACCATCAGTAAGCTATCATGTACATTTGGAGTAGAATTTGTTATCAGATACGGGTTCCATGAAACCAAAATCCAGTCCAATGCAATTTCCAAAGGTGTTAGTTTTTTGGGCAAAGCCTTGAAGAATGTTGCAATTCTTAGGCAGTATGGGGAACTGTTGTCTTGTATTGAATTAAATTGATTTAATCAAAATATCGACAAAAGTGATAATCAAAAACAAAATAAATTGGATGCCAATGACCCTCCTACCTGCAGGATAGAGGTACTACCACGGGAGGCGGTGCACCACACAGACCCGCTGGTCTCCGTCCTGGAGGCACAAACCAGGGCCAACAACAACCAGCTCAAGTTCCCACGGTTACGCTACGTCACCAACCCGGTCGCTAAGCAACTCGGCTTTCCCGTCTTCCCTTCTGGTCGGGTAGTCACGGAGACCGAGTTTACACGGCACTTAGCAAACATTACAACACGGTTTGTAGTCGGTATAACTGAGGACTTCACGACCTCGTTGGTCATCTTCCGCAGACTACTTGGGCTGTCCATGAAGGACATTGTTTACATTAAAGTAGGTATATCCGATTATTCCTCAAATTCTAAATGTTACTTAAATGTAGGCTATTCCAAAGAATGTAAAAGTATAATATTTAGAGAACAGAGTTCAATCTAATGTCATCAATATGCGTTAGTAGGTCACAAGGGATTCAATGTCCCCCATCCATGGGCTTTTCTAGTGAATTTTCAATGGGGGGAATTAAAGTGTGCATGCTTTTTTCTTAAAATGACCACATATTGAGCCATGAAATCTAATTAGAGCAAAATCGTAGGGAATTAGAGGGAATGGAACAGATAGGAAGTCAAATATGTTAGTCGTGAACATTCTGACACATTTTTAGTGAAATCTATTTTTCTACCCCACACATCGGATGTACTAAGTTGCGACAGACAAACTACACGTCCGAGCCCCAGTTTGTGCATGACGCGGGGGGTACACTGCACAGACGGGTGTGCCGGCTCAACCCCCTAGACTGCCGCATCTACACACACTTCAAAGTGAGTACCATAAAAACCTCGCGTATAAGCCGCGGCTAGTAGGCGAGTCAGTTCGGCGGTGCGGCTCATAGCATCGGCCCAGGGTCAGGGTGCAGCTTATACGTGAGTTTTTGTTATTATGGTACAGTACTAAAAGTCACCATATTCTGATCGCTGGTGCGGCCTATAGCATCGGCCCACACTCGGGGTGCGGCTTGTACGCGAGTTAGGTGGTAGGTCACACTGCATGAACCGTCCAATTCAAGCAACTTTAAGCAAAAATGAAAATTGATTGATGGCCTTCTTTCCTCAGCTTCATGCAACTTTAAGTAACGTTAATCTGGAAAAAAGGTGATTTAAAGTTACACAGAAAAAAAAGTGAGAGTCAGCTGGACTCACATGCCACAGTCAAGCATGTGTCTCCAAAAGCACCCTCATATGAATGTCAGGCTGACTGACTGTAGAGAGTGTCCAGCACTGCCTGACTTTCATGACAACCTGTCTGGCATTGCTGGTCTCTTTCTCCAGTCAAAGTCCAGCAATACTGGACCCTCGTCTACGTGAGTTCAACTTCGCCTGACTTTCACACTCAAGGGTAATCTGGGAATGCTGGACTGTACCTAGAGTGAGGGTCCAGCTATGCCAGACTCTGGTTATCGAGAGTCCAGCCAAGCTGGACTCATATATATGGATGTGAGTCTAGCAATGCTGGACTTTGACCTCAATGAATGTCAGGCTAAGCTGAACTCTCTTATGTGCAGTAAGGCTAGTTGCTTATTTGCATTGGGGGACAATGTTTTAAAATGGATATAATGCCTCCCAAACACTTGTTAAGAAATTCCATACAAAATAATAGTATTGTCCTGAACAGGCAAGGGTCTACTCTCACAGACCACCAGTCAAATAGGTATGTGACACCGTAGAGATACATGCATATACCAACATATGTCAGAGGTGATCCCAGAATCTTAATGTATATTTTCCAAATCCACAAGAATGGTGTCATATATCCTACCATTAAGCTCAATACTGTATTGTGTCCCCACCTGGTAGCAGATAAAGAAGGCTCAGGCTAACTGACCCTGATCCGAAGGTCAGACATTGCCAGACTGTGGGAAGAAAGTTAGGCTGACTCTGGCATAAAGATTTGTCTTGCCTGACTGTCATTCAAAGATCAGGCTGACTCTCAAAAGCGAGTAACCTTATGGGACTATCAAAGGAGGCTCAGATTAATGGAAGTGAAAGTCCAGCAGACTATCTCACCCAAGTCAGGCAGTGCCTGACCCCGGGAAGAGTCCAGCTGACGCTCGCTTTTTTCTCCGTGTACTACAAGCTCCTGAAACAAGGCCTTTGATCAACTTAGATTTGTACTTAAATTTGCTTAGATCGGATAACTCATGCAGCGGATCAATTGTTGATTCCCAGAGGGGAGTTCAGTATTGGGGATAAGAATGGGTACCAACTGTGGTAACAGCCCTGAAGAGCTGCTGCTGTGAACGTATCCAAACACAGAAAAGGGGGCTGTCAATAATAGAAAATACTTGAAAATTAGGGGCTGTCAATAACTGGAACGTACATAATCAGGGGCTGTCACATTTAATATAAAAATAATGAACCTTTACTTTTCATAAATAGCTTAAGTGAGCTTTATGATTCCAAAACAATCTGATTTAGGCTCAAAAGGCCTTTTAAAAAGATGAAATAAAGCACCTATTTACAAAACTCCCCACCAGATTAGAACCTGCACTGGTGATACCCTGACATTTTAAGACAGGTACCTAACTCGCATTGCTACAAAGCCGACATATATATACAGGGTGATAGAAGGGACTGGTTTGCCAAGGCTATACAAGCTGTTCTGTTACTGTATGCTGAGGCCACTCATTGGTTCTAAGTCCACATACACGTCAGACCTGGAAGGAGGTGTATACACGGATCTAGGGTTTGTTATACAGTGTTGGATTACATAATTGTTATTTAAACCTTTACCCAACGTATACAAGACTTAACATTTTCTGTTATTCAATGCTGGATGTCAACCTGTTGCTAAGTTGGGCCACAAAAAAAAAGGTTTGTTTCAGGTCACCCAACCGACCCTATCTAAACAGGGCCGACCCTACGTTTTTTTATGCAATTTTGAAGACATTTTTATACTTTTTTAGGGTTCATTTTAAGTTTACATAATTTTAGAAAAAATAATCCCCATTTTAACACTTTTTTTGGTCAATTTAAGAGGGGAAGTAAAAATAATTTAAAAAAGTTAAAAAAAAGAAGACCGACCTACCGACCCTAGAGTTTCTTCCCATGTTACCTGAAACAAACCTTTTTTTTTTCATTTGGCCTTGGACTAGGTTTTGTCCTCAGTGGGTGTCGCTGAGACATTTTATGGTGCCCCATGCTCCAAATAACATATTGTGTTAGAATTGGGCTCAGCCCTACATCCCAACCGGAAATGGATATGGCATCAAAAGTAACCTCAAAGCAGATCCTTTAATTTACTGAGCTGAGTTAAATTCTTCTATTTACCAATCACCAAGTACTGTGATTTTCACAGAGAAAATTAGTAGAATCCGGACTTCATCACTGAGGTGACTCTCCCCAGGACTCTAAAGTGACTCCCTAACATTAGCAGGACTCTATGATGAATCTATAATGACTCTTATTCTAAGACATTCTAATGATTGGGAGTGTGTAGAAGCCTTGTAGAGGCCACTTAGGTTAGTCTGCATATGACAGGCATGGAGATCGCTTATTAGAATGAATATTTGAGGCTGATTTTTCCACTTAAAATACTTTTTTAAGCGCCCGGGGCGCTTATAAGGCCACTCAAAAAGAAAATGGTTTCTCATCACCAAGGCCTGAGAATTCTGATGAGGGAGGTATTTTTTTAACTCGCAGGCCAAAATCTATAGGATAATTTATGTTGTTTTTTTTGCCAAAAGTCACATTTTATTGGTTATGAAATATTTGATCTTTAAAAGTGGAGAAAAAGTTTTCCCCAAAACCTGATTTTTATGATGCGAGCAGTGATGAGAACCCATTCTATTTTGTTTGAGTGGCTTTACATCGAATACGATGGGTGTGGACCACCAAATTCGACATGGCGACATGGGCATTTCTTAAAATCGACATTTGACATGGCTGTTTCTTAAAATCGACATGTGACATGGCAACCTAAGCGACATATGACATGGACAAACCTTAAAATCGACATGTGACATGAAGCCTAGTGACATGACATCAAGCTTAGCGACAAGGAAAAAGTAGGATAACTAAAATTGAAGTGCGTTTAGGTGTCTCTATCTATACAGAATACCTTATAATTCAATTCGGTTAGTGACATAAGTGACACATGGCTAATGTGATTTAATTACATAATTATACCACTTGAATAGGGCAAATTGATATCAAATAATGAATATCCAAAATTATCCGCACCACAGGGGTAATTCTACATCAGTTGTGATTGCATATTTTCAATTTTTATGTTTTTTGGTGGAGGCCCCTGAAGGCCCCATGACATATAAATCTTGGGTCTGGTTAACTATCTATAGCTATATATGAAGGGATAGGGGACATATACAAAGACTGGGGAGATAATAAAGGAGGTGTAGGGGACCCTGGAGGAGAGATGCAAAGGGGGGGGCACTTGAGAAGACCTCTGAGACCCTGGAGAAGAGATGGGGTACCAGAGGAGGGATGTCGGACACTGTGGGCTGATGTGGGGAGGGTGTCTCATCCTCCTTGTATGGAATGCATTCTCTATGGTGTCCCACCGATCACATTATATATGGTGCCCTGTTCTTTCTCTGGGGTGTTCAACCCCATCATAATGTAACCCAATACCTCCTCCAGGGTGTCGCTGCCAAGTTCTATCATGACTTGTCACTTCTATAGCATATCCCATCCAAATCTCATGTAACCTATTTTTTCTCCTAGGTGTCAAATCCATATCCTGTTGTGATCACCTCTCCTCCAGGGTCTCTCACCAGTACTCAGTAACTCCTGCAGGGTGTCCATACTAGGCTCTATGGTGACATGTCCCTTCCATAACATGTCCCATCCAAAACTTACGTTACTCAATTGCTCCTCTAGGGTGTCAGATTTATTCCCTATTGTGCTCATTCCTCCTCTAGGGTCTCCCACTATACCTCTTTGTGTGAGTATTCTTCCTCCTAGGTGCCCCATCATAGCCATATGGTACCAAATGCCTTCACTATGGTGTAAAACCATTTATTTAAACTGCACAACCCCTATTCCAGGATGCCTCATTATGGTACTCGATCCCTCCTCCAGGGTATCTCAGATAACCTCGATTTAGGCTCATCATCACCCCTGGGTCTCCTATCCAACTTATTGGCTAATTCACCCCTGCATCAGTGTCCCTATATCTCTCCCAAATGTTCCCAATAAGTATTTCCCATACCCACTGCAATGCTGTAATGCCTTCTCCAGTGTGTTATTCCTCCAGGTATCCCATTTAACCCACATGGTCCATATACATTCTTGCACTTGTACTCTACCAAACTATCAAATGTACTTTACTACATTGGGAATCACTAAATGTTATAACACACCCTAAAGTATGATAATCCACCTGTAAGCAGAGAGCAAGTCCCAAATCACAGTTTCAGGTAGGAGATCCACTACAGTCAACTCCCTCTAATGTGGCCACCCTTGGGACTATGAAAAAGTGGCCGCATTGGTGGGGTGACTGCATTGGAGGGAGTCATTTTCTATACATTGTAGTATGTTAGGGACTATGAAAAGTGTCTGTACTAGAGGGATTGGCTGCACTGGAGGGGTGGCCGTTAAGAGGGAGTTGACTGTATAACCTATAGTGCTCAGAACTGCCCATATTCAGTATTTCAAATCCATTTTTCTCAGCTTCTAATCAACTTAGAAACAAAAATAAAAATGATCTGGAATGCTTATAACATAGAGCAACATATATCAGGAGAATAATTTTTTTTGCATTACTTAAGTTAAATCAAGTGTTTTTGTGCTGTCCCTAACCATGTTACTGTCAGGCGCTGCACGAGGCTCGTGTGGCGGCGGGCGGGGCTGACTTACAGGCGGAGACAGCGGCCTTCACGTCTGTTAACGAGGGAGTCTCCAGGTACTGTAGCTGGGTGCTGGAGGAGCTGAGAGGCACAGAGACACTCAGTAACACCAGCTCTGTGTGGGACACCCCGCCCTGGACGTCCCCTCCCACACCCTGGGGGGACGCATTCACGTAGGTACCAGGTTTACACGCTTAGGCCTAAAAAAAACCAATGTGTTCTGATATCCCAACCAACCCTGCCTATTTGAGAATGACCCTAATTTTTTTATATCTAAGAAAATAAAAAAACGCTATCAATAAGAGAATTTTGTCCTGCTATTGACAGTTTGAATAGTCAATAAGGGAACTTTATTCTGTTATTGACAGTTCGGACTGTCAATAGTCACAGCCTTTTTTAATTTCTGAAAAAATGTATGAAATTTTTCGTGATTTTTTGTTTATGTATTAAAGCCTACTGAAATTTATTTCATAATGAAAACGGCGGTCCTGTTGATTGAGCCAAGGAGAGCCATATTTCACATCTCCCATGACCAATTTTGTAGACACGTGTGGCCGTGAGAAACAAATTTATTCATTGGAGTTTTAGAAACTACACACCAAGGCATCATGCCATCCTTGAAGGGTTAAAAAAGCACTCCCTTATTTTGCCAACAAAAGTACTAAAACTGAAACTGAAACCGAAACTGAAATGGAAACTGAGACTGAAACTGGCCATGTTTCAGGTTGGGCCCGGAGGACTGTGCCACAATGCGGCTGGAGGAGCGCGCCCTGGGCTCCTACTTCTACTTCAGACAGAACTGGGCGAGGTGCGACACCTACCGACACAACCCCACACTACCCTGCCCCGTGTTTGACCTCAACATCAGGCACATGAACTGCTCCAGGATCTGTGCTGCCTCCTCAGTGAGGTCTGAGCTACTCAGGAACCTGCTCAGTGAGAAGGGGGCTTACATATGGAGTTGATGTAAGAAGGGAGCTTACATATGGAGTTGAGTGAGAGAGTGAGAGGGGGGCTTACATATGGAGTTGAGTGAGAGAGTGAGAGGGGGGCTTACATACGGAGTTGATGTCACATAGGGAGACAGTTAGAGGGGAGCCTACATATGGAGCTGATGTAAGAAGTGAGACAGTGAGAATGGAGCTTACATATGCAGCTGATGTAAGACAGGGAGCTTACATATGGAGCTGAGTGAGAGGGGAGCTTACATATGGAACTGATGTAAGAAGTGAGCTTATATATGGAGCTGACTGAAAGGGAAGTTTACATATGGAGCTGAGTGAGAGGGGAGCTTACATATGGAGTGAAAAGGTACCTTATATATGGGTCTGATATAAGACTTTCTGACAGAAAGAGCTGCTGTCATACAGTAAGAGGGGAGTTTATATCAGATATTAGATCCCACTGAAATCTCTGGAGTTTTGCCATTGGAATTACTGAGAAAGTATCTCCAAGGCAGCATTTGCTATAGGATGGTTCAGATTAATGCTTTTGATATGATAGAGAACAGGAGAACTAGGGTAGCAGATGAGCCCTTGATTTAAAATCATTTGGCGCATAGTGAAAGGGTGAGAAAATCTCCAGCAAATAGTGTCATAGATGGGTGGAATAGAATTCAAACAAATTTTAGATTATCCGAAAATAAATTATCATTTAAATTATCACTTAGGAAATTGGTGAAAAAATGCTATGATGAGAGGTGGATACATGCTCTGTTCACTAGTAATGCTGTTGAAAATATTTACATAAATGTGTAGGATTCCTGACCAGTTTGTCCTTCTGTGTATTACAACAAGACATATCCCTTATTCTCTTGCCTTAATGTATGCATATATGTAAACTCAAAGTATAAGGATACTGACAATGCAAAGTTGAAATGTGAAATGCCTACTATTTATTTGTTTATCTATTTATTAATTTATTCATCCATGTATTTGTATTATCCATGTATTTGTATTATAACATAGAATGTTTGGAATGTATATACATGAACAATTGAATATAGTGTGTGTATAAAAGCCCATTGTAACAGTTAAAGCTAGTGGACATGTGCTCTTTTAGTAGAAATTATAATTGAATTTAGACCATCTTTTGATTGCTTCATACTGATCCTAGTATAATTCTGAACTTTGAAACTTGTATATTAATAGTAATGCTTCGAATATCAGAAATACATGTTGTGTCATCTTTCATCCTATCCTTTTCCCCCTCCCTAAATGAAATCATCAACGAATTGTTGAATTCTTTTGTTATAACAAAGCTAAAAGAAGATATTTATGTATCATAATATTTTTGTCATGTAATATGAGGATGTTCAATATCTAGGTTTATTTTTTTGAAATACAAGATGTCCTATTCTTTAGCACTGAAGGGCCGTATTCAATGCCCCCATTGAATACAATATGGCCGTATTCAATGGGGTAAGAAAAAGTTGGTTTTCATTCATCAAATGGCTTCAAATAAAAGAATAAACACAAATGCCAACTACATTGATACCGCTCTGATGTATTTCACTTGTGGGGGCTGGGGCACATCCCACTCAGCCTGGTGCACTATGGACCTTTAGGAGGCCCCTCCCGCTCCCCTTCCGCCCTCCCCCCCTCCCCCCCACACATTTTACTCCCCCCCCCCCCCCGACCCCCCCTCACCTTATTGTCCGCCCCGCCCGCTAGGTGGCAGCACGGGTGCCGCACGTGCCGGGCTGGTTCCCGGGGTTGTGTCCAGGTGGCGCTCAGGAATGCCGCCCCGCATGCAGTTAGCGTCCGGTAATAACCGATTTTAACCCACTGAGGACGGCATGTCGCTAAAACATGACATGTGTCGTCATGATACACCAATGCAGCCCTGGCGTGTAACTCGCCCTTACTGAATTAACACATCATGCTGAACCTTTGGGAGGGTCTTAACCCTAAAGGTCGGTATGATGCTTGAATGCAGCACTGGCGAGTTACTCGCCAGGGCTGCATTCATGCATCATGAGGACCAATGTGATGGTACATTACTGTATGATCCTGGCCTTAGAGGGTTAACCCTCCTCAGCCGGCCTTGTAACGTGTTGACCTTGGGCTGACCCGGGGTGGGGTCCATATGGGGAGGGGGGAGGGGCTGGTCGTCAGCCCGAGTGTGGGGTAGGAGGGGGGGACCCACAGGTGGCAGGGGGGAGGGAGGGGGGTGTATAGGCTGCTTGCACAAGTCATTTAGGTCTCTCCAAATGATATACTTGTTTCTCATAACTAAGCCATGAGAGATATGATAAGGGTGCTCTTTTTTTGCCGAGGCCTAAATCGTATAGGGTATTGCAGGGTCTCGGGAAACCGAATTCATATTTTGATAATTGATAGGTCAAGAATCTGCAAAAGTTGTAAATATGCATATTTCCTCCAGCCTATTTCATGTGCTGTACTGTAAGCTTTAACTTGATACCAAATATGCTAAAATTTGCAAAAAAAAGAATAAATAGAGAAAAGCTCCCAAAGGTAATTTTGGTAATGCACACGGTTATGAGAAACAAGAATGTTATTTAGAGTGGTCTTTGCTTCTTTTTTGGTAGCCTATTTTGTTTGAAAGGCTAGCGTGTTACTTTTTTAAACATCTCAAAACAAGGTTGAACCTATTTGGATGAGGGGATGGACAAATATGGAGTCCTCTACCATATAGGGCTCTATTGGAGGGCCGGGGGTTTATACCTCTTCCCACAGTGCTTCAGACTTAGGCAGTGATCATTTCTTAACAACAGGGGGGGTGGTGGGTTTCCGCGCGGAGCGTGTGAAATTTTTTACACCCCCCCGGTCAAGGGGTCGAAACTTTTTAACCCCCCCTTAATGTAATGGGTCGAAAATCGGGGCGCGCATGGCCCCTTTGAGGCATAATAACGCACAGGCAATTTCGCTCAAAACTGGTTACAATTTTTTTTCACCCTCCCGCCTGGTCAAGGGGTCCAACTTTTTTTTGCCCCCCCCCCAACCCGCCTGTTGATAATAAATTATCACTCCCTTAGGGGCCGCATAGTGCTTTAATGTATTCTTTCCTTATAAACCCGTTTTTGCCCCTTTTCCCTTCGTTATCTAGTATGGTATATTTTGTTAATTTTTTTTGCAAAACATGCTCTACATATCCCATAATTCATATTCGATATGATTATTATAGAACTTTAATTTGAAACTCATCATTTTAATCTGCCATTGACAAACCTTTTTCTTTGGTTGAAAAGGATTTTAACAGATTTAAAACCAAATCTTGCCTTTTTGCAAAGGCTTGTATCGAAACAATTGATGAGCGTTTCAGAAAGTTAGAACACGGTCTTCCATGCAGGCCATACATCCCGCCAGTATAAATAAATGAAAAACAAACAAACAAACAAACAAACAGAGACACACTAAGAGTTGTTTGAATACAATCGTTTATTTGCGACGTTTTATTCAGTCAGGTCTGTCAGGCGGTGGTACTTCCACATGCTCCTTAACATTAAAACAAACGTCCCTGCACAGAACGTCCAGGTGGGATTGGTGACAGACTCCTCCCCTCACATACTGCTGACGGTAGGTAGGGGGTCAGAAACTAACTTTTAGCTTACCTCAGCAGAACTTCCAGAAGAGCTATCTTAGATTAAGGACCCATTTACATAGTCAAACATAATATAACTATTCTTTTGTTGTGGGGGAGTTGGCCACGACAAGTTTAAGTGGGCCAGTATTGCAGGTCTGGTAAAATATTTCTCCATATTTATTTACAATGTAAGTGTCATAGTCTGGTCAATATTTGTAGTTTTATTTTGACACATATACTGCTTAGAGGAACACAGACAAAGTTAGCCCTCTAAGGCGGCATGTCGCTAAAAGATGACATTTATCGTCATGATGTACCAATGCAGCCTGGTGAGTAACTCGCCGGTGCTGCATTGGGGCATCATGCTGACCCTTCGGGAGTGTCTGAACCCAGTAAGGTTGGCATGATGCTTGAACACAGCACTTGCGAGTTACTTGCCAGGGCTGTATTCATGCATCATGACGACCATTGGCATGATGCATTAAGGCATCAACATATCGCAGGCCTAGAAAAGCTCCTTGTAGAACCCTTAGTTATCACAAACTCAAGATGTGTAATGCTCCGCACAGATCAGGAATGTGGAAGCTTTACAAAATTTTACTAAAATAATTAAATTATTGTTAATACTATTTCTAGAACATGGCCACCCCGGTATTCCTGAAGTAGCCATCTGTAACGCTGCGAAATGAATCGGAATGTATGTCGCGTTTAAAATAGTTTTACCGTTTAATTGTGCCAGTATTACGAGATAGACATGATTATTTTCTCCTGCTAAGTATAGAGCATTGATATTTTTCAAACCTGACTGATTTTCTGGCATTTTGACATTTCCCTTTTGTGTACCTAGTCCATTCCAATTTTCTGATAAGTGTCAGAAAACGTTGATACACGTTCTACAGTTATACTTACAACATTATAGAGCCATACATTAAATTACAAAACTTTTAGTCCTATTTACATATTAACATTATGTACCAGATTAGAAGCCATGCCTTGACTCAATTTAATCACCATAGTTATCATTGGTTTACCCTTTAAGGGTAGCATAATTCATGATGTTATTTTGTCGTCGTGATGCACCAATGCGAGCTCTGCATGCATACATCATGACGACAAATGAACGTCAACCCTCTGACGCGTGAATGCAGCCTTGGCGAGTAACTCACCAGTGCTGGATTCAAGCAACATGCCGACCATACAAGGTATATACACTCGGCATGTTGCACCAATGCAGCACTGGTAATTTACTCACCAGGGCTGCATTAGGGCATCACAATGACAAATGTCACATTTTAGCGACATGTCATCCTTAAAGGGTTAAGCATTAAGGACAATGCTACTCTTAAAGGGTTAAGAATATAATACATATCATATTAAAGTTAGCTCAGGTGGTGATTTCCATTTTCTTCTCAATCCAAACTATACATACAAAAAGTCTGGCTTTGCCCAGTAAACTGGAGCCAAAAGTTAGCACTCTCTCACTATAGGGGTCATTAGGACCCCTAGTCTCTGTTCAATCATAGATCTGTCTGAAGAATAAAGCCCAAAAGTATGTTTTTATCTGTGTAATTATAGAATATACTTTGATGTGGATGCTTTTGGTGCCCACATTATTAGGGTTAAGGTCGGCCTAGTTTAGCACCCAGATAGTAGAGTTGGAAACAGTCTCTTCTCTATCAGGAATGTGGTAGTTGATCCCTCCAATATCCATATGTACACTCTTCATATATAATATCTCTCTTCAAGATCTATTCCAATAACATTATTTAACCAAAAACAAGTAAAACCAAAGCATCTTGAGAGATACTATAGGTAAAATAACAAGGTGACATTGTATTTTTGGCCAGTAACATACATATGTCATATAAATTAAGTAATGCTATATTTTAAAGTATATATCAAACCAGCTCCATACTATGGAATGTCAGTGGCTTCCTTAAAGTATAGATACAGTGTATATATAAACCATACATTCTGAACGTATTCGACTTCTGCGCTCGCATGCTACATTATACCTGAGTTATGTAAATAAGATGTTAATTGTATAACTTTAGGGAGTGATAATTTTTTAACAACAGAGTTGGGGGTTTGGGGGGTGACATTTTTTACACCCCCCCTACGGGTTGAAAATCGGCGCGCGTGCGGGCCCTTGAAAGCATAGAAATGCGCTGGCTTTTTGTCTCAAAACTGGTTGATTTTTTTGACATTTTTTGACCCCCCTCTCCTGTTGTTTAAAAATGATCACTCCCTTACAGAAGAATTGTAGTACTAGGGGCAAACCCACCCTACCCCTCCCACTCTATTTCATATCATTATTATTAAATAGAAATAGTCTTTTCGACAAGTCAGCGCGAGTCGCCTCCACATTGCATACCCCCGGGTCTACCCCTGAGCTGCTAACACACCTACATCAAGTATTGTTCATGTCACTCATTGATATAACATGGTCAATGTCTTCACTGCTGGCCCCACCTGTATACATAAATGCCCCTCACAGAGATTGAGGTCCACCAGTCACCCCTGTGGTGCCCTATACTCTACAATGCTGCTTCTATGTGCTACTTTGGCCTGACTCGATACCGATATTAATTGAGTATAAAAATTAAACAATCTCTTTGTCAAGTTAAACGCGTCGCCCGCCGCACCGACTGCTTCAGATACAGAGGAGCACTGGTCAAGGCATCAGGAACTGCACAGCTTCTGGAATTGTGATATTATATATTTATTTATTTATCTATATTTTGCAACTGCCTCTAGATAGGTTGAGTCCCAGTGCTTTGGTTGTCAGTTTGGGTGGTAGAGGGTCAGTTAGTAGGAATGTGTGTGAGTGTGTGTGTGTGTTATAGGGTGATGTGTGACACACTGACCATGTGTGTGTGTGAGTGTGTGTGATACATGTGTCATGGGTAGCTCTATGAGTATGGTGACCAGTCCTTAATCACACACTGATATCCTACAGGCATAGTTCATACACCTCCATGTGTATTCACCCTCAAAGTGCCAGTCCCCTATACTAGGGCAATGATATGAAGCCTGCTACCACCATCTCATCCCACTGTAACTAGGCAAACTCCTCCATGGAGGCCGCCATTTTGGTTTCTACTGACATATCACCTCCTTCGCACTACTCACGAGAGTGCACACTAGTCAGTCAAAACATACCAGCTCTATTTTAGTTCCCACTATGTGAGATATGGGAAATTGGCGACCGAAGGGCAATGTGCTCAAGTTAGTCTTTGGCTCTGGCCAAATTAGACCCAATGGAAAGTTTGCAGTTTGAGGCAGTGGTCCCATGTTCCCCCTGTGTGTGCCTCCCATGGTTCCTAACAGACTGTCACAGCACCTCGTCAGCCCTACCGACTGCTACACAGTCAGCCCTGTACTGTTAGCTAGTCCCTTTGTGGATGAGAGCTAAAAGTCTTAACCGCGAGGCCTAAAAAAATAAAAAAAACTGTTAACTGTTCTCCAGCACTTTGAGAGTCTTCATCAACATGCTCAGTATAGAGGCTAGGTTAGTCGCCTGCCGCATCAGCATCTTCATACTGGGGTCACTAAGAGCCCGGCCAGCCGCCGAGTGAGCGGCCCCAATGGTGGTCTTATAGGCCTCAGCCACATCCTTGACCTTAGCCCCTAGCATGATGGCCTGTGAGGTGGAGTTCATGGCCCGCATGGCGGTCTGACAGTGGAACACTATCCTGGACAAGGTGTGCATGCTGTTGTTGATGTTAGTCACCAGGCTATCCAGAGACTGGGTGGCACTGCTGACTAAGAGCTTCGAGTCAGTTACAAACTGCCGTGCCTCCCCGACTAGTCGCTCCTTGCTCCCGATGAACCCGTCCGGTCGCGCCTCAAACTCGGGTTTCTTGACCTCGTAACACGTGTCGTCAATGGCAAAGATGAGGTGCTGCACGTCTGAGTCGGCCTCTTTAAACACTAGCTCCCCCTGGTAGATCTTACTGGCAACATCCTGGGGGGTCGTCGAGCTCCGCTGGAAATGCGACAACCGCTTGGATGTCGTCGGCGACGGTGCTTTCACATCGGCTTTGATCACCGCGGCGAGTTTTGCGATGGCCTCAACACGTGCAGAGGCCATCTCGCTCTTGAGCGCGGCGACCTCTGGGTCTGTTTTGACGTCGTCGAGCGCGGCTTGTTTCCGCCTCAGCTTCTCCTGCAGCTGTTCTTGTAGTTGCTGTTGGAGACTCTTCTGCTGCTGCTGCACCGGTGGGGTCCGTGGAGACTGGGGGGTCCGCGGGGACTGCGGAGAGTGGGGCGAGTGTGGGGAGTGTTGTTGTTGCTGTGGTTGTTGCTGCTGTTGTTGTTGTTGTTGTTGCTGCTGCTGTTGTTGTGGATAGTGTTGTGAGTGTCGTGGATTGGCAGATTCCTGGCTGGGTGAGCGATGACTGGCGGCAGCGGCAGCGGCGGCTGCAGCGGCGCGTGACGTCATTGGGGAATGTTGCGACATGACCGGGGACGGTTGTGATGTAACCGGCGACGTCGTCCCACCTCTCCACAGTGGCAACCTTGACCCCGGTGACGCCTGCACCGGCGACCTTGTTGATACACCTTCACTCTGACCACTGTGACCTTGACTTTGAGCGCGACCTTGACCTGTGGCGGCTATGTTGGCGGTGGGTATCTGTGGCGGGAGGGGCGGGGCGGGGGCCGGGGGCGGGGGTTGTGTCTGTGGACTGAGGCGCACCCCCGTGCGGGGTGACCCAGGGACGCCGGCGGCGGTCCGTGCCCGCGCCGCCCGCGGACTGTTCACCTGGAATGTGCGGAAGGACCGCTCCTCCGGCTCCTCCTCGGCCGCCCCGCCCGTCGACGTCGGCGACACGTCGCTGTCCGAGCTGGAGGAATGCATCATCGGGGAGGGAGGCATCATGACCGGAGGCATGCGGATGGGAGCCCCCCGACGCGCATCCTTCCCCTGGGGAACCGGAAAAAGAAAAGACACTGTTAGTAAAATAATAACAAAGGTATGACTTCATAGGGTCAACAGTGAGTTCTTACATGTTGTATAGTAGTCTTTGATTGTCTAAATGGTTGACTAGGCTATAGATTGATATGTGGGAGAGAAATGCCATTCAATACATAAATGCCTTTAATTGTTTATCGCAAAATAAGAATCACTATGTGATAAATATATGATGGAGATTTAACCAGAACCGATTGTGCATATATCATTCAAATAAAATTGATTATATCTGCGATATAATTGTGATTATTTTACGAAATATATATATATATATTACTGATAGATACTGTTATGTTTTATCACTCTCTCTTACTTCATAGTGACTATATATTTCTATACCACCATTTAACATCTCTATACTTATGTATAGATGGCCTTTAGTCATGTTAAGTATATGTAAAGCAGTATGAGACACATCTGCACAATGCTAGGTATGCTGTAGCAGCAGGGGGTATAACACACAGTGGTAGAGGCATCCACATGCTGTATACAGCTGTGTTAGTGGTATGTAGAGTTAGTGTGTGTAGTGAAGCCTTGAGGCTATGTTAGAGGGAGGCTGTGTGTAGGTCCCAAGTAGTGGGAGCAGCTCTGTGTGAGCTGCTCTGTGTGAAGGTCTGAAGGTGAGGTGTCAGAAGCCCCTAGGTATGAGTATGGGGTAGGAATTAGTTAGAGGTGATGTGTGCTGGGTATTATCAAGGAGGGAAAAAATATCTTGACATGGGGTTGTTTTCTCTTTACTCTGAAAGGTCTTATTTATTTTCGGAGAACCTAAAAATAATCCTCTCTGAAATGTTATCTGAACTACCACTGCTGTGTTACAACATTAGACTAAATGATGATAAAGGACGCTTATTCTTAGTTACATATACTGGGGAAATTAGTTGTCAAAAGTAGAATATATTAAATGTTTCCTTTAAAGTTTCTAAGAACAATAATACAGAATGAAGAATTTTCAGCAGTCAAATTCCAGGGAGAAATTAATTATATCCTCCTTTGAGACAGTCCAACACCTGTGCTTTAATGCCCCTACAAGGTTAGGATCCCTCAAAGGCTTGGTATGTAATGAACTAATAGCAGGACCTGATGGCAGGAGGGCCCTTTGAGCTTGCTGTGTCTGTAGTGGGGTATTGGAGGGCTGAGAGACTAATGTGAATATAGTGAACATTAGGGGAGAGACCCCAACAGAGCATATCTGTTGAATTAAGTGAACCTTAGGGGAGAGGACCTAGGCCCCAACCTGTTGTGTGGTAGGTATGGGAGCCCTCCCCAGGCAGGTGTAGCAGATGGTAAGGGGGGGGGGGCACCACTAGTTCTACCCCATTAAGGAGGTCATTAGACCCCATGTTAGGGAGGTCATTAGGCCTGATATCTTCATTGGGTATAGTGTTAAACCTTTAAGGATAACATTATACCTCAGGAGGTTACTCGCCAGAATACTTGGTACTTTACTGTACTTCCGAGAAAACGTCAAAAAGCCTGCACCTCTGCTTTTAAACGATCCTATAACCGGCACACTAGGGTTCTGATTAGCGTATAACTGGCGGTCATATGCAAGGTTTTTATGGTACAATTCTTTAGTATTTGCTACAGTTTATTTTTCCCATATTGGTATCATCCTGCTGGTCATGTGTTTAGTACATCAACTAGTCCCACAGGGGGCCTATATGTATACATGATGCATGAATGCAGGTCTGCATTGGTACATGAATAGACGTCATCATGTACCAATATAGAAGTATTCTCCTGCTGGCCAGGTGTCTGGTACGTCACCCAGTCCCACAGGAGGCCTACACGAGTGAGTCCCTACCGGGTCAGGTGCAGCATTAACCCCTTTAAGGATGGCATGATGCCTGAATGGATCATGCCCTTGGTCGTCATGATGCATGAATGCAGCCTCATACCAACCTTATGATGTTGATACATTCCCGAAGGGTCGGCATGATACACTAATGCAGCACCGGCGAGTTACACACTGGGGCTGCATTGGTGCATCACGACCTTAAATGTCGTTAAGCGACATAGTAGTATTATCCTGCTGGTATACAGTACATCACCTAGTCCCACAGGAAGCCTATACTGAATCTGGGACCTGCTGGCGAGGCCGACAAAGGGCTTGCCTAATGAGCTCACAGCTGGACTGGATACCCAATGTCTTATCGAAATTAGCAGGGCAATAAAAAGTGCGGTGGAGCTGGTGCTATCTTCAAGGGTATCTACTGTGAGTTGTAAAATTGGTGGTAAATGTAATAACCAGGAGGATGCAAACTTTATTGATTGTGCCTGTTAATGATACCTAAGTTGGGTGTTCTCTAAACTTTCATTGATACTATCAATGTGGACCATAATGACCTCACAGTTGGGAGCCTCGTTAGCAGGTTCCAGATTCAGGATACATGAGTAAGTCAATACTGGGTGAGGTGTAGCATTAAGCGGCTGACGCGGCCGGCTCAATACTCTGATGTCTGCCGTATTGATGTGTGTCATGGCAGCTGCAGTAACCCGCTAACCCTTTAAGGACAGATGTCGCTGAAAGATGACATGATGGCATGATGCAGCAATGCAGTCCCGGCGAGTAACAGACAAGTGCTACATTGGCGCATCATACCGACCCGTCAGGAGTGTCTGAACACTGTAGGGTCGGCATGTTTCATGAATGCAGCACTGGTGAGTTACTAACCAGGGCTGCATTCAAGCATCATGACGACAGACAGCATGATGCATTAAGGCATTATGCTGGCCTTTAAGGACCACATCATGCATCTAGCCCTTTAAGGACATTAAATGTATTAACCCTTCAAGGACCGTGTATTACCTCAAGAGTCATGCTCATTTGCCATCAGAATGCACCAATGAGGCATTGACTCTCAGGGAGACTATTAACTCCTTTAAGTCGGAACAATACGTAATGCAGCCCATGTAAGTTACACCAGGGCTGTATGAGTGCATCATAGTGGCTGACATAGTGGCTATATCAGATACCGCCCTTAAAGTGTTAATATTATTGCACTCCCAACATAAAATGAGTAGGTGTTCTCTATAATGGTGGTAATAAAACTAGGCTAGTGGGAAGGGGAATAAAACTGTCAGAATGGCATTCAATTCTTTGTGCTAAATACATTTATCCCTCCCATATCCGTCTAAATACATTTATCTAAACAGTGTTATAACCGGTACATTTAACTTCATTGTGGTTATTTGTGATGTAACAGTGGGTTTAATATGTTAACAACTAAATAGAATATCTCTGTATAAGTGTGTTTTCTAGATCTATGTAGCAACTTGTGGGTTTGGGGTAAAAATAACCTTCTCTAAAATGTGTTATGTGGGGTTGAAACACCAGAGTGAAACAGTAGGGAGTGTATTAAAGGAAATTATGTGAGGATTAACCAAGATATACCATAACACCAGACAGATGGGGACGGTGACACAGTTCTTGGACATGTGTGGGTAGGACACAGGGACAGAGACAGGGACAGAGACAGGGACAGAGACAGACAGAGAGACAGGGGGTGGGGTGACTGTAAAACCATGGATTCTTACAGCTTTCCTCCTCTGGTTGATCTTATTATACTGCAAGAGCATACCGTAAAACAAACCATTAAAATCTAACCAGTGGTAGATTTTACTGTTCTGTACATATATGTCCTTATTCAAGCTTTCTTTTGTTTAACAAGCATGGGAATGTAAAAGCTCTATTTCTCTACTTAATCAAGAATAATTACTTGTTCTATCATAAAAGGGATGGCATTTACTAAGAAATATATTCATCTTAGCAAAATAATTAGTTCTCAGGCATCAGCATCATTATCTTCAGCTACAAATAAATCACAAATTATTAATAGATTTCATTATGTATGAATCGATTATAAGTATAATTATACTGGTACATAGCATTCATGTGAATAATATAATCAATCAAGCATATACAGACATCAACATTCAAAGGGTTAAAGTGACATGGTCCGATGATTAGGGCTAAAAAATCAATTTCATTAAAAATGAACCTGAATGTTCCCTATGGCCATACTTCATGTGCTAGCTACTTTCTTTAATCTCATTCCCTTGAATTCAGCTCATGAATTTGTCTAATTATCAGATTTTGGCTCAACTTACTAATTTTGGAGTGCACGCTCTAATTCCCCCATTGAAAATACACTGTAAAATGCTATACTTCGGCAACATCTGAACCTCTGATTGGGCTCTCCTTGCCCATAGATGACATTCTATTGGGCCCTATCTTCCAAATATGATATTGTACTAACATTTGAAGCACATTTAAGCAGCATTTAAAATATGAAAAAAATCGGACCATGTCACTTTAAGAACACATGCACGTACAACTCTTGTAGCTATGTTAATGGTACCTAGACATTCTCTCATAGCACACTGTTAGTCTTATGCCTAGTTGTCAGTCACTGCAAGCTGTTAATTCTAAAAGCAAAACTTAAGGCATTAGTAAATAAATCAACCATGAGCTTACGACCAGGCGCATAATAAAAGCTCCAATCGCGAAAAGTCCCTTCCGGCGAAATCCTTAGTCATTAGTATCAATTGTTAGTCCATTTTGTTTCCTTTTCAACCGTTTCTCCAAATGTGATTAGATTCTCCAAGCAGTGATTGATGTTGGGTTTAGTTGAATATCAGTTTGATTAGTAAGAGTTTGTTTTCAATCTTCACACATGATAATCCATTTTTAATAGTTTGTAATAATACTCCATTCAGTAGAATACTGGTCACACACCACACTAGAATTATACAATTAATTTCATCATCTAATTTCTGATCAGTTGTTAGGCTTATATATAGGTCAAGGTCAGCTAGAGGTCATCTGAAGGTCACTGTGTTGAGAGAGGTCACACACACACTACAGTCCTTACATCTGGTTGAGTTGTGTCTGTATATTGTATGTTCAGGTTGGTATATCTCCTGACTGTTTCTCCTCATCCTCTCACCTCGGTCACTCATTCGTGCCTAGAACAACCGATACGACAACGTCTTTGATCAAATTAGCCAATTTGTGGATGATTTTGTTGATTATGGATGATATCATCTTGGGTTAGTAGCAGGGCATGTTGATTATGGTGGGCGATAATAGGGTTAAGAGTCTACAAGGCTGAGGCCATTCTCCAGGTGCTAAGCTGTCATTGGTAGTAGTAAGCTTCGTGGGGGGTCTGCAACCACTGCAGGAGCACCATGGGGGGTCCTAGAGGTCAAATGGGGTCAAACCTGGTCAGAAATGGTGTTGTTGTTGTTGTCCCCAGCAACATCATCAGCTAATACGCCTTCGTCGGTAACAACAACATCATCAATGCCGTCACCGACTTCAAATCTGACTTGTTGGTCATCGTTGTTGTAGCTAGTTGGTGTGACGTCGGTGGGAGTTGAGTCGCGGGGTGGGACCGCGTGGAAGGCGGATCCTGGTAAGCAGCGTGCTGAGCTGTCTAGGTCTGCAGCCTCATCTACACTGGTCTACGGTGAGGCAAGGGGACCACAGGTGAACACCAATACTACACTGGACACCTACTCACAAGGTCTACTAGTATACTCACTCACACCACTACATCTTTTGAATACTGAAAATTCTCAGAACTAGCTCAAAGCTAGTATTCTCTGAGCCTTACAAGGATTTCCTGTCAAATTTCCACCATATTTTTTTTTTTTTGGGGGGGGGGACGTATAAAGTTGCTGTGTCCTGACGTAGTATAACAATTTGTTGATTCTGACGACATTTGTGTCTAGATCAGTAAATACTCTTGAATAAATGGAGAAATATGTATTTATCTTGATAGATTGATAATTTCAGAGGCCTAAATAAACTAATTATTTTGTCAGGGATTTTTAGGGTGTAGTAGCACCAAATTCAGTGCATTATGTCCCCCAACAAAATGGCGGCCGATTCTGCGCACAGCGCCCCCTACAGCCTTAGGCGACTCAGAGAATACACACTCACACCACTCCATCTGTTATATACTGAAAATTCTCAGAACTAGCTCAATGATTTGAGATATCACAGTTATCATGAAATATGAAGTCATACTACGTGGCTTTCGGTCATACTACAGGGATTTTAAAATTAGGGCAATTTATCACTAGATTAAAGACTTATATTTCCATGATATATATTAGATACTATAAATGCATAATTGCATGTTAAAATAAATAGCATTGCACTGTGAGCCATTTGGGTGTATCTCAAACTTTTGAGTGTGTTCTAAGAATTCCCTTTATTGGGCATACATATACACATATACATGAATGACAGTAACTTAAACACATGAATTGAAAATTGAATATCTGCGAGTGTTTAACTCTTGCAGAATAATGACATAAAAACTCAATAACATTATTATGAATTAACAACTGGTCACATACAACAGTTATACATGTACAGACAACATATACATACAGCCTATTGAGATATACATACACATGGATAACCACTGTAAACATATTTTATTTTGCGCTGTACAAAGTTCTGCGAATTTTGCAGAAATAAAATTCATGATAATGCAATTTGCGCAAATATTTATCAAATCTTCCAAAATCGATGGATCTAAATTCACGTGAAATTGTACTTTTCAGCAAATTCGCGAACTTATATACACGCAAAAATATGTACGTTTACAGCAGAGTATAAAGTAGTGTATATAGAAGAAGTAGTAAGTCGATGCTATACCTGTGAGGAGGCCGAGGACCCAAATGGCCTCATGGTGGAGCGCGGGAGGTTGGAGCTCCTCATCACATGGGGAGAAGGGGGCCCGCTCCCACTCGCTTCAGACTCAGTCGACGATCCGCGGTCACGGTCGCCGCCGCCAAACAAATTCCTAAGCGGACTTAGCGCTCGGTCCGCCATCTTACTGAGTGAGGCATGCCTGTGGATGACAGGGCTGCCTCGCGGCGACGCCCCCGACCGCGTCGATGGTGACGGTGAGCCTCCCCCTATAGTGGGGTTGTTTGTGAAGGTGTGGGAGCGGCCGAGTCGCGGCGACCCCGTGCTCCCCGTTGTGTCGCTCTCCCCGGCGTCGCTGCTCGCGTCCGAGCTCTGCGCCCACATCCGGTCCTTCCCCTTCTCCTTCTTGAACTCAAATGCTAAGAGTTTCCGGGTGAAGGACGGCGAGCGCTTCCCCTTGAATTTGGGGTTGCTGGAAGAGCTGTCCAGGTCTAGCGACACTTCGTCAGCTTCCCTGGACCCCCGCTTGGACTTGCTGCTAGTGGCCTTAGTATAGTAGTCCTTCTGCGGGTGTTCGTAACTATCCCGCCGCAAGTCCAGCGCGCTAGCACTCCGCATGTTGCGCCGAGTATCAGGCACGCGGTACCGCTTGATCTTCTCTAGTTCAGCGTTATCCAGCGAGGCTGTTTTACACGCGGGTGTCTTGGTGTTAGCAATGTCCACCACTGCCACTAGAGGGCTCTGATTGTTAGGGCTGGGTTCGGGGGTGACTAGCCCGGAGGGAGGTAAGGAGCAGGACATACCCTCCGGCTCCAGGGCTAGTTTGTTAATAGCCGTCTCGGAGTTAGAGTGCGTGTGGGACACGGTGACATTCACATAGTTCCTGCGGCCCAGCGCTTGTGTCCGACTCTTGATCTCAGCGAGCAGACTCTGCTGCCTCTTAGTGGAGGAGGAGCTGCTCGGTGAGCTGCTCGCTGATTCGGGCTCGAGGGATATACTGCGGCTGGTGCCCGAGGGGGGGGAGGGGGACTGGTTGGTGAGTTCTGCCGCCGGCATGCTGCTGCGGCGGGGCGGGGGCGGAGGAGGGACCCGCTTGTTGCGGTTTAGCGTACCGGTGCTCTCAGTGCGGCTACTCAGCGGGGAGGGGGAGGGGGGGAAGTCTTTACCCCGGTGCACGGGGCTACTATCCGCACTCCGCACCTCTGCCGGCCGCCACAAAAATGGCCGCCGGGGAGCTAGTTCTTGTTGTGGGGGAAGTGCACTGGGGCTGAGCACTACAGAGGGGGTGGGGGTACTCTCGGAGGACGAGCTAGTCCGCACCGACGACTGCCCCGAAGGTGGCTTACTCCCAGCCGCCCGCTGAAGTTTGGGTGATTCAAGACTAGCGATCCGCTCTTTGATAGACAGCCTCTCGAAGGCCAGAGACGGGTCGGTCATATCCACAGTTTGTTTCTCTCGCTCGATCTCGGCGCGGACTTGTATCACAGATTCATTGACAGGGGAGGGTAGGAATGGGAGACCTACCCCGTCTCCATTCTCGTCTAGCGGGGGTGGGAGGATGGTGCGGGGAGGGGACCCGCCGGTCTCTGACATGGGGCTGGGGGTCTTGACATCCACTGGGGGCACGATGTGGATGCTGCCGAGCAGCTCGGTGAGGTCGCTAGACGGGGGCGGAGGGGTCACTAACTTAGCGAACTCCTCCTCCAGTAACTGGTCCACCAACCCAGTCTGTCCGCGTACCAACCGCTCCCAGGTCGGGGTCCGCGGCACCGAGGCCGCTGGCACCCCCTCTGGTGGTGGAGGGAAGAACACCTCATCGTCCCCACCATCTGCGGTCCTCACCACCGGGTCCTGTTGGCGCGCCGGCTGAGGCTTCTTACTTGAAGCTACAGTGGATGCATTTTGGGGTGGTGGTGTTTTGGGTGCGGGCGGTGGGGGGAGTTCGAATTGATCAGGACTGTCTTTGGGTGGAGGGGGGACGGTGACGCTCGCTATAAAAGCGTCTATATCGGATGTGTCCATCATGGCGGCAGCGTCGCTGGGGTCCGGGAAGGGTGGCACCATGTTCTCCTGCTCGGCCACGCGAGACAGCTCGGCCTGAGCGATTAGCGAGTCGGTCAGGCAGCTGGGGTAATCCACGTTCTCGGAGGAGATTGTCTCGTTCCCTGAGTCCGTCTCGCTCTCTATCCCGCTCTCCCGTTCATGGTCTGTCTTACGTGCTTCTTCTGTTAAAGTAAAACAAAAGTAGTATTTTAAAACATGAGGTTTTTTGTGATAATGGGTAAAATAGGAAGGAATATCATTAATACATGATATATATATGTAATAGGAAAAAGACAATTATTTGTGAACACTTTTGGTTTATTTGCATTATGTATGTGGGTTCTATTTAAATGTAATATCTATTGAGAAGCAATATTCATTTAGTTATTATGTTAAGCTCTCTGAATATATTTTCTGTAATGATTCTATTTTTCTTAGGTTTCAGAAAATAAGGGAATTGTATTTCAATCTTCAAAATCAGAATTGCTGTATGTGTAGAAATATATACATCCAAAAACCTAAGTTACAAAGCGGAAAATGATGCAAAATGTACAAAAAGGATGTATCCCAAAGTATAATATGCATTACCAAAAAGAAAATGATGAAAATACCCAGTTATACCAAAAGTGTAAAGCATTTTCAAAAAGTCGATATATAGATGGTGTTTAGCCATATATGGTATTCCCCCAGTGTGACCCTCCATCTGCCAGTGGGTGGTTTGGTGATGGGTGCTGCCACCGTGTGGCCAACAACAGTATTAGTATGACACACAAAGGCACACACACGACACCTGGTGAGCTGATTTGGAACTACCCTTTTTCTGGACTGCCTTCAAGAACACTGGCATTCGGTGTTCTTTACATGCAAATATAGAGACCCCTGTATGATACCAATGCACAGAACACCAAATACCATGACCAATGTTTTATAGCATGGATATTATAATCGGTGGAATAAGAAGAAATATCATTGATTTGAAATTTCAGAGCTTTTTACAGTTTGATCTCTATTCGACTTAATCCATGCAAAATATAGCCAGGAATGTGAATGGGTAGCAAAAAACAGACATAACAATGTTATAATGGTTGAAATAGAGAGAAATATAGTTAATTTGAAATTTCAGAGACTTTTACAGTTAAACCTCGATCAGATTTAGTCCATGCATACTCCATGTGTATAAAGTGCCAGGGATGTGAATCAGGGGCAAAAAACAGGCATAACGCCAGCACTAGGTCACCCAGGGATCTAATGGTATAATACATGTTATGCTCTGCTTGGCCAATAAACTACATAACCATCTTTTTACCCTATACAGTACTAGACATGTAGTAGTACCTGGGATGAATTGGTAGTGAACATTCCAGGCCAATCAAAGCGCAATCCATGCCATAAAACCACCATAAATAGGAGGGAATTGACCACTTTGTGCCCCAAACCACATCATTATAGTTCATATATAGGTGTTTAGTGTACAGTTTGAGTGTTGGATTATGTACAAGGCCCAGTTTATGGTTAATATGAAATTGGGAAAGGTGTTATTTAAATCACTCGTAGTTTTATGATACATTGTATAATGTTACATTTTCTTTGTACAGGAGAGATACTGAGTCTACATTTTTCAAAATACCCCCCTCCCTGAATTGAATTATGGCCGTACTAAACTAGCCTCATTAGGAAAAGCTTTTCTTTTTAATAAAGTACATTATGTCGCTCTTATGTATGAAATTGGTGGGCAATGCTCATGCATCCTTTAGTAACATAGATCCAAGGAAAAGGAAACAGGTCGCTTTGGACCTAAATTTTGAGCTAGCAATCCGCACTTATGATATTTCCAGCAAATTAAATATCTTGATATTGCACATTTATGTGTGACAAAAAATTCTCAAAAAGATTTAAGGTGGATTCAGGATAAAAGGAGACTCTTGGCTCCTGTTCTCCAAACAGTAATAATTCAGTAGAACTGAGGAGAAGGAGATCCATGCTCAACACCAACCGACAACACCACACCACACCACACAACACCGTTGTACATTACTTACTCTGCCGTAATCGCGCTGCACAGACACACAATAATACGTTACTACACCAATCAAGGAAACCAATCAGGGTACGCCAATCAAGGTACACTAATCAAGGTACACCAATCAAGGGATACCAATCAAGGTACACCAATCAAGGCAATCAATGACTGTACACCAATCAAGGAACACCACTCAAGGAACACCACTCAAGGTACACCAATCAAGGAACACCAATCAAGGTACACCAATCAAGGTAAACCAATCAAGGTATACCAATCAAGGGATACCAATCAAGGTACACAATCAAGGTAGACCAATCAAGGGATACCAATCAAGACACACCAATCAAGGTACACCAATCAAGGTACTCCAAATGAGGTATGTCAATCAGGGTATACCAATCAGGGTATACCAATCAAGGGATACCAATCAAGGAACACCAATCAAGGTAAACCAATCAAGGTAGACCAATCAAGGGATACCAATCAAGGTACACCAATCAAAGTACACCAATCAAGGTATACCAATCAGGGTATACCAATCAGGGTATACCAATCAAGGGATACCAATCAAGGCACACCAATCAAGGTACACCAATCAAGGTACTCCAAATGAGGTATGTCAATCAGGGTATACCAATCAAGGGATACCAATCAAGGTACACCAATCAAGGGATACCAAACAAGGTACACCAATCAAGGTACACCAATCAAGGTACACAAATCAAGGCAATCAATGAATGAACACCAATCAAGGTATACCAATCAATGTATACCAATTGAGGTGTACCAATCAAGGTGCACCAATCAGGGTACACCAATCAAGGTAAACCAATCAAGGTATACCAATCAAGGGATACCAATCAAGGTACACCAATCAAAGTATATCAATCAAGGAACACCAATCAAGGAATACCTATTAGGGTATACCAATCAAGGTACACCAATCAATGTATACTATTTGACTAACACCAATCAGTTATAATTAACAAGGCTTTAGTTATATTGATCACATACATTAATTAATTGTTAACCAATCAAGATGTATGCTATTCACACATCTAGGCACATCTATGTATGGTATATTCAGAGTGGAATGTCAGTGATACTGGTAGGCCTACTATCCATATCAGTTGTGTATGCATCAATGTAAATTATCATCAAGTCATCGCACAACGATATGAAATAGTCGTGGAAGAAAACAAATCTATTTCAGAATTTCAGTAGAAGTTGGAAAATATTTATAATCAAAATAAACTGAAAATGTACAAGTTCAGTTGATTTTCCCTAACAAATATGGCAAAGATTATATTTGCCATCAACTATTATAATGCAAGAAAATTAGGTGTCAAAATTAAACCTTTGAGTTCATGTAGCATTTCTGAGACAAAAGGTGAATAAACTTTTAAACAGATCAAAGAAATATTGAAATACATTGAAGAAATTTAATAACTCGAATTCAAATATGTAAATAAATGGTTGGTAATTCTCTAGATTCTTTCTGCAGATCCAGAATCAGTATTTAAGTATGAATTTTCTTGATTTCTGCAAAGCGGCTCTACGTCCCAAAACGTCATGGTTATCTATTTTTGGATCTTGTTTATAAATCCCCATCTTCAGCATGGGTCTCTTACATCATTGATAACGTACATTTTACATCAGGTGACATTGACAAATAGACAGGGACAGTAACGGTAGACGTCTGTGGGCGGTTGGTATTAACCATATAAGGGCCACAATATCTTTAAATGCCTTTTGGTGTCATGATGCATGAATGCAGCCCTGGTGAGTTACTCCCAGGTGCTGCCCTGGTGTCTTAGGTATCTTGCCGTCCATATGGAGTGCTAATATCCTTTGAACCCACCTCCCCCGCTGGAGAAAAATAAAAATTTGTTGCGAGCCGAAAATCTGGGGGAGGGGGCGCCCTTGAAAGCCTAGTAACACACGTGCCGATCGGTGGATGATTTCCTGGGCAAGAATAATTTTGAATAGTGGGTACGTAATAATAGTTCCCCAGGGTGCAAAAACTGAGTTTTTAGAGATGATCGAATTGTAATATGTGCACATGTCTTTTTGGCGTGTTAAAAGCCGCAATTTCATTGTTTTTGAAACACACACAAACACATAGTACGCCAGCACAGAACAATCAACACACACGCATACACATGAACACACGGTAATCATTTCAAAATCAAAATTAACATCATAACAAATAAATGATACAAACATTATACATGGAAAAAAAAGTAACAAAAATCCAAAATGGAAGAGTACGGGTCTCACATTTTTCTTAATGTATGTCTGTTAAATATATTCAGAAAATAATTTCACTACATCTTTCTCATTAAGGGAGTGCTCATTTTTTAAGAACAGGGGGTGTGTGGTGGATTTGGGGGGGGGGGGGGGTTACAAATGTGAACCCTTGACCGGGGAGGGGATTAAAACATTTAGACTCCTCTTAGGGGGGGGGGGGTCATAAACATTTCCCCTGTATTGAGAAATACAGGCCAGTAGTGGAGGAGGGATGAAGACATTTTTTAGACGAAAATTCCCCCCCCCCTCCCCGTTGTTAAAAAATGAGCGCTCCTTCTCTTGGACACAATGAGTATCCTCACACACCGACATAAACCTTACAGTGAGTAGACACCACCACCCACCTATCATGAGAGCATCAATGGCGGCGAGCTGGTTCCCGAGTTCCTCGTCATTCAGCACCAGACGGTCTATGTGCTCCCGTATTGGGGTCGGCAAGTCCTCCAACCCAGCCGGAAGTAACCCCCCGAACTCGTCCACCAGTCCACCCCCGCCCGAGGCGCCTCCTGTCGGCCAGGCGGCGGGGGCGGGGGGCGCGCGGGCAGTCCGCCGCCAGGGAGGGGAGCCGTTAGTAGTGTCGGAGAATCCCGGTGGTGGCGTATTCATCGCCGTAAAGCTGAAGTCGATGAGGGCTTCCTGATCCGGCGTCTTGGGCGGCGGGATCAAGGTCAAATCTGTGGAAGACAGGTCAAGGTCGGTTAGAAGGAGGTCAAGGTTAATATTGTATTGTGTTATTAACTCTTTAAAGACTGCCTCCATGCATCATGCCCTTGGTCCTCATGATACATGAATGCAGCCCTGGTGGGTAACTCGCCAGTGCTGCATTCAAGCATCATGCCGACCCTATGGGGTTGAGGCAGTCCCAAAAGCGTCAGTATGATGCACCAATGCAGCACTGGCGAGTTACTCACCGGGGCTGTGCACATCGGTGCATCATGATGACAAATGTCATCTTGTAGTGACATCCGTCTTTACAGGGTTAAGTGGGTTATGTAATGTATTGACAAAGGACACCGTGGCCTTTCAAGAATAGGTGATGGCAAGGTGTCCTGAATCAAACTTCAAAGGTCAACTTTTAACTAAAACCACCAATTAAATCTTGCCACACTCCTTGCCCTACTTCATAACGAATCAAAACCAACGCCCACGGCATGATAAGGTTTCTAGGCATCCATAACATTAACCCTTGTAGGATAACATAGTGCATCATGCCCTTGGTACTCATGATGCATGAATGCAGCTCTGGTGAGTAACTCGCCAGTGCTACATTCAAGCATCATGACGACCCTTCAGAGTTGAGACACTCCTAAAGGGTCGTCATGATGTACCAAGGCAGCCCTGGCGAGTAACAAATGTCATCTTTTAGCATCAGACGTCCTTAAAGGGTTAATATTATCACGCTGAAATCAGATGGACAAACAATTAAAGCTGTATTATAGGTGGCGTCAGATAACTTTTAAGTTTAACTTCTCTCGTTTTAACCATTATCCCTTTAAGGACCGGGTTTGCTTTAATACACGATGCCTTTGGACATCATGATAATCATGATAATCCATGTCATGCGGCCCGGGTGAGTAACTTGCCAACGTCGCATTCAAGCGCCATGCAGGCCCAATATGGTTGATATAATCCCCAAGGAATTGTCATGGCTACAAAGGACATATTAGTTACAAGCATCATGATGCCATGAACATGTTACATATAAAACAGGTAGGTCATGGTAACTCGCCAAGTGACCTCAACCTTCAGGTATAAATGACCTACATGCTGTGTTTCTGGCTTGAAACCGCAATACATTTAGACCCAGCATAAAGACTACTCGTTATGTATATATGTGTGTCAACCATTTTAGTAATAGATAGACTATGGTTATGAGAGGCTAACTCAATATAACCACAGTAAACTGGCTGGCACCCTTATACTAGGGTGCCTGCCACTCTACAGTAGTCATATTTTGAGTTAGCCTCACATAACCATTGTCTATCTGTTTTAAACCACAGCTGTAAGGTTATGTGAGTCTAAGTGGAAATAACCAAGGTGTGAATTCCTTTGTCTTAGCCCTCCGCTGTGGTTTAACTGTATATATCATGTGTCACTCACTGTCCTCACGACAATAGAACCACCGTTAAATTCAGAATATTACCGCTGATGGCCTGTGGCCCCTCAGGTATGTAATAGCCGCTAAGGTAGACTAGGTCACATTCATGAGCTTAAATAGCGGCGAATTAAAGCCAGAATGTCAGGGAGACATTATCTCAGAACCACTGTCGATAAAGGTAACATTTAACAGTTGTATATATGATCAGGCCAAAAAAAGGTCACCCGACCGACCCTCAAAAGAGGGCCGACCCTACGTTTTTTTATGCAATTTTGAAGAAATGTCCTTATTTTCAGCCCTTTCGGGTCTTCGGAGAGGCCGGGTAGTACTTTCATGTTAAAAAAAAAAGAGTTAAAACCCTACATTTTCATGCCATTTATATCCCTGCTGAAACAAACCTTTTTTTTTGGCCTAAATGGGGAACAATGATGGAGAGCGGGGGGGGGGGGGCACTGTGGCGGTGGGTGACGTAGCATGGACTGGTCGCCACGTCTGTGTCTAACAACGTTTTACCGGTACGAGGCTTGGATGGCCAAACAGACTGCGTCCAATGCAGCCCCGGCGAGTAACTCACCAGTGCTCCATTCATGCATCATGACGACCAACAGCATGATGCATTAAGACATCATGCCGTCCTTAACGGGGTTATACATGCACATAAAGCACTAACCACCCTGTACCTTTGCATGTACCTTTGCGTGTGACAGTGAGTTGGCAGTAACGTTACCACTAAAGTACCCCTGTCTCATGACTCTGGTAGCTTTTTGGTATCAGCTGCAAAGTGCCACCACCACATGACATGTCCTACCACCTCATGGGGACTCATGGAATACCAGATTTGTAAAATACATGTAAACTAAAGTAAGACATAAGTCATGTGAGCACCATGTTTATCTGAATGCAGCACTGAGCTTCTCAAAAAAGGTTTACAATAATATCGTGTCAAGTACCTACAACGTACATGATACGGGGGGGGGGGGGTGGATCCAGAAAGTACAACACAGGAACAGAGACAGGCAGAGAGACAGGGGGACAGACAGTGAGATAGACACTGAGCTCACGTAGAATTTCATAGTATTTTAATTATATCCTATCAAATATCCTGTAGTATCAAAATGTTAAAAATGATATCCTATCAAATATCCTGTCGTATCAAAATGTTAAAAATGATATCCTATTAAATATCCCGTAGTATCAAAATGCCTCCACTATGATATATCAAGTTATTAGACACAATCATACAAGCATTTCAATCATATTCAAACATGAATTCCCGAATAGTCATTGGGTACCCCGGTCCTACCTGTAGCTTATGTACACATGCAGTGTCACTGATGTATATAGGTCCAGGAACAAACGTGTACAAATAGTTGTCAATATTATCCACCGGTATCCTCCTCCCCTGGAGTACATTAAACACGTAGGGTGGGTGCCCCTCCATGAATCCCCTCCATGTGGTGTACATATAGCGATAATTCTGGTGCTACGTTACGACAGCAGAACCAAGATCTCACGAGATTGCTGGTGTCAGGGTACCCATAGTGGTTACGGGAACAAGTCCACACCAGTTAGATCGCTATAGGGACAGGCCTGATAGGTCAGGTACAGGCACGGGCCACCACTGAGCTAAACCTCGGGGGGGAGGTCAGGTGTTTCTGTTCACAGAAACAGGGTAGTCAACTCTATGTTCCCCCTCTGCTTTGAGCATAGCATTCTGGTGAAAATGCATGCATTTGAATGCATTAAACTGCCATAATCTAATGGATTTGCATAATAGATAATATTACTGGGATGTAGAACACACAATTTTGCATTAAACCCCCCCCCCCCTTTCTGCCGGGTCATCAATTAGACCACACAACGTACCTGCTCTATGGTAAACTAACCAATAATAACCAGATGTGACCCAAACACAGCTCAGTGGCATCAGCCATGTGGACGCTGTGTGCATGTAGGCTGCAGCCTGGAGGGAGTGGACATTTCATATTAACAGGGGGGGGGGGGCTTAGTGGATATGGAGAGAGGAAACAACTTAATTTCTAAGTAAAATTACCCATCAGGTTTACAAGTGTTTTTCCTTGTCAAAACAAGGACTTTGGGGCTGAAAGTGGCCCAGAAAGGGTACAATTTTGACGCAAAACCTCCCTAGTAAGGATCAGGGTTGTTGTTGGTCATGAGACTATATGTGACCTGTCTGTGGGGTGTAGGGTGTGTGTGTGTGGGGGGGGGGGTGTACCCTCTTATAGCCCAGGGTGATCGAAGTACAATGAGGCGTCTGATGCAGCTTATATTGGTTTAACTACTTAACTACTCTCTGCAATGTTAAGCCTTTATTTTGTTAACCCGAATACCCATCTTTTAGGGAAGACTCCTGCCGTATATCCCGAAATACTGAGTACAGCCAACTCTCGCTATTGTGGCCACCAGTAGTATAGTATGTATCGGAACGGGACTATAGTTAAGTACTGTTTATTACTCAATCGACATGCAGCCAATCAGAGGCCTCCATTTGGTCACGTGACCGGAAGTGACCTACTTAGGGGATTAGTGGTGACGTCACGTGACCTAGTTAGCCAATCAGAGGCCTCCATTTGGTCACGTGACCGGAAGTGACCTACTTAGGGGATTAGCGGTGCATTCTGGGTAACCCTGAAGCCAATCAGAGGCCTCCATTGGGTGACCGGAAGTGACCTACTTAGGGGATGGTGCATTCTGGGTAACCTACTGACCTACTTAGGGGACCGGAAGTGACGTCACATGACCTAATGGCCAACCGGAAGTGACCTCATTGAGGATCACGTGACCGGAAGTGACCTGATTGATCACGTGACCGGAAGAAGAAGAAGAAGAAGAAGAAGAAGAAGAAGAAGAAGAAGAAGTGACGTCACGCGACTTAATGAAGAGATGAGCGTCTTTAAGGGGTCACGGGCTTTAAAATGTGATATCTTTTTTTTTTTTTGGAGGAGGAGGCGAGTCTCTTATTTTTTTTCGGTAAACTAATAAAAAACACTACGATATAAGTTTTTTTTTTCATTTTTTTTCATTTTTTATTGTTTTACGAGCGACTGGAAGTGACTTATTGAACTAGGTAGAAGCGTTCTTTAGAGTGTATAAGGGGGGGAGGGGAGGGGAGGGGGGGAGGGGGGCTCTTTTAAGATGCATGGGGAGGGGGGCGCTTTTAGGATGCATGGGGCGAGTGGTGGGGGGGAGGGGGGGAGGGGGGAGGGGGGCACTCTAGGGGGGTGGGGGAGCACTCTAAGGGGCGTTTGTCTCTTTTAAGAAAAAAAGAAAAGAAAAAGATTTCAATCGAGAGACACGCTTCTTCCTCTCGAGAGGAAGAAGCGTGTCTCTTCGTTTTTTTTTTGTTTATCACGTGCTGCGATGAGGCGATCAGCTGCGACTGGAGGAAGTGACACTTTAAGAGATCGCGCGTCTTAATTGTTATGATATTTTTTTTTTTACTTACTAATAAAGAAGACGTATGAAAATAAAACACAACAATTCACATGTCCGTCGTTCTCGTTGTTTCTTGCTTGATAAAGTCAAGTAATATCGCGATGCCGAGGCCAAACTTTCCCATGTCCTCAGTCAACACTCGAAGGAGTTCAAAAGGCGTACCGCCGGCGCCGTCAGCTTCATCTTGCCACATTTTCAACACTCGGAAGGCCCACTCAGCGGGACTTCCTCCGTATTCGCATTCTTCAGCGATCTTATCTAACCTCTCAGGCGACAATTTTAAATGGTCCCCCACCTCTTTCCACCTGCTACCCAGACGTCTGCCGAGGGTGCCCAAGTGCTTGTGCATCGCGCGCGAGTCGGGGTTTTCGAAATCCAACCCCTGTCTGTGGAGAAGGGCCATCCACTGAGCCAACAGTTCCATGCGTCTTATGCGGGTGAAGACGCGACCGAGCTCGCCCCATCTATGACGATGCGGGGTTTCACCCCACCACACTCGGAACATCGCCGTACACAGCTCCTCCGGTGTCTTGACACTGCGCTCTACTAGAGCATCCATACGGGCGGCGCTGACTTTTAAGCTACTGCCCAACTCTCTCCAACAGCCGCTCAACTCTTTACCTAGTTGACGAAGCAAGGCGTCGCTATAGGCTAACCGCCGCTGTCCTACCTGTCGGGTCTCCCCATCATCGGTCTGCTGCCTCGCGCCGCGTCTCACGTCGTCAAGCCGCATTAACTTTTTTTCAGGCGCACCAGGCGGTGAAGGCGAGCTTGAAAGTGGAATAGCTTGAGCCATCTCGTCTCGTCTCGTCTTGGCGGCGGCGGCAGCGGCGGCGGCGGCGGCGGCGGCGGCGGTGGCGGCGGTGGTGGTGGTGGCGGTGGTGGTGGTAGTAGCCGTTACTGGGGTCAGAGGTGATATGTTTTTTTTCCAACAGAAATGAGAGCTTTTTATACAGAGGGAGTTTAATCCCATTTCCAACAGCGCTCCAGCTGTCTAGCACCCTGTCCGCATGACGCTTTTTCAGCCGCTCCGCTCCTTAAGAGCTTAGATGACGAGGGGGTGTGGCATCGCTATCCGTGGAGACCAGCTGAAAACGGTGTTTTTTCCTCACTCATAGCCTTAATACCTCCTACCCCCTACCCGAGGACGTCTCCCTCCCTCTGACATTCATTGTAACAAACGTCAGAGGTCAGGTGAAAATCGGATTTTTTTTCATGCACAGCCTTAGGCAGCTGTCACCCCTCCCTATTGAACTAGCCGGCCGCCCGCCCGCCTGGCCGGCCCGGTCTACTCACCACGGCAGGAGGTGGCGATTTTTGTCTTACACTTAAGTCGCTCACCACATGCACACGCCTCTACTCACAGACAGACACGTTCGTCTTAGGGGGGTCCTGCTTCACGCCACACGCCTCCTGTAGTTTTTTTTTGTATACACACTGTAAGCTCATCACCGTTACCGTTAATCCTTTATACAGCTAACGCGCGCTGAATGGCTGAACAGGGTGGTAAGCGGCTTAGCTCACCACAGTGGATCCCTCAAAAAGGGATCCAGCTGAAAACGTCATACCTTATGTCTTTGTGAATGGCCGCCGCCGGTCAGTCGACGGCAGTTTTTTTTTTGTATACACACTGTAAGCTCATCACCGTTACCGTTAATCCTTTATACAGCTAACGCGCGCTGAATGGCTGAACAGGGTGGTAAGCGGCTTAGCTCACCACAGTGGATCCCTCAAAAAGGGATCCAGCTGAAAACGTCATACCTTATGTCTTTGTGAATGGCCGCCGCCGGTCAGTCGACGGCAGGCAGCAACCGCTTAACCCTTTATACAGCTAATGCGCGTTGAATTGCTGAACAGGGTGGTAAGCGGCTTAGCTCATCATCACAGTCGATCTCTCAAAAGAGGGGGGGGGGAAAGGGATCCAGCTGAAAACGTCATGCCTTATGTCTTTTTGTTTCTCTTTGTGAATGGCCGCCGGCCAGCCGGCGGCAGCTGAACAGGGTCGGTAAGTAGCTTAGCTCTAGAAGCGAGAAGGCGTATATAAGGGGCTTGGAAACCTCCATTCACTCACTCATTCTTTTTTGCTGCTCTCTACAGTCACCACCATGAGCAAAAGACAACAGCTAGCGGCGTTCAAGAACAAGAAGACTACGCGGAACCGGAACAGCGTTCGTTTAGCGTCAGTGCCTGCTCTTGCTACTGAACATGAGACTACCGCCGCAGCCGGTTGGTCTTATCACCCTCCTGCTGTAGCGAGCGCTCGCGGCAGTAGTAGTAGTAGTAGTAGTAGCAGTAGTAGTAGTAGTGGTAGTAGTACTAGTAGTACTACTGGTAGCAGTCGTCGTGCTAGCGACGTTGTTACACTCGCGACGGTACACGTTGCTGCTAAGCGCGCTGCCGCTGCTACCGCCGTCCCGCCTGCCGCTGCTGCTGCTGCTGCTGCTGCTGCTGCGCCTGCTACTGCTGCGCTTGCTACGGCTGCGCCTGCTGAGGCTGCTGCTGCGCCTGCTACTGTTGCGTCTGCTGCGGCTGCGCCTGCTGCGGCTGCTTCTGCTGCACTTGCTGCTACTGCTACTACTACTGACGACAACGCTCCTGGCACAGCGCAGTACTGGCAACCGGGTTTTTACCTCCCCACTACTGTTGATGACTTTGATGACCTGCCGCACGTTGCACAGCCCCTCTCCTCCACCACTACATCGACGGACGCCCTCGACGCCGCTCGCGCTGAGAGTTACAGCTATTCGGACACTCAGCCCCTGAACCGAGAAGAAGAGGAGGAGGAGGAGGAGCAGCAACAGGGTGAGACAGAGAACGACGCTGACGACGAGGCGTACGAAGAACCCGAAGGGCAAGGGGTGAGCGGTACGTTTTTCGGCTTCCCTCTTCGACCTTTCGACCTCACTTCCTCCACTGCTAGCGCCCCCCCGTCCGGTCCGTGGCGACTGCCCTCACCGCCACCTTACGAGGGCGGCGGCGGCGCTTCATCTTCTACCGCTACACACAGCACGGACGGCGTGTGGCTGCGCTGTTCCAACAACGAGACCTCCGATACCACCAGCGCTGACGCTGCTCCTGCTATCGGTTCTGCTGCTGATTCAGCTCACGCTGATGGTGTTACTCATCCTGCGGGTGTGAAACGTTCTAAGGTGAGTTCCAGAACAACAAGGCCCACTAAGAAGAGAAAAATACAAGAAAAAGAAGGAGATGGACGAGAAGAAGCAGAGAAAACACTCGGGTTAGAGTTCTGCTTAGACGGAGCTTTGACGCTGGAGATCTGGGAGGACGTGGCTAGACTGTCTAGGAGGCCGCGCTACACAAAAGACGGCCAGGTGAAAGAGGCGTCTCTGACCAGAAGCAAGCGAGTGCACTTCACGGCCGACGCGCTGCGCGAGCTCATAGCACGCATCGCCGATATCCGCGCAGTGGTGCGCATACGCGACACAGCGGCCGCGCAAGGAAAACCTAATCACACCCCCTGGTTCGCAGTGCTGGATGAGGCGGGCGAAGTGTACGCAGCTGTGAGCTACTACAGCGGTAAGAACCTCGTCCACGTGCGCAAGTACGAAGGTCCTGACAAAAAACCCACACAGCAGGGGGTGACGCTGTCCGCCAGAGCGCTCAAAGAGTTGGATGACAAAACAGAGATCATTCTGAAATATCTCGGCATAGATTCGGAATGAGAGACGCTCAACGCTCACGCGCGCACACACACACACACAGCGTTTGACGTACGCTGTATGAGACAGACAGACAGACAGACAGACAGACAGACGGATACACAGACAGCAGACAGAAAGATAGTTACATAGACGACAGATTGATAGATGGCTAGATAGATAGATAGATAGTTAGACGGCAAAGTAGTTGGTAACCGAGTGAAAAAAAACATGACACAGTACGTATGCGAAAAGTGTTTCAAAATGTTTAAAAGAGCGTACAACCACGAGAGACACGTAGAAAATTGTAGAGTAGTAGCTAAGTTTTGCCCTCTATGCGGCGAAGGGGATTGCCGAAAGAGCGCTTGTCGACGCGAATCTCTGGACGGGGTGACCGTCCCTCCGCGCATATGTGCTGTACCGAACGGGGAGGAAACGTTCACGGCGAATTGGCCTGCGATACAAACGGGCGTCAGGATGCACGGGACTCGCGTGAGTGTAACAAACTTCAGGCTACCAACCGGCGAGTTGAGTGACGCTGTAGATACTATGCGTCGCATTCACTTGACACAAAGATTCAGATACAAAGTGGGTTTCTCGGTAGGCTTACTGTTACAACACAGAGAAGACAAGAGCAAACTGCGCTACTTCCACGCCTCCCAGAACAACGCAACTCTCATACAACCGCTCCCTACTGTAACTAATTCAGAAACTTTGGAAGAGCTCCTCTCAAAGATGCAAAACACCGTCGCTTGCGAGGAGGTACGGAAACTTTGCGACGCTGACACCAAGTGGCACGTTCTTTTTCCTACCAATTTGAACATCTGCGTTTACATGGGACCGGGGGAATTCCCCATAGGCGGTAGGATCACTCAGGCCGGTCGAGTTGGAAAGAGAAGCGGCGTGTTAGATTTTCCCAACAAGGACAACCTCTGCATCTTCCGCTGCATTTCCTTTCACTTATACAACACCAGCAAGCGCGCTTCAGATTTGTTACGTCAGTTCTGTCCCGCTGCCACACCTGAATCCTTTCCGGGTCTGAACATCCGCGACTTACCCGCGTTAGAGAACTTGTTTGACGTACAAATAGCGGTTTACACCGCGTCGCGTCAAGTGCCGGGGCGGAAGTTGAGAAGACGCGTTACTCTGATCAGACCGCCTTCCAGAACTGTGGCCGCCCGAGGTAAAGTCAACCTACACCTGACGGCGAAAGGCGGTTTGCACGTCTCTCTCGTCACGGACTTCAACGCGTACGCGGGCATATACGAATGTTGCAAGTGTAAGGCGGCGTTCACCACCGAGTTCTTGCTGAAGAGACACAGGAACCAGCTTTCCTCTTGCCGACAAGTCAAGTTGCGCTACGTAGGTGGCATCTACCAAAATTCGAGAACGATTTTCGAAGCGCTAGCAGACTTCTCCATTTTTCCCCCCGACGGACATTCCGGAATCTACCCTTACAAGATCGCCTTCGATTTCGAGGCTTTCTTCAGACCGTGCAAAGAACCGTCGACGGAGCACGTGTCCCTGCTGTGGGATCACGTCCCTTTGTCGGCTAGCGTCGCATCCGACTTTCCGGGGTGGGAGGGGCCCGTCTGCTTCGTCAGAGCGTCCGACGCAGATTCCGACCCCTTGTTGGACCGAGTTTTAAATCACATAAACGAGAACGCCAAAGCGATCGGGGAAGCTGTGCTAGAACTTTACCGACCGACGTTAGCGAAGTTAGATGCGGCGATAGGTGAAGCTCTCCTGCTGGAGGAGGCGACGTTCACCACCCCTTCTCCAGGCGGCTTCGCTGCGGCTCAGACCAGACACCCGTTAGTTCAACTGAAGAAGCGTCTTCTGATATACATCCGTCAAGCTCCAGTGGTGGGCTTCAACTCGGGGCGTTACGACTTGAACCTGATCAAAATACGCCTTCACTCGTTCTTCGCCTCCGGAGACCGAAGAAACCAAGAATTCAGCGTCATAAAGAGAAGCAATCAATACTTGGCGGTTTACACACAGCACACGGTTTTCTTGGACGTAGTCAACTATTTGGCACCCGGTTACAACTACGCGACCTATTTGCGAGCTTTCACCAGGAACGAAGAGAAAGGTCACTTTCCTTACGAATGGATGACGTCTACCAGGAAACTGGCAAACAGAACGCTGCCGCCGAGATCGGCTTTCGACAGCGAGCTGACGGGCGTCAAAATGTCCGAATCCGACTACGCCGCATGTCAGAAAGTTTGGTCCGACGAGAAGATGCAAACTATGGAAGACTACTTGATCCACTACAACAACAAAGACGTGAAACCTTTCATAGAAGCTCTGAAAAATCACGCTAAATTTTTCCAAGATCGCGGCATCGACATGTTGAAAGACGGAGTTTCTCTCGCCGGTTTGACTTTACGCTTCCTCTTCCAAAACCTAGAAGACGCGTTCACAACGTTTCCCCAGTTCGACGCCGTCCTCCACGCTCTGATCAAAGAGAATCTAGTCGGCGGTCCTTCCATCATCTTCCATAGATTTCACGAGAAGGGCACCACGCGGATAAGGGAGCACAAGTACGGCGAAGAAGCGAGACCGTGCCAACACATCCTAGGACTAGACGCTAACTCTCTGTACTTGCGCTGCATGAGCGAAGCGCACTGCACGGGCTATTACGCGGTGAGACGGCCCGAGACCGAGTTCAAGCCCGAAATCAGGCAAAGAAACTCTCACAGCGCTTTGGAGTGGTTACGCTTCGTAGAGCACGACCGCGACGTGAAACTGCGCCACGCTCTGAACGGCGGCGAGATGGCGGTAGGCTGTCGGAGAATTCGCGTGGACGGATTTCACGCGGCCTCTAATACGGTTTTCCAGTTTCACGGGTGTTGGTTCCACGCTCACGAGTGCATACCGTCGCACCGATATCAGTGCGCTTCACTGAGAGAGGAGAGACGCGACAGAACGACCAGAGTAAGCGCTTACTTGAAAGCGTTAGGTTACAAGCTGGTCGTCGTGTGGGAGTGCGAATGGCGAGAGATGAAGCGTCGAGATGAGCGGGTCAAGGCCTCCCAACAACGCTGGAAGGTTGACGCTTTGAAAGTGTCTCGAAACGCGATGAGCGAGAGCGACATCCTTTCCGCTGTGAAAGAGGAGAAAATGTTCGGTTTAGTTCAAGTGGACATCACTACGCCGCCTCACCTACGAGAGTACTTCGAAGAAATGACCCCCGTTTTCAAGAACGCGACCGTTTCAAAATCGGACATAGGCCCTCACATGTCAGACTTTGCGCAGGAAGAAAAGCTGTTGAGCACGCCTCAGAGATGTCTGATAGGGAGTTACCACGGAAAAAATATTCTCTTGGGAACGCCGCTTCTCAAGTGGTATTTAGAGCACGGTTTGATAGTCACCAAAGTGCAGCTGGTGGTAGAATACTTACCTAAACGCTCCTTTGCCGGTTTCGCGGACGAAGTGACGGCGGCGCGAAGACGTGGCGACGTGAACGAGAACGAGAAAATTCTGTCAGACTGTTACAAGTTAATGGGAAACGCTACGTACGGTAAAACAATCTGCAACAAAGAAAAACACACGGCGGTGAGATACACTGACAGTCGGAAGTTCGAACTATTGGCCAATTCGTGGCGCTTCAAAAAGGCGTCCGAGTTGACTTCCGATCTGTTTGAAGTCGAACTACAACCGAAAACGGTCAAGAACAACCTCCCTATTCAGATAGGGTTCATGGTATACCAGTACGCGAAGTTGAAAATGTTAGAGTTCACATACGACTTCTTGGATAGATTCGTCGATCGGCGCGATTATGCCCTTTGTCAAATGGACACCGACAGTCTTTACATGGCTCTCAGCGGTGCCACGTTGGATGACCTAGTGAAACCTCGCCTGAGAGAGACGTACTTCAGAGAGAAACGAAAGTGGCTTCCGACAGCGGTGTGCGACGAGCACTTAGAGCTTTTCGTGAAGACAAAAACGGAAAGAGTGCGAGAATGGTGTGCGCCGCCCGGCGGATGTTGTGAGAGACGGTACCTTCACGATCTGAGAACTTCGGGGCTCATGAAAGCGGAGTGGGAAGGTGACGGGATCCTAAGTCTCAACCCTAAGACTTACATTTGCTACGATCGAGTCAGCGACACCGGTGAAAGAAAATCCAAAAAATGGAGTGCAAAAGGCGTACAGAAGAAACAAAACCCCCAGGAACCAGACGCCTTCTTGGATGTTCTTCGCCAACGAAAAACTCTCATTGCTGTAAATAGAAATTTCAAAGTGGTGCGAAACAAAATGGTCACCTACACCATAGAGAAAGACGGCGTGCGCTACTTGTATTATAAGCGTCGCGTGCATTCTGACGGTGTGACAACGAGTCCTTTAGAGATATGAAAAAAAAAAAAAAAAAATAAGCGTGTGCATCTTTTCAAAAATAGAGTGTTTATCAAGATTGAAAAAAAAAATAAAAAAAAATTAAAAGAAAATATTGTTGTGTTTTTATTATCATACGGCTTCTTTTACTAGTAAGTCGCGCAGTCTCTTAAAGCGTCACTCATGTGACGACGTCGCTTCCAGTCACGGGATCCTAAACAAAAAAAAACTTCTTCTTCTTCCGGTCACGTGATCAATCAGGTCGCTTCCGATTGGCCATTAAGTCGTGTGACGTCACTTCCGGTCACGTGACTCATCAGGTCACTTCCGATCACGTGATCCTAAATTAGGTCATATGACGTCACTTCCGGTCCCCTAAGTAGGTCAGTAGGTTACCCAGAATGCACCATCCCCTAAGTAGGTCACTTCCGGTCACCCAATGGAGGCCTCTGATTGGCTGCAGAGTTACCCAGAATGCACCGCTAATCCCCTAAGTAGGTCACTTCCGGTCACGTGACCAAATGGAGGCCTCTGATTGGCTAACTAGGTCACGTGACGTCACCACTAATCCCCTAAGTAGGTCACTTCCGGTCACGTGACCAAATGGAGGCCTCTGATTGGCTGCATGTCGATTGAGTAATAAACAGTACTTAACTATAGTCCCGTTCCGATACATACTATACTACTGCCACCATTGGGACTTTGCTAAAGTGGCCCCATTAGAGAGGTGACCACATTGGAGGGAGTTTTCTATATTAAAATATAGAGAAAACCTGACGGTTCCTTCCAAGTATTACCACATTGGCGAGGTTACTAGAGAGGTGACCATTAGGCGAGAGTTGACTGTAGTCTAATCTTGCTTAAATGTGGACAGATAGTATGTTATCATGTTATTCTAAAACCTAGACTCACTGCTCGCCTCTGGTATATATATATATATATATATATATATATATATATGAAACCATTTACCCACTTATTTCTATACCTTTATATAAATGGGGTTATGCGGTCAACCCTCACTACCTCCAACATTTACTCCCTCGGATCCCTCACTTCCTCAGATGGTTGCCTAGGAACTGCTCTTGTATGTTCCATTATATTTAAACTTAATTTCTCGAATAATTTACTTCCAAAGACATTTTTCCTGGTATTTCCCCCTGCACCCTACCTGTCTTCCAGAGCAAACCTACCTTTCAGATCCAGCCCATAACTCCTCCATGTACATTACTGTCCCCGCTCCTACACGATACATCCACCAAGTCCCTGCTACTATGTATATCTCTGTTTATCATACATGGATCTGACCCAGGACTGGGCACAGCTAACTAGTTAATACCCTGTAAGGACGGCATAGTGCTTTATTGCATCATGTCTTGGTTGTCATGATGCATGAATGCAGCCCTAGTGAGTAACTTGCCAGTGCTGAATTTAAGCATCATGGTGACTGTATGTGGTTGATACACTCCCGAAACCTAGTCATGATGCATGAATGCAGCATCGGCGAGTTACTCGCCAGGGCTGCATTGCTGCATCATGACACCAGAAGGTAGGAGTGCATCATGCGGTACTTAGAGGGTTAGCCTTGACCTGTTCCTGCTGCACCATCTGGTTACAAGGTAATCAGCATCAATAATTACACGGTCAGATCAGCCCCCCCCCACACACACACTGCTGTATGGGACTGAGCATTTGGGGACAAATAAGGGGGGGGGGGGGGTGGATCTTTGCAGGAGCAGGGCTATTTTTTTCAATCCCCCGTGAGATGGATTCAAATTTCTTCCATCCCCCCACTCCAAGAGTTATTACCGCCAACCCCCATACTAGGCTTTAGCCATACTATGAAACAGGCAGGTTTTTTCCTCGGTGAACGTTGTTGCCCCCCCCCCCAAGGTGGGGTTCAAATGGCCTTGTTGTTTCCTCTCTCCATATCCACTAAGCCCCCCCCCCCCTGTTAATATGAAATGTCCACTCCCTCCAGGCTGCAGCCTACATGCACACAGCGTCCACATGGCTGATGCCACTGAGCTGTGTTTGGGTCACATCTGGTTATTATTGGTTAGTTTACCATAGAGCAGGTACGTTGTGTGGTCTAATTGATGACCCGGCAGAAAGGGGGGGGGGGGTGTACAACGTTGATACAGATAGCGGTTATGATACAGATAGCGGTTGTACAGGGGGGGAGACATAGGGGGGGGGGGGAGTAGGGAGGGAAGGAGGCAGGAAGAGAAGGAGGGAATGAGAGAGAGGAGGGAAAAGGGAGGGATAACTCAAACTCAATTTATACCATAATGGCATCTGAATACCTTACATACCTAAATACTAAATACTAGATATATCTCTTCCTAATATACCCGTGGCAGTAGAAGAGTAGGGGATACGGTATCTAAATAATAATATCAGGACACATGCCTAATGAATTCTTCACGTACTAAAGAAATGCCCAATTAACTTCTCCCAACTCCAGTCTCTGAGCAATTAGCTTGTTTGACTTTAATTCCACCAAGACCAAAGTCCTTTAGACTCCTATAATGTCTTAATGCATCCTGCCCTTGATCGTCATAATGCATGAATGCAGCCCTGGTGAGTAACTTGCCAGTGCTGCCTTCAAGCATCATGCCGACCCTACAGGGTTGAGACACTCCCAAAGGGTCAGCATGATGCACCAATGCAGCACCGGTGATATACTCACATTGGTGCATCAAATGTCATCTTTTAGCGACATCCGTCCTTAAAGGGATAAGAACAGTCCCATTAAGTGTCTAGACTGTGGCCACTTACAATTAACGCCAATTAACCTGGTGGTCTATATTTATATAAATACAGCAGTCCTCATCAGCTGCAGCAATCAGACCCGGTTACTGCCTTAAACCCGCAGGTCTCGGTACCCCTCCACCGACAATCAGGGCGCAGTCGGGACAGGTACTCAGCCCTATATATAGGAGAGCTGCGGCTTTAACCCTTCACCTGCTTTAACCTTTAATGCATCATAGCCTTGGTCGTCATGATGCATGGATGCAGCCCTGGCGAGTAACTCGCCAGTCCTGCATTCAAGCATCATGCCGACCCTACGGGGTTGAGACACTCCCAAAGGGTCGGCATGATGCACAATGTAGCGCTGGTGAGTAACTTGCCAGGGCTGCATTGGTTCATCATGATGACAAATGTCATCTTTTATAGCGACTCCGTCCTTAAAGGGTTAATATGTTATCTGATATGGTACCAGGACGCATGAATGCAGCCCTGGTGAGTAGACTCACCAGGGTTGCATGAGAGCACGCATCATGAAGATATAAGGATACCTATATGCAGCCATCTTGACTTAAGGCACAATGACAAAAAGGTGGTCCCTCAGCTAGGCAGAAAATGCCACTCAATTAGGGAATTCCTGGAGCTATTTTCAGCCTAAAAATCCAATTACTGCGTAAAGCATTGCATCCATACGGCAATTAGATGAGTCACTATAATTACAGAATGACTGTCTAGCCGTCCTGGATTCCTCTCACCCTTGATACATGTTTGACAGCAATATATAGACGTATTAGTACTAGGGCATGTAGGGTCCATGCCTGCCTGAAAGGCGCAGATCTCGGTACCCCTCCAGCGACAGTCGGAGTGGGGCCGGGACAGCCCTATATATATATATATAGGGGCGCTGGGGGCTTAAAGGGGACGGTGTATCAAAGCACACTGCTGTCCTTAAAGGGTTAATACATTGATCAGACATCGTGATTTAAGAGCAGTCTAATATATTGCTGCCCTGCACCCTAGACGTAAAGCAGCCATTATGTGTGTCACACGGGGGGGGGGGGGGTCAGCTAGGGGGGTAGGGGGGGGGTGATTGGGGGAGGTATGCACGTGAGTATAGAGCAGGTCTATAGACCAGTGCAGCAAGACAGGGGGACTTTTTCATAATAAAGTTGTGTTCATATTGGTTTTAGTAGAATCCTCATAACATTGACTGTAATGGCTATAATATTTCGCAAACATCCCATATCAGCAGATTCACAGGACAATTATCCTTCATTTAGTAGATATTAGAATGCAGGATTTTGAGATTATATCTATAGATGTTTTTGCTTCAGAAATTCTCAAAAGAATTATCAACAACTTTTCTAGTGAAACTCTCTTGCTGCATTTGTCTATAGTGTACCACTGCCTCAGTTCCCGGCGCTGCACTCAGGGGCAGGTGTCAGGGTCTTAACACCAGTTATCCACCCCACAATAGGAACTGTGTCACTGGGCCACCCCAGTAAGCCCCTTTATATAGAGACATCACATTTCATTTCTACACCCCCCCCCCATACACACACACAGTCCTGCCCTCAGATGCTAGGTGTTGGGCCTAGTCCCAGCCTGTTATGGCTTCCCGGGTATGGCTTAGGCAGAGTATCATCTTTGTGGAATTCATCAGTGAGAGATCGAGCCAGAATTTGGAGAAGAGGAGCATGAGGAAAATTAAGGGAGTGCACTCCAATTATTGGGATATTTTATGGGGTTCAAAATAGGCAAATAAATTCCTAACTGTAGAAATAAAATCCACGTTTACCCCACCCAGGTTAGCCCTATATGTACACATACATTGTGTCATATAGGAATATTCTGTGATAGGACTATATGTAATAGGACTATATGTAATAGCACTAAAGCTGGGGAATCTATCACCAAGCTGGTCCATCTCTCTCTACAGTTTACTATAAACCCATGCACAGGGAAAGGATGACTTTCTATTATCAATGTGTGTTGACCAGAAATTCCCAAAGACATTTATCTCTTTACTGCTCTGATGGACTGGATCAGATTGCTGTCATATTTGTGTTCATGTGAGAAAAATGGCAATTTTTTTTCCCATAAACAATTCCTCTGAAAGGTGACCCATTGTTGCTGCATTAGACTTCAATCCACTCTCCAAGCACAGTCTCAGTAAGGCTTTTGCCAAAAGGCTTGGACTCCAGGAACTCTTCTGTGGAAAAAGGAGTGAAAACAGTACCGTAAAACCCCTCCTTTATGACGACCCCGCCTTTAAGACGACCCCCTACTTTGAGATAAAAATCCGTCTTGTAGTAAAAAGACTTTAAATTGGGTTTCTCTTTGATACTAGATAATAAAACCCCTCCTTTAAGACGACCCCCTTTTTTTAGATAAAAATCCGTCTTGTAGGAAAAATAAATGCCAAAACAAATCCGTCTTAAAGGCGGGGTTTTACGGTACTACTTGTCTGATCCCCTATAGCCATCACACACTGCCATCTCAACATCTCAATACTGTGACATGACAGACTGTGTGTTGTAACCCCTCTATGCTGTGACACAGAGGCTATGAACAACATGCCCTATTGACCCAGTTCCCCTCACACCCAGCCACACACACACACACACACACAGTGTACGTGCACGCACGCACACACGCACGACTGCATGCTAGCGGCAGTTGGCGTGCCCCAGGGATCACTTCTGGGCCTCGTGGCATCATCCACCTGCAGCTACCTTTAGCTTTGATGTACACGTATATAGCCAGGGCTCACCTGGGCTTAGTGCAGGATTACACCACAGTTGGCTGAGAGAACAAAAGAAATGGCCTGCCTGTATTTTACATACACGGCTGTATGTCGATGCAGTCAACTGAGCTCACTCTCCCACTGTGAGTGCAAATCAGATATGATGATATGCGTGACTAGCTGCATAAGTGTTATAAGCCTTGGACAATGGTAATTATCTGTGGCTGGTGCCTTGCACAATTACCCTGTCCTTGGCTTATATCACTCATACAACAAGTCACTTGTACCTTATCTACCACCTACGGCCTGAGGCTAACCCTCAAAGGGAGTGCTCATTTTTTAACAACAGGGGGGGGTGGTGGATTTTGGGGGGGGGGGGTAAAAATTTGGACCCGTTGACCGGGGGGGGGGGGTAATATATTTAGACCCCTCCTGAGGGAGGGGGGGGTCAAAAAAGTTCAACCTGTTTTGAGGGAAAAAGCCCGCGCGTTACTATGCTACAAAGGGGTGCGAACGCGCACGATTTTCGGCCTGCCAGGGGGGAATAAGAAATGTCAACCCCTCTAGGGGGGGGGGGGGGCGAAATCTCACCAACCGCCCCCTGTTTTAAAAAAATGAGCACTCCCTAAGGGCCGCATAGAGCTTTAATACGCTATGTCATTTGCTGGCATGATGCATGGATGGGGTTGCAGGGGAGTCTCCCACCCCCTTGAAGTCAGAAAGTTGCCGAAATTAAGGACCTCATGGCACAAAGTTGAGTTTTTCTGGAGCCTTTGTGCTATTGACAATTTTGTCCATTTTGTCCTTTTGTCCAAAAGCCACGTCCCTTGAATTATTGTACCAGGTCGCTAGGCTACCTGGGAAACGGTCTAGGTCATTTTTGACCCCTCTGGAGCCACATAAGTGCAGTCTTGACTCACCAGTGCTGCATTTATGCATCGTGACAGACATGACAGCAAAGGGCATTTCACTATGCGACCCTTGAAGGGATAACACGGTGTACACAGGGCTTATTTCACTCCCGGGGGGGCACTTCATATTTTTTTATATACACAGGTGTGCGGCTGGGAAGGGCACTTTTTGAGCAAAATCCCCCTCACCAAGGGTCTGCATTTCACCAAAATCCCCCTCACCAAGGGTCAATTTTCACCAAAATCCCCCTCACCAAGGGTCACCTTTCGGAGATTTCAACAAAATCCCACCAAAATGGGTCACATTTTGCCAAAATTCTTTGCAGCAAGGGTCACTTTTGACCAAAATTCGTACACCAAGGCCGACTCATCGGGGAAAATTGCTAAAGCCTAGGCACTTTTGTCCAAAATCCCCCTCAGCAAGGGTCACTTTTGACCAAAATCCCCCTCACCAAGGGTCACTTCTGACCAAAATCCCCCTCACCAAGGGTAAGGATTGTAAAAGGGCCAGCCGCACACCCTTGTCAAAAAAAATTTGAGTACCCCCCCCCCCGGATTTCCCTGCTAAAGTAGTCTGACCCGTGACCTGGTTGTAATAGGCTTTACGTATGTGTAGACACCCCCCTGTAAGGGGGGGGGGGTATGAGGGCTTATAGTCGGGTGGTAAATGTATTAGACCCTTCATCATAGACTTCTAAAGGGCGCCTGATCCTGTTGCTGTCCTATCTATACAGCACACAGTCAGTGTACAGGCCTGAGGACGCCACCCCAAGTGGCTCACAAACTTAAACCCTGTAAGGGCAACACTGTGCTTTAATGTGCTGCATTCAAGCCGAACCCTGAAGAAGCAACTACACCATAGGGTCGGCATAGTGCTTGAATGATTGGCGCAAGAGCTCCATTCATACATCATGACGACAAAGGGCATGATATATTGAAGCAAAGAGTAAAAGGGTATTTTGAGGTATTCTGATTGCTGAGCGACAATGCTAACCCATTGGAGAGTACCTATTAAATTGGACCCTCTTAGTATCATTTGCTATTTGATTGGAGCATAGAACATGTATAATCTTAAGACCATATGCCATTTTTATCCTTTCAGAAAACATTTATATTATTTTCTGGAAAAGGTACATGTATATGGAACTGTCAATGAGTACTCATATAACTCCAAAAGTTAGCACATTATGAGGAATAACCACAGTCTCGCCAGAACTGCATTCATGCACCATGACTATATCAAAGATTATTAACACACTATACAGCCCTTAGATGGTTAAGGACATGCTGACATAGAAGAGTGCTGCCACAGAGGCTGCCTCCACAGAGTATAGCTACTTCAGGTACCTGGTAGATTCAGCAGAATACAGCGTCTTTATCTACAGCATCCACACAGGCCAGCATCCAATGTCAGGGGGTTCACTAGACCACTGCCTCTAGGGAAATGCATATTGACATTTAATAATAGTGTTCTCTCGAGACCCCAGGGTTTGAACTAAAATTTTAGTTTTCTTTCTTCTACAGGTAAACTACGTGGGAAATGATTCAAACACCTCCTAGAGCCTTAAACGACGCACATATTGGTACCCCTACAACAACAGTCGAAGTGAGTTACTTAACCCTTTACATAGGGTGGGTGGGTGTTTTAAAACCTCCATACAGCCTCAGACGACCCCTGTGTTGCTGTATATGTTGCATCTGTTGCCCCGGGGTGCTGCTCTCACCATGTCTGTGTGTGTAGTAGGTTAGGAATGCGGTCCTCCAGCTCTCTATAGCCAGTATATATGGCATGCCTGGGTCTAGATTAACGACCCCTTAAGGACGGTGCAGTGCTTTAATGTGTTATGCCCTTGGTCGTCATGATGCATGAATGCAGCCCTGGTGAGTAACTCACCAGGGCTACATCCAACCATCATGCCGACCCTATGGGGTTGAGACGCTCCCAAAGGATCGGCATGATGCACCAATGCAGCCCCGGCGAGTTACTCACTGGGGCTGCATTGGTGCATCGCGACGACGAATGTCATCTTTAAGCGATATCCGTCCTTAAAGGGTTAACGACCCTTACCCCCCCCCACACACACCTGGCCCAGGACATGCTAGGTCTATAAGGATGTTTACCTTACCACCTGTAAGTACACTCAAAAAATAAACTTGTCTCCAGACTCTTCAAAGTGACGGTCATAAAATAAACGAGTCAAAAACTTGTCTAAGTGACAAGGAAGCGGGTCTTCTAGCTGGAGATAGAAGACCCACTTGGTATGTGCCAGCCCAAAACCCGACATTTGCCAGCTCCAGATTCTATTTGTGGGATGGTAACCTGATACGTTAGACAACTTTTGACTCGTTTATTTTATGACAGTCACTTTGACGAGTCTGGAGAAGAGTTTACTTTTTCAGTGTAGTCTCTATCATGGAGGACAGTCAACAACTGCTGATCCAAATGTAGACCAATGCAGCAAGAGGGGCCACCTTTTCAGAAAGAATGTTGAGTGGTTGATTACATTCTTTTTTCTGAACATTTCTGAAGCATGAGCAATAGTCCTCAAAATCCTGTATTTTAACATTTTTGAAACATAATTATCTTTTGAAAGATAATTATTCCCTGATATGAGATTTTCACAAAATGTAGCCATTTCAAACGATGTTAATAGGAGTCTGCTATACCCAATGAAAAGACAACTTTATTATAACAAAGTTATCCTTTCTTGCTGTATTGATCTAGCATGTGTACACCCTGTATGACGTCATGATTCCTGAACCAAACTAAATTAAGTGAAGGTATCTCATGATCATAGATGTAACTCTGCTTATGGCTATGGTGGTATTGTTACTTTATTTTTTTGAAATACAAGATTCCCTATGCTTTAGCACTGAAGGGCCGTATTCAATGCCCCCCATTGAATACAATGTGGCCGTATTCAATGGGTTGGGAAAAGATTTATTTTCTTCATTAAATGACTCCGAATAAAAAATAAACACAAATTCCAACTACATTGATACTGTCTCTGATGTATTTTACTCGTGGGGGCTGGGGCATATCCCACTCAGCCTGCGGCTTCGTGGGATATGGCCCCAGCACCCACTCATGAAATACAACAGAGACAGTATCAATGGGCGTTGGCATTTGTCTATGTATATACAGATGTCATGCTTTCTGAACTCAGTTCTGATTATGGCCTCTGGGCTGCTGTGATGTTGGTATGAGTTCATCCATAACTAGGCCCTACTTTTATATTGATCAGGATTCCTGATCTGGCCAGCAGTGGAACTACTTTACAGAATACCTTGGGTCTGTGGTTAAAGCTCTAATAGGGTCAGGATTTCTGAGGTCAGCAGCCTTACCCAGGCCCCTAGATCCACTAAATGTGCCCACAAAAAAGTTCACCTCCTTTCAGCAAAAAGGCCTTGAGTTACTATAGCTAAAATGGGTCTTCCACAATCAATTTGAACCAGGCACAGGGGGGGGGGGTGGGGATGGGGAAAATTGGACCCCATAGAGGAGGGGAGACCAAACAAATTCCGGGACGCTCGCCCAAATATCCACCAACCTCGCCCCCCCCCTATTTCCATGACAAAAATGAGCACCCCAGGTGGTGGGGAGTAGAGCAGGTAGCATGCTAACCGGTCACGGTGGATTAACGCGGGGCACGGTGGATTAACTAGTTGGTAATCCTCCCGAGGTGACTGGGTACAGCTGCACCTCATACCTGGGTGAACATGAAGTCCAGTTATCAGAACCTCCCCACCCCCACCACATGCTCACCACCTAACCTGGCCACCTGTACCCCACCAGGTAGGGTCTAGTGCCTACAGACTTTGCTAGAAAAGTATAGTACCCAGGTGAATATCCATCCTCCTCACATGCCATGAATAGCCTTTAAAGGCTAACCCTTTAAGGATGGCGTGTCACTAAAAGATGACCCCTGTCGTCATGATGCACCAACGCAGTCCTGGCAGGCAGATGCAGTGCCTGCAGACTCTAAGGACTCTTTACACCTCCAAAACTATAGTTCAGTATTGTCAGACTCTGGAAAGAGGGTCTAGCATTACCAGACCTCCCACCAAGCTGCATAACCCTTGTGAGGGAGTGATCATTTTTTATCAACATGGGGGGGGGCAAATTTGGGCCCCTCTTGGGGGGTCAAAAAAATTTAACATGTTTTGGGCCAAAAAGCCCACACGTTACTATGCTTCAAAGGGCCCGCCCACGCGCCGATTTTCGACCCGTAGGGGGGGGGGGGGGTAAAAAATATCGACCTGTTGACCGGAATTTTTTCGCATGCTCCACGCGGAAAACCACCCCCCCCCTTGTTAAAAAATGATCACTCCCTAAGTAGGTTTGACGCTCATATTTTTCTCAGTGTGCTAAAACCGACTTTGGGTCTGTTTGGGACTATATCTATAAATGACCCACTTGAACTTGGCCCTTGTGATGGTATTTTAAGACATCTATTTCACACTATACAGCCACTGTCTATGTGTGGGTCTGTCGGCTCCTGGTACACTTTTATTTGACCTTTGTGTGGTGTAAACAGATTTAGCCATTTAACGGTCGCAGCATTCCTCAAGTGCTCTACAGTGTCTACTCAACAGGACTGCATTCATGGTAACTAGTTGAGGGTTGTGATAAGTGCCTATAAGAGCGGCAAGATGCTTGAATGCAGACCTGTCGAGTAAGTCGCCAGGGCTGTATTGGTGTATCATGACGATAAAGGGCACAGCACAGCACTATGCAGCTATGCTGCCCTTATACTTATAGAGATGTAACGGGTGTGGACCTGTTCCCGCGGTGACTCTATTTACACGGACACCAGCAATCTTGTGAGTTCTTCGCTTTGCTCTTGAAATGTAGCCTGTTCCTGGCAAGCTGTGGTGTGTGGGAATTTGATGCCTAAGTTTCACAAGAGATTCCGAGCTCAAAACTAACATGGCCGCCCATACGGAGAAACAGGAATTATCGCTATAGGGTCAGTAGGGGACAAAGGCCAGAACAGGTTTAGCAAGGTCCTGCTGCTTGAACCACCAACTCACACGTTAAGGGCCGTTTCAATACATCATACCCTTGATGCGTGAATGCAGCCCTGGCGAGTAACTCGCCGGTGCTGCTTCCACGGACCATGCCAACCCTACGGGTTAATACCTCCCTAAAATTTTGAGCATAATGCATGATACTTTAAACCCCCACCATCCCTATGTATAGGGCTGAGTACCTGTCCCGTCTCCACTCCCACTAGCGCTGGAGGGGTACCGAGATTTGCGCCTTTAAATGGCCATGACTAATTGACTCCAACCTTGATTCAGGTAGAACCAGTTCTGGAGGTGCCTTGGGCGCCTGCTGTCATCATACATCAAGGTTAGAGACAAGGGGACCGTACAACGCTGTAAATCTCCTACCTACATGGAGCTGTCAGTACTACTGTGTTATACAACCCAGGGGCACCAACCCAACCTGAGGCATCACGGCTAGACGGCCATTCAGTGAAGCTAGTCCTCCATTCATTACCAGTGTCTTAACCCTTTAAGGACGGATGTTGCTAAAAAATGACATTTGTCAGCATGATGCACCAATGCAGCCCTGGCGAGTAACTGGTAGGTGCTGTAATGGTGCATGATGCTGACTCTTAGGGAGCGTCTCTACCACGTATGGTCGTCATGATGCATGAAGGCAGCACTGGCGAGTTACTCGCCAGAGCTGCATTCATGCATCATGACGACCAAGGGCATGATGCATTAAAGCACTTTGCTGCCCTTAAAGGGTATGCCTGCGGCAGAAGTATACATGTGATTCATTTCTCTTCCCCCTCAAACTAGAATAGAATATGGGATGTAATCTTCCTGTGTAAACAACAATCATTTCTGACACTAGTAGGTGGGTTATATGGTTTTAAGATACTTATGCCTTCATGTGTTTGTCTGTGTTGTCCCTCGTCTCATCTCAGTGTTATCCATGGACCCTTTAGTCCCCTGTTCGGTCCGTCTGGGCCTTGTGAAGTTGCAGGGCGGCCTTTGGCTTAATGGTTTTAAAAGTATATCATATTCTCCTTGATGACATGCAGCGCTCATGATATACACTATACACTGTACATATTTAGTGTAGGTACACAGTAGAATCTACTGCAGATCTACAGTATATTCTACTGTAGAATGGATTTATAGTTGAATTTACTGTAGATTTACTGTAGAATCCTTCAATGCCTTGTGCACCTACAGTAGAATATACTGTATACCTACAAAAATGGCAACCAACTTTTTACAGTGTATGCAGTCATCCGCAGCTTATCTTGGACGCATACTGAATGGGATAACTCTTCCCTTTCTACCCTCCCGCATCCAACGCTGTCACGGGACCCCATTACCTTCCCCACATTATGCAATCTCCTAATGGCCGACTCCTCCATGTGCCATGAAATATTCAGTACCCACAAAAAGTCTGATTGGATTGACTGTGGTGAGACCATTGGTTCACACGCCTAGTGCTCCCGGGAAAAGTACTCAACTCTTAAGAATAGCCTGTCGCTAAAATACATTTGTCGGCATGATGCATTAATGCAGCCCTGGCGAGTAACTCGCCAATGCTGCATTGGCGAATCACACTGACCCTACAGGAGTGTCTCAATTCCATAGAGTCAGTATGATGCTTGAATACAGCACTGGTGAGTTAATCCCAAAAGCTGCATTTATGCGTCATGAGGATTAAGGGCTTGATGCATTAAGGCACCAGGCCGTCCTTAAAGGGTTAAGTGGTCTCTCTTCTCCTGGCCGATCTCACACACACATAGCCTCACATTATTTCTCAGGGACACATCTCTGTGGAGCTGGAAGCAGCAGAACAGCACTCAACATCAAGGAGGATGGCCTTGGTACAGATGTTGGTGTTAAACTAATTTTTCTTGGCCCATTGAATACGACCACATTGCATTCAATAGCAGGTATTGAATACAGCGCTTCCAGTACTTAAGCTTAATAAACCTTGTATCTCAAAGAAAACTAAAACAGACAAGATGGCGCTGGTACAGACTAGACCTTACATGACAGCAGCAGGCATCTGCACCATCAGTGACCTCTATGGAGGTTATTGGTACCATGAATGGTCAGTTTCTACACTTGCTGCTGACCTGTTCTGTTGACCTCGGGCCGGCCTTGCCCAGTCTATTGGCTTTTAACTGTCCCCATCACTCTCCACTCCCCATAACCCCCCTCCCCCCACTCCCCATAACCCCCCTCCCCCCACTCCCCATAACCCCCCTCCCCCCACTCCCCCATAACCCCCCTCCCCCCACTCCCCATAACCCCCCTCCCCCCACTCCCCATAACCCCCCTCCCCCAACTCCCCATAACCCCCCTCCCCCCACTCCCCATAACCCCCTCCCCCCACTCCCCATAACCCCCCTCCCCCCACTCCCCATAACCCCCCCCCCCCACTCCCCCCCTGCCCCCCCCCCCCACCTGCTGTAGCCTGGGGGCTGGTCAGTCCAGATCCCACAGGACGGTCGTAAACCCTTTAAGGGCCGCACAATGCTTTAATCTGCTGTACCCTTTATCGCAGTGATTCATGAGTGAAGCCCTGGCGAGTAGCTCACCAAGGCTGCGGTACCACTTTAATGTCGGTGATACACTCCTCAAGGGTCGGCATGATGCACTCATGCAACCCTGGCTAATGATAGACCCACCATTGCTGCATGCATATATTACAACGATGGCTGCTAACAGCGTGGCAGTGTACAATTACACTGTAAATAGTTGGTGTAGGTACAAAGTAGAATCTACTGTAGATCTACAGTAGATTCTTCTGTAGAATTGACTTACAGTAGAATCCACTGTAGATTTAAAGTAGATTCTACTGGTTACCTACAATAAACTGTACATCTACAGTAGAATCTGCTGTACACCAACAAAAATGACAACCAACTTTTTACAGTGTAGTCTGTCTCTCGGTCTCTCACCACCCCTTGCCTCCAGTCCCCAGCTCCTCCCCCTCCCTCATTTGAATAGCATTAAAACAGTGAGCAGATCCTGGAGGAGGCTGAGTCACGCGGCACTCACCAGGGGGAGCCAGTAGTCATGGAGCTGCTCACCACTAGAGGTCGGGGTCCTGCAGGACCAACCCATGAGGCCAAGATGATATGATAGACATGAAGTAGAGCTTTGAAGTTAAGCCAGTTGGAGCTCTACAAGTCCATTATTATGCTCTGTGATATCACATAGTTTTGTATGACATCACTACTGTGCGCAAACGTTGGCCCACTGTTTTCAATGGGAAGTGCACGGCTGGCCATGATAGAACCTTCTATCCAGGGCAAGGACGTGGATATATGGCAGTTGCCTGCATGTGATGGTATTTTCCTCTCTCCGGATTTTCTGATTTGGCTGTGATTGTGGGTCATGACCTAAATGCCTTGCAATAGCAGGCGCTGTTCTGAACACTCCTAAGGGTGGGGGGGGGGGGGGTCAATATTAGACCTTACATGTCTTTACTCTCGTTCCCAAATCCTTCCGAAGGAAGGCTCTGGTAACTGCCAAATGACCTTGAACTTTGGATTTTGCTGGTTCTGGGCAACCCCTGCTGGTAGCTTGGAACCAGCGAACAGGAACAGGAAATGGAACCAGAATGTATGATGGTAGTTTTAGGTAGATTTACCATCAGCCTTTCTGGTTCCATTTCCTGTTCCTGTTCGCTGGTTCCAAGCTACCAGCAGGGGTTGCCCAGAACCAGCAAAATCTCAACATTTGGCAGTTACCAGAGCCTTCCTTCGGAAGGATTTGGGAACGAGAGTAACATGTCTTCTGCAACGTGGACCTTCTACCTAGGGGAAGCTCTTGGATATGGCAGTTGTCTCTGTTTTTTCATGTTCTGAATTTTTTTAAAATTTGGCTGCTAGTGTGGGTCACGACCTACATGCCTTCTTCTGAACACTACTAACAAGAACGGCAGTATTAGACCATACACGGCATGAGCAGAGCCTGGGTTGGGTGGTGGCATGTACTAGACTAGGTGTGATCAGATATCAGGCAAGGTCATGGATATGCCAGTTGTCTCTGGTCTCTGTTTTTTCATGTTCTGAATTTCCTGATTTGGCAGCTAGTGTGAGCCACGACCTATATCCCGTCTTCTGGACAGTACTAACAAGAACGGCCGTATTCGAGGCTTAGTAGACTGCCCATGAGATGACTAGCTGGTCTGTTGGTACCTTGAGTAGACCGGTACTCGGATGAGGAGCCCTAAGCACAATAGACCCTATGGCAATTGGCCCTGAGGACTATCGGCTCGATGTCTATAATAGCTCTGTGGAAGTCCAATATTGGCTCCATGATTAAAGGCACCCTGATTGAGACAAACCCCTTACCAGTCTACTCATGCTACCAACAGACCAGCTAGGCCAGTCTACCCTACACGACATGAGCAGAGCCTGGGGTGACCAGACTAGGTGTGGTCAGACAGAACAGGTGTGTGTGGGGGGGGTGGGGGGGTGGGGAGGTGTGTGTGTGTGTGGGGGGGGGGGGGGAGGTGTGTGTGTGTAGGGGGGGTAGCAGATGGTGGGTGTAGAGACAGACAACACACCACCACCCTCCCTGACCCTGCTCGGTGCATTAATCCCCCCCCCCCCCCACCACCACCACCACACACACACACCTGTGCCCCACCCTCCCCTGATCCCCTGTCCATTAGACAGCTCACCTGCTAACAGTACCATTGCCACACACAGAAAATAAACAGAGTCAAAAGGGAGTCCATATTGCCTCCAGAATGACTCCCCTCCTTAGGGGAGGGCTATCTTACTCCATTACATGACTCTGTTAGGACCAGGGAGTCACCGAGGCTCCCTGGTCCTGCTCAGTACATTACACCCCCCCCCCCCACACACACACCTGTACCCCCTCCTCCCCTTGATCCCCTGTTCATCACCCAGTTCACCTGCTACCATTGCAATAGTCTAACTAATGCCACCCCCATCAACATGCTTCATATCATCCACCCCCTCACATCTCCCTATTTTCTTCTCTCAAGTGCTCAGCTATGGGCCTACCACCACCTCCTCCCACAGTGTCCTGATTCTAACATTGTACTCCACAAGGGGCTCTGAGGGGCTTTTTTGGCTCAAAACTGGTTAAATCTTTTTGACTTTGACCCCCCCCCCCCCCCCCAAGAGGGGTCCAAATTCTCCCCCCCCTGGTTAAGTAGTCGAAATAATTTTGCACCCCCCCCCTCGTTGATCAAAAATGATCACTCCCTTAGTGTAGGAAAGGCGTGTCTGCATAGAACATTATACTCCAAAGGAGCTTGGAGAAAGCATAGAGGACTGAGCTATGGGCCTTTTCCTACACCATACTAACTCTACACGCTATCCCCTTTAGTCCACAGTCATTCCATCCCAAAGTCATTTTTCACTCCCAGCCCACACATCACATTCCCCATCCCTCCTGCCTGTCCCTGTCAATGCTCCTGGTACCTCCATTCATTCAGCATACATTCCCCTTTGTCTTTCTGTAGTCGCCCCCAATTTCCCTGTGCCCTATAAAGTCCCATTGCCTCATCAACCTGTCGCAGCCTCCAGCCTATAGAGCCATTCACCCCTGTACCCCCCTCCTGTCCGCCTCCAGGCTTCTACACAGGCAGTACCAGGGCTGTAATTAGTGAGTTAGGTCTCCTTTCTCCCCCCCCCCCCCCATGCCTGCCTCCTGCCTCCCTTAGTACCCCTACACCACATACATCTTTAACCCTATAAGGACAGCACAAATATCACAAGGCGTCGTCCTCATTTGTCTGTACAGCACAGGTGAGTAACTCGCATGGACCCAAAGATTTGCTCCAATGGGAGTGTATCAACCCAGTAGGGTCGTCATAATGCATTAATACAGTCCTGGCGAGTTACTGGCGAGTTACTCACCAGGGCTGCATTCATGCATCATGCCGACCAAAGGGCTTTGTGTATAAAAGCAGTAGGCGGCCCTTACAGGGTATATTGCCCCCAGGTTGTACGTACGTGCTGTGATTGTGGAGGCGGTAGGGGGCCTTATGGTGCCTTATAGTGGAGGAAATTGGAGGCTGTATCTGTATAAAGGCAGGGGACATGGCGGGGGGGGGGGGCTGCCTGCTTTACATCCCCATACCCAGTGTAGCTACACAACTTTGTAGTCTACCCTACATCAGCCCCACAGGGGGCGGAGCTACATAATTCTTATGGGGGGGGAGATGGAGGGGGGGGGGGGTGCAAGGGCCTGGGGTGGGTGGCCTATAGGAGTTTGTATAGTATACAGGGGATCCTCTCAATATTAAGGACACTCAGACCCCCGCCCCATTTCTTTCCTACACATAATGGAGTTTTTATAGGGTCATGTATCAGCCCCCCCCCCCCCGCCCCGCCCCTTTTTTCTACACCAATGTCCATACCTATACCTCACTCAATGGTACAGCAAGTGAAGTAAATGCCAACGTTGCAGATCTGTAGATTTCACAATTAGATAATTAAAATGGATTTATTCAGGTGCTACCAGACCGTGCCGTATATCTACATCAAGAATAGATTGCACGATTGACAAACTGAACAGCAATGGCCTATTTATACACCACTCCCGAATCACTATGTTACTTCGCATAACTATTCTCGAATGAGAACCGGTCTCATTTAAGCGTCGGGGTGAAGCAGACAGAAAACCACTTCAATGTGACATGTTTCAACAACATTTAGTAGAATTCCCTATATTTATTTTTCGAATGTAGTTGACTTCATCACCAGTCTCACATATATATGCACAGGTCTCGGGAATGTACTGTACGGAGTAGAAAAGCATCCAATGCTCTGGCTTCTGCTGATCTGCCATTGCAGACAGAACATGGCGTGGTCTGGCTGTGGCATGTTAGACTAATACCCTAGCTGGGTTCTCCCTGGCAGCATAACGACAACGTGAATAGGCTGTATCTGGTAGTCCAGGGTAGAACCATGGGTGGAGCAGGGGCCGGGGGAATGCCACACAACCAAGCGTGCAGCCATGCCGTTAGCAGCCAACTCCGTTTAATTAGCTCCATGTTTTAAGGCTATTCAAATGAGGGAGGGGAGGAGGCGCTGGGGATTAGAGGTGATGGGTGGTGGGACAGAGACAGACTGGGGGCCCTTGATGGGAGGGTCCCCATGTCCCATGTCGATCTTAAGAAATCGCCATGTCGCCATGTCGATCTTAAGAAATCGCCATGTCGCCATGTCGATCATAAGAAATATCCCATGTCCCATGTCATTATCTATTTATTCATCATGTCCCATGTCATTTAGCCCCAAAAAGCATTAGCGGATACAGGGGGGGGGGTGGCCCGACGGGCCTCATTGCCCCCCCCCCCCCAAAAAAGAGGAAAATATTCTGTCCTAAAATGTGTTCTTGGGGGACATGCCCCCAAATTCCCTTTGTATGGCTGCTGCAACTCGCTCACAGGAAACAAGACAGTTATTATTGATTGGCCAGGTTTGCCCCCCCCCCTTCTAGACAATCCTGGATCCGCCACTGAAAGGGCCTATGTTGCCGTGTGGAGTTTAGGGGTCTAGGGCCCTAGACTGTGGCATGGGAGAGACATGGAGGCAGGACATGCAGTAAAGAGACAGGGAAGAAATAACAGCTGAGGATGAGAGGACAGGACAGTACAGAGCCAGAGATCGGAGAGATACAGGGAAATACAGGGATATGTTGAAGAAAGGGACGAGATAAAAATGAGAGACAGGGAGGGGAGTAGATGTTGAAGAGGGGGAAGACATGAGGATGGGGGATATGGAGTGGGAAGGGATGTCCTGTAACAGTCCAAGAGAGGTGGAAGAGAGACATGGTAGGCAGTCTATACGAAAACTTTTTCAACATGCAGGACACTTGGTCCTGCAGATTTTTTTCTTTGCAGGCCCGGCTCAATTTTTGCAGGCCCGGATATTGGAGTACAATCTTGCTATTTAAAAATGAAATATAAAGCAAGTGTTTCTAATGGCAATGATAATAAATAGGGTTCCCCTACATGTTACAATTATATAAACCATTTTGATATGTAAATTATTGAAGAACACTATAGAAAATATTTACACTTTCTGTTTTATGCTGTAGAAACCTTAATAATGGTCCGATTTACAAGCCTTAAAAAATGGCATATAGGCAAGAATCTCTGGGATACAGCCAGCCATTCGGGCCTGCAGGAGCCCTTTTTTTGCCGGACCAGTCGACTTTTTGCCGGCTATAGTTTTCGTATAGACTGGGTAGGAAGGGAGCTGTGTGGAGAGACAGGCGAGATCAGTAGAGGAGAGATGAGAGATGTTGGGAGTCAGCTGGGGTCACATGGAGGCCGCCTCCCTGTGGTGTCAGGCCACAACTAGGTCACAGAACTAGGTCACACAACTAGGTCACACAACTAGGTCACACAACTAGGTCACGGCAGCAGCAGCAGAAATCAATTGGCAACGTGCACACGAGCAACATGCAGCAACAGCGGCAGTTGTAGATTAATCCTGCACTCAACAAAGCTGCAGCTGGAGCTATCAATGGTGGAGCCTTTAAAGGCTGCATAGTGCTTCAATAAAGCTATGGCCTTTGTCATATCCATGCATGAATGCAGCCCTGGTGAGTAACTCACCAGTGCTGCATAAGAAAGAGCCCTAAGGGTTTGATACATCCCCTCCCATATGGTCGTCATAATATAAGAATGCAGCTCTGGCGAGTTACACGCTAAGGCTGCATTCATGCATGTCAAGGCACATAGCACATTAAAGCACTATGCGGTCCTTAAAGGGTTAAAGCATTATATTGCCGAGCTCCTAGAGGGGCTTGGATATAATGGGTAGGGCCCGGGGGATGGCGTGGTAGCGTGACTGGTGTAGGGCGGGCTGAGCTACTCGTTACCGACAGGGAGCCGGTCTATGAGCTGCTCCGTGAGCTGCTCCCTCCACCAGGCCTGGCCAGCAAGGCCTATTATACCCCAGACTCGGCGCCAATTACTACCGCCATTACCCCTCATAGCTCCCACTCCCCCGGTATGGTGGGAAGGCAGGTGCATTCACCTTACATAGCACAGCATCCAGGCTGGGTGGGTTAGATTACATCTTTAGCTCGCCTTCTCTTTTCTTAATATGACAAGTGCTCAGGCCTCCTTCTTGTAGATTGTTTGCAGCTTTTGACGATACTAGTGCTACAGCGGTGCAGAGAATCTAGGCTTATTTTCTTTCTTAATATAACAAGCCCTCGGGCTTCTTTCATGTAGATCATGGACTGCATGAGTGCACATCTTTGGTGATGATAGTACGACATCGCTGTACATGTAGCACTACATCCTTAAAGCGTGACCGTCATGGTTGAAGTGAGGCCAAAAGCACTTTTGGATATAGTTCAGTTTACATTCACAAGAGGGCTTTCAAGGGCTGGGAGCTCAGCTCTTACAGGCACAAGATAGGCTGAATATGTAGTAGCTTGACAATGCTCATTGTGCCCTGTCCAAACACTGCTGCCCTCTGGTGGAGCTGTTATTTTAGTCCATGTATGGAAAACGCTGAACTTATTCCCTGACGGCCCAGCTTTAAGGTTAAAGCAGTGGACAGTGGCAGGAAATCAATATCAAGCCTTTAGGATCAACCTGTAAATTACTACTGCACCTGCTAAGTTGGCCCTGATAACCTCCCCCCCCCCCCCCCCACACACACACAGTGTTGTGGAGGCTCACCTTGGTCAGGCCCACATAGTAGAGAATCTAGGCTCAGATTCTTAATATATAAGGTTAAAGCAGTGGACTGTGGCAAGAAATCAATATGAAGCCTTGAGGTGCAAACTGTAAATTACTACTGCTCCTGCTAACCTCACCCCCCCCCCCCCACACACACAGAGTATTATGAGGCTTCACCTTGGTCAGGACTAGACCGTGACCCTGATAGGATCGATGCAGGAGGAGAATGAGGGGGGGGGGAGGAGGAGGAGGAGGAGAGAACTGATCGTGCAGCAGGGGCAGTAGCTGCTGCCTTATTCATGACCAAGGGGCTCGGTGCACGCTGGGGGAGTGGGGGGGGGGGGGGTAGCCGGGGTGAATAACACTATCCCCCCCCCCCTCAGTCCCTGGCCCCGACTCTATGATAGGCGAGTTTGGGCAAACTCAAATTCAAAAAATCTGTCTGACCATCTTGTCTTAAAGGGTTGACAAAGCAAATCATGTACACCAGTCCGACACAGCCTGACAGGAAGTCACAATCTAGCAGTTTGGCCAGTCCCTTGTGGCGGAAAATGGAACTGGTCACTGTGTTGGGTGTCCGGGTTCAGCCTAGCCTCAACCTGACTACAAGACAAATGAATTGACAGTCTTTATCCATGGCACGTCTATGCACACTTTCGCAGTCTCAATAAATATCTACCATGATATTCGCAGTGAGCAAAGACTTAAATTCCTGAGACCCTTTCTTATATAGAAAAGGTCTGGGGAGTAAGTAGGTTACGGTAGGCGTGGGGTTGATCGTGTGAGTAGTATAGGGTATGTAGGTCAGTATGTGAGTAGTGTAGGGATGTAGACAGTGTGTGAGGATGTGAGTAGCATATATATAGGGTGGGTCTGGGGAGTGAGTAGTGTAGAGTGGGGCAGTGGCTGGCACTCACTCCATGTGTTGTGAGTAGTATAGAGACAGATCAGTTTGCAGCTGGCGACGTGCCGAGCTCAGACCGAGCTGCTGTCCTCCCCTGACCATAATTATAGAGTATGTCTGGGGAGTGAGTAGTATAGGGAGGGGCAGTTTGCCGCTGGCGCCGTGCCGAGCTGCTCTGAGCTGCTCTCCTCCCCTGACCCCGCTACCTAGAGGAGGACTGGGTGTGTGAGTAGTATAAGGATGGTCAGCTTGCAGCTGGCGTCGTGCCGAGCTGCTCGCCTCCCCTGGTCGTATACAGTATGTCTGGGGAGTGAGTAGTATATGGAGGGCCAGTGGGTGGCACTGACTGGGTGTTGTGAGTAGGTTAGGGTGGGTCTGGGGAGTGAGCACTAGTAGTATGGGGAGGTCAGCCAGTGTGTTGTGAGTAGTATAGGGATGGTCAGTCTGCAGCTGGCGTGGCACCGACCTGCTCTGAGCTGCTCGCCTCCCCTGACCCCTATACCACTGGGAGCCACTCACCCCACCACTCACCCTATATATAGCACACAGCACTGATTGCATCAGCTACTGCTCTCCTTAACAGCCAGCCCCTCCTGCCCCTTCTAATCTAATCTACAATGTACCCAGTACCTGTCTGGTTGTAGAAGGGGTCAATCCCCATGTAACCTGGGGTGATCCCCTGCCCCTCTCTACCCCTTCCCCCTGGTGAGATGGAAAGGTCGGGGGGGGGGGGTGTTACCTGGCATGTTGCCACCAGAGCTGACCTCTACCAGGGGAGAGCTGTGTGTGTATATATATATATATACATATATATATATATATATATATATATATATATATATATATATACATATACATATACATATACATATACATATACATATACATATACATATACATATACATATACATATACATATATATATATATATATATATATATATATATATATATACCAACAGCAGAGATTAGGTCAGTGCCTCATGCCCCCAGTAAGCGATAACCCCCCCCCCCCATCGGACCCCAGACATCACCAGACATAGCCTCTACCAGTAGGAGGTACTATATGAGTACTGCGCTGATTACTTCATTACTGTACTAGAACCTGTACTGGCCTCACCCCAACCACCTCAGTGCCGGTTTTAATGCGGCAATGTATTTTTGGGAATATTTTAGGGGACACTGACGTCGATTTAACATTTATGCGGCCATGTGCCAGGTTATTTTTTGGAGGGGGAGGGGCAGCATACGGCGCCGTCACGTGACGATCAGCACCAGACCCAGGGGTCAGCTCACATTGACCTACTTACACATTGACCTTCTTACCCCCCCCCCCCCCCCACACACACACACCCATACACACACACACACACACACACACACACACACCTGACTCGACACTAAAACCACCATTTCAATTTACACGGGTCGTCTAGTGCTTTAATACATGATGTCCTTTATCGTCATGATGCGTTGACCCCTCCCCCCCTCGAATTGACCCTTAATGCTGATGTCGGCGTGATGCCCCAAGCAGCGCTGGTGAGGGATTCACAGGTGTTGCCTTGGTGCATCACACCTAGGGAGTGTATCAGCCAAGTAGGGTCGTCATGATGCAGGAATGCAGCATAAGAAAGCTACTCACCAGGGCTGCATTCAAGCATCACATAGAGGACACAGTGCATTAACCCTTTTTAAGGACAGCATACTGCTTTAATGTATTATTCCCTTGGTCGTCATTACACATGAATGCAGCCCTGGTGAGTAACTCGCCAGTGCTGAATTCAAGCTTCATGCCGACACTACAGGGTTCAGACACCCTTGATGGGTCGTTATGATGCACTAATGCAGCCTTGACGAGTTACTCACCAGGCCATAAAGCTAAATGTCATCTTTTAGTGACATCCATCCTTAAAGGGTTAAAGGAGTGTGCATCCACTAAAGGGTTACCAACAGGTCCATACTAATACACTGGTGCCCATAATACACTGGTGCCCATAATACACTGCTGCCCATAATACACTGGTGCCCATAATACACTGCTGCCCATACTACACTAGTGCCCACCCCAGACGGCCGACCTGTCGTGTTGACTCAGCCTCCCACCCCATTTTACATAATGCATGAAAACAACCCAAGACGCTGCACACACAGGGGTAGGGGTGTGTGGGGACTGTAATGGTGTTGGTACAGTGGTGGCAGGACACATATTGTCTCCATAGCGGTCCTGGCTTTATGCTGGGGGTGTGTGGTGTGGGTAATACCATTGTCCATGATGGGGATATCTGTCTGTGAGTTGTTGGTGAGAATATATCTTCATGTAGTGAGAACGGCAGACATACAGAGAGTGAGAGATGTAGAGAGATGTACACTCTAGAAGAGACAAAGACGGACAGGGGCAGGGAGATACACAGGGAGAGTTAGAAAGAGAGACAGAAAGAGAAACAGAGACAGAGACAGACAGAGATAGGAAGAGACAGAGACAGACAGAGACAGAGGTAGGAAGAGAGGGATGAGAGAGACAGAAACAGGGAGACAGAGAGAAGAGACAGACAGACAGGGAAACACACGTAGATAGAGAGACAGAGAAGAGACAGTCACAAAGAAGAGACAGTCACACAGAAGAGACAGTCACAAAGAAGAGACAGTCACACAGAAGAGACAGTGACAGAGACAGAGTAGTGTGTGGTAGCTGAGTGACCACCTGCTGGTGTTGATGTGGCTGTGACTCATGGTGAAGCTGTGTGGATGTTATGTCCACGTCTGTGTGGATGTGGGGGCAGCTGGTGGGACGTCTATTATAATGCACACCTATTGTGTCAGCTAATGTCTATTATGAAGGTGACCTGCCTACCATAGCCGGCCTGTTAAAGGCGCAGATCTTGGTACCCCTCCAGCAACAGTCAGAGTGGAGTCAGGACAGGTACTCAGTTCTATATATAGGGGAATTTAAGGCCTGTTGTGGCCTGTTATGTAGAGGGTATGATAGGCATGCCGCAGGTTGTAGGTCAATAACACTAGTAGTGGTTGTAGTGGTTGTAGTAGTAGGGCTAGTAGGACTGTGATTGGGATTGAGAGACATTTAATTTACAAATGTGATGGTATTATGTGGTGATTATATATAGCATTTAGGGTAGATTCACCTGGAGTCGAACACATAACTCGAGACATGGTGTACCTACCCTTACCCCTTAAGGACAGCACGGTGCCTTACGGCTGCATGTCCATGTGTCGTCATGCTGCACCCACCCTATAACTAGGTCACAGGCAGCCACAGCGTTGGCTGCAGTACAGGGCATGTATTTATTATGAAGCTGGTGTTTGGAGGATGGACGCTGTTAGAGCTGATGCTACTTAGTTTAATTGATGAATAGCTGCAATATCGGGCACCAGTCTGGCTATATATAGATGCTGTGTGTTATGGTTAGTGTGGCTTATTACAATGGTAGTGGATCAGGGTGGATGGAGAGTTATATTGAATGACTTTGGTTGGGGCTGTTCATATTATCAGTGGACATTATCAGAAGTTGTGCCAGTAGAAAGCTAGACAGGCAGAGAGAGGCAGAGAGACAGAGACAGAGAGAGTATGGGATTGAGAGAGACAAGCAGAAAGGGTCTGGCGTATTTAATACATTATGACACTCATGATTCTTACAGTGAGGGAATGAGAGCAAGGAGAGGAGGACGGGGAGACAGACGAAGGGGGATGCTTTGATATAGACGGACGAGAGGGAACTATGACAGAGGAGAATAGAGGGAATAGAGGAGAGAGAGGGGATGCTATGATATAAATAGATAAGAGGGAGCTATAGCAGGGGATAATGCTGGGATACCATGCACGGGATACCATGATATAGACAGGAGGCCGCTCTAAGCCTGCAGCAGGGTCCACTCTGCCTATACTACCTGCTGCTGAAACCACACCAGCCCTTCCCCTCTCCTCCTCCTGCACCCCCCCCCCCAGCACCCCCTCCCCCCCACCCCTCCTCCTGTACTCCCAGCCTGCACCGACCACCGGCATTACCCCCCTACCCCCCTCCTACACCCCCCCCCCTACACACACACACACCCCATGTCACAGGGATGAGCTGCTCCCACTTGCTGAGCACTAGCACCGACTCAGTCTAAGCACCACGATCCCCCGGGGGGGGGTACTCAATTTTTTTTTGACACGGGTGTGCGGCTGGTCCTTTGACAACCCTTACCCTTGGTGAGGGGGATTTGGTCAGAAGTGACCCTTGCTGAGGGGGATTTTGGACAAAAGTGCCTAGGTTTTAGCAATTTTCCCCGAGGAGTCAGCCTTGGTGTACGAATTTTGGTCAAAAGTGACCCTTGTTGCAAAGAATTTTGGCAAAATATGACCCTTTTTCGGGGGATCTTGTTGAAATCTCCGAAAAGTGACCCTTGGTGAGGGGGATTTTGGTGAAAATTGACCCTTGGTGAGGGGGATTTTGGTGAAAAGCAGACCCTTGGTGAGGGGGATTTTGCTCAAAAAGTGCCCTTCCCAGCCGCACACCTGTGTATACAAAATATATGAAGTGCCCCCCCCCCCCCCGGGCACGATCCTCCCCTCCTCCTGCCTCCACGGCTGGTGGTACAGACACCACGGTGCCTCCAATATCAACCACAAGGGCACCGGGAGGAGGGGGGAGGGGAGGAGGGAATGTGGGTCAGGGGGGGAGGGTATGTAGGAGGGGGTTATACAGAGGGTTATAACACTGGTATCAACACAACACACACAACCGTATTAACACTAGTAGCAGTAGTAGTAGTAGAGGAGTGACTCACCGATAATGTCTGGGTCGAGGTACAAGCCGCCATCACAGAACAGGCGCGGGTTGTAGCTGGGGTGCAGCTTCTCGGTAGGTGCCACATTGTCCGGGGGGGAGTGTAGACCGAAGCTGGACGCTATAGCCTGGAACTCCGACTCCGACTGGGGCAGCTGGTCCGGCGAGTGGAGGCCGAAACTGTGCGGCCGATCTGTGGGGGAGAGGAAGGAGGGAGGTTGGAAGCCGGTGAAATGGTAGGTGGAGACGAGGTGTCCGCGGACCGGGAGGACAAAGGGGCGTGAGTCATGCTTGGGTTCTCCGCCGCCACTGATGTTACTGCTGCTGCTGCTGCTGCTACTGCTCTCTGCAAGGCCAACAACCCTGCCGCTGCTGCTGCTGCTGCTGCTGCTGTTACTGCTGCTGCTACCCTGATGGTGAAGGCCAACTTCCCTGCTGCCGCTGCTGCTGTTACTACTGCTGATGCTGCTAGGGAGAGATGCTGAGGAGGAGGGAAGCTGCTGCTGCTGCTGCTGCTGAAAACCTAGGTCACCACCAACCACTGGGGGAACCACCCCTGCCTTGCAGTACTGGAGGTGCAGGGGTTTGGGCGGCAGGGGCGGGTGGTGGGGGGAGTGCTGAATGTGGGGTTGGTGGGGGTGAGGGGGGAGCGGGGGAGCAGGGGGGATGCTGCTGCTGCTGCTGCTTGTGGCACCAATACCCCACTGCTGCTGCATCTGCTGCTGCATCTGCTGCTGTAACTGCTGCCTCTGCATCTGCTGCCTCTGCATCTGCTGCAGCATCTGCCCACTGTTTATGTGCCGCGCCCCCCTCCCTGCACCCCCCTCATGTTGCCTCCCCCTCCTCCCCCCTCCCCTGTCCTCCTCCTCCTCCCCGTCCTCCTCCTGAAGGTTCTCAATGACCAGGACGGTGTAGATGCGTCTCCTGCCCTGCCCTGCCCTGGAGGAGGTAGAGGCGGGGTGGTGGCCATGAGCCGCTGCCCCCGACATGCTCCCTGTATCTCAGTACCACTACTGGAGCCTATACTGTGTAGGACACTAGCAGAATAGGGTTTAGTGGACCAATGAAATAATTCCCTCCATTCACTGCGGAATTCTCAGGGGTCAACTGCTTCCCATGTGACAGTAGCCCTAATCGGTAGCAAGTACCAGTTTAAGAAATGGCTGCGCCCAGTAGACAACACGCTTGATGCCTATACTGTAGGCCACTAGCAGAATAGGGTTTGGTGGACCAATGAATTAATTCCCTCCATTCACTGCGGAATTATCAGGGGCCAGTCAACTGGTTCCCATGTGACAGCTCGGTGCGTATCTAGCAAGTACCAGCTTAAGTAATGGCTGCGCCCAGTAGACAACAAGCTTGGTGCCTATCTGTACAGTACTGTTTGTAGGTACTGGTAGTACTGATGACAATGGTATCCTCCTGAGGGGTCCTGGGGTAGACTGTCACCTCACCTTAAGGTGGCTGCATGACTCCTGTAGGCCTGCAGTGCCTATCTAGCAAGTACCAGCCTAAGTAATGGCTGCACCCATTAGACAATACGCTTGGTGCCTATATATACAGTACTGTTTGTAGGTACTGGTAGTAATGATGACAACGGTATCCTCCTGATGGTGGGGTTGTCACCCTACCCCCGGGACCCTACCTTAAGGTGGGTGCATGCCTCCTGTAGGCTCCCAGTGCTGGTGACACGGTGCTGGTGTTAAGACTGCTACTCCTGCCTCCACCACGGCCGCCCACCTACCAGCCACTGCTGCCTGCTGCTTCCCTCTCCTCCCACCACCAGCAAACCAGCACTGGGTACCTTAGATTAATGCTCCCCCACCTCACCGCCTGTAGGTGTAGCAGGACCGGGCAGCGCGGCGAGCAGAGCCCGTCTCTGTGGCCGCCAGCCCCGGCCTCATCCCGCAAACAACCCCGGGGAGGGGGGGGGGGAGGAGAAGGGATGGTGGGGGGGGGGTGGGGGGTGGGGGGATGCAGGCAGCGTGCAGAAAGCTACTGGATGAATGCCCGGAATCAGACGCTGCTGCTGCTGCTGCTACTGTTCCTGCTGCAGGTGGTGGTCATCGCGTGTGTGTGTGTGTGTGTGTGTGTGTGTGTGTGTGTGTGTGTGTTATTAGCGCGTGCTGGCGTGTGTCTACAACATGCCTGCACGCACACCACTACACTACACACGGCTATGTGGCCATCACACACACGCCTCTATCCCATCACCCACTCCTGTACCTGTGGCATGACTGGGATTAATGTCCTGTACCACTATATATCCCACACACAGCAGCCTACAGGGCCTGCCGTCCTGTCTTCTAGTATGAGGTGTGTGAGGTGAAGGCTAGGTCCTAGTATTGTGAGGGACACTGCTTTACAGGACCTCTAGGTTGGGAGCTGGAATTGTATTCCCATCACTGACTCCTCCTGATGGTATGACTGAGATTAATGTCCTGTACCACTGTACCACACACAGGGCACCAGGTACCTACAGTGGCTTTTGTATGAGGTAGAGGTATGCGAGGCTGTAGCTAGGTCCTGGGAGTGAGAGAACACTGCTTTACATGACTTGGTTGGCAGGTGGGACTGTATTCCTGTCACTGCATCCTCCTGCACCTCCTGTGCATGACTGGGATTAAGGCTGACCACAGTCCCGTCCTCCTGTATCGGGTGTTTGTAGGTACAGGTGTATAGGGCTACAGCTAGGTGCTGGGAGTGAGGGGGCACTGCTTTACATGACCTCCAAGTGCATCCTCCTGCACCCTCTGTACATGACTGGGGTTAATGCTGGCTACAAGCCTGTCCTCCTGTATGGGATATGTGTGTAAGTAGGCCCTGCAGCCAGTGCAGGTGTGTGAGGTTACAACTACGTCCGGGTAGCGAGGGGACACTGATCTAAATGACCTCCTGCAGATAGCCCCATCACTTTGATACTACTGCCCTCAGCCAGTCACCACAACAGACTAAGGCCACCTGTCCGTCCTCCACCTGTACTAGGTCTGTGTTTGGGACAGGTGTGAGGGTGTGGGCAGGGAGTGGACAGGCAGACAGCTCTATCCGGGAGCTCTATGTGTCAGACATCCAGGTGGTCAGTGCTGGATGTCCTGCACATATCCCCTACTACTAGTACTACTACTGCTGCTCCTGGAATTGCTATTGCCCTCAGCAAGTAGTCACCACAACAGACTAAGGCCACCTGTCCCTCCTCATGCACTAGGTCTGTGTGGACGTCGTTCTGCAGGTGTGAGGGGCTGTATGCAGGGAGTAGGCAGGCAGACAGCTCTATCCGGGGGCTCTATGTGGCGTCCAGGTGGCCAGTAGTGGACGTCAGGTGGATGCACACGTCCCCTACTACTGCCCTCAGCCACTGACAACACAAGGGCACCTCTGGTAATTGTCACTGCAGTCCCTTCTACTACTCCACCACAGCACGGCACCCACTGCTGGCACCTCGGCCATACACTGTCACAGCCCCCACTCCTCTAGTGACGGCTGAGGACTTTCTGCTCTAATACACACTGCTCCTCTCTAGTTGACTCCCTACCCCACAGGCTTAAACTGACCAGCCTGGTTAAACTCTAATACACACTGCTCCTCTCTAGTTGACTCCCTACCCCACAGGCTTAAACTGACCAGCCTGGTTAAACTCTAATACACACTGCTCCTCTCTAGTTGACTCCCTACCCCACAGGCTTAAACTGACCAGCCTGGTTAAACTCTAATACACACTGCTCCTCTCTAGTTGACTCCCTACCCCACAGGCTTAAACTGACCAGCCTGGTTAAACTCTAATACACACTGCTCCTCTCTAGTTGACTCCCTACCCCACAGGCTTAAACTGACCAGCCTGGTTAAACTCTAATACACACTGCTCCTCTCTAGTTGACTCCCTACCCCACAGGCTTAAACTGACCAGCTTGGTTAAACTCTAATACACACTGCTCCTCTCTAGTTGACTCCCCATCCCACAGGCTTAAACTGACCAGCCTGGTTAAACTCTAATACACACTGCTCCTCTCTAGTTGACTCCCCATCCCACAGGCTTAAACTGACCAGCCTGGTTAAACTCTAATACACACTGCTCCTCTCTAGTTGACTCCCTACCCCACAGGCTTAAACTGACCAGCCTGGTTAAACTCTAATACACACTGCTCCTCTCTAGTTGACTCCCTACCCCACAGGCTTAAACTGACCAGCCTGGTTAAACTCTAATACACACTGCTCCTCTCTAGTTGACTCCCCATCCCACAGGCTTAAACTGACCAGCCTGGTTAAACTCTAATACACACTGCTCCTCTCTAGTTGACTCCCTACCCCACAGGCTTAAACTGACCAGCCTGGTTAAACTCTAATACACACTGCTCCTCTCTAGTTGACTCCCTACCCCACAGGCTTAAACTGACCAGCTTGGTTAAACTGGGAGTAGATATATAACACAGGGTAAGCCACAGCTAGACGCCCATCATCTTTATACCCTAGATAGCCCTACTATACCATGTATTTGGTCATAGACAGGTGGCACCATCTGAAGTCTAAAGATGATGGCAGTTTACATATTACTATCTAGATGAAGCTACCCCCTATGGCCAAACCCATGGCACAGCAAGGCCATCTAGGGTATGAAGATGATGGACCTCTAGCTCTGCCATACATGGTGCTATATATAGTTATATACTCCAGGTATAACCAGGCTGCTGATCAGTTTAAGCCTGTGCCCTACCCCCTTCCACCTCCCCCCTCTCCCCCCTCTCCCCCCTCTCCCCCCTCTCCCCACCCTCCCCCACAGGTACATACAAGGCCCCTACCTACCCTATATAACATCCAGCCTTTAATGACGGGGTGATTAACTCTTTGATTGCAGCTTAATCCCTCAGTCAGCCTCTAGGTGCTATTGTTCCCCCAGGATTGCCGATGTAGTGATTTAACCCACGGTGAAGGGGGTATTAGAGAGAAAGCATTTTACACCTTGGTTATCCTTTGATTTCAGACAGTTATTCTTTGATACATCCTAAAGATATGAGGGTCAGGCCCCATGCCAAGTTGCTAGTTGGCAATGTGAGAGAGTGTATAATAAATAAATGCACAACTTCCACGTATAACACGTACTATCAACACATTATGCCTTTGAACAGTAAATTAATGATGGCTTTATTATAAGAACCTGCATCAATAGTGTATTGACATATGTCAGAAATTGTGATCCCAGCAAATCTCAGTCTCGGACTCCCAGCCCAATGCTATAGTATGATTTCACTTTTGCACCAGTTTGGTGGCGCAAATTAGATGTATAGCGCAATACACATTCAACTACAAACAGATCATTTTCTTGATCAAAGGGGTAGTTAAAATATGTGTATTGGGGGAAAATAACAGGCTGCTCCCAGGCTATCCTCCTAGTAGGATAGTCACATCTCGGCTGTAAACGCCTGTTCTGGCTATACTAAACAGGTAATTGAGACTTTTACTTTTTGTTTTAGGATTAAGTCCGTCACACCTGTCCTACACACATCCTGCCCCCCGGGGGGTGTAGGGGGGGGGGGGGTCCCGGAAGGCCCCCTTAACCCTACAGGGCCGACCACTCCTTTAATGTGTCGTCATGATGCATGCATGCAACCCTAATGGCTGATTAATTCGCTAGTGCTGCATTCATGCATCATAGGGATGATAGATTCTCAAAGTGTCGACATGAATGCAGCACTGGCGAGTTAAGCACCAGGGCTGCATTCATGCATCATGACCACACATTATGGCTCATGACATTGCAGTCCTATGCGGCCCTTAACGGGTTAAGTGGGCACCTTGGGGCTTAGTGTTTGTACGCAGTCTACCGTGACCTTGTATACAACAGTTAACCCTTTCAGGACGGCATGTCACTAAAATATCACATTTATCGCCATGATGCACCAGTGCAGCCCCAGAGAGTAACTCGCCGGGGCTGCACTGGTACATCATGCCGACCCTCGGGGGAGGTTTCAACCCCATATGGTTGGCATTATGCATTCATGCAGCACTGACGAGTTACTCACCAGGGCCGCATTCATGCATCATAACGACCAAGAGAATGATGCATTAATGCATCTTGCCGTCCTTAGAGAGCTAACCTAACCAGGTCTGAGTTATTCCGGACAGACCTGTTTTTCAGCATGCCCCTCCTCCAGCCCCCAGACAGATTCTACACCTCCAGGTCAGGGTCCTGCACTGTAAAAAGTCGGTTGCCATCTTTGTAGGTGCACAGTGGATTAAACCGTAGGCGTACAGTTTGTTGTAGGTAAACAGTAGAATCTATGGTAAATCTACAATAGAGTCTACTGTAAAAATATTCTACAGTAGATTCTACTGTAGATCTACAGTAGAATCTGCTGCTTACCTACAACAAATTGTACACCTACAGTAGAATCTCCTGTACACCTACACTAACTATTTACACTGTTGGATCAGGCCATCCTACCACCACGGGTCCTGATTGCATGGCAAGCCTGAGGCATTAGAGAGAGAGGAATCAGAAAACTGGGGTAATGACTATTTTTTGTGTAGTCCCCCTAAATCACACCCAAGCATAATAATGAATCCATCACTATCCTGGCATACTCACCCCAAATACAACTAGATTCATTAGACTCATTCATGAATGGTGAATTATCCTCACCCTGCGATTCTTGGGACTCTTTATTGTGCTGTGTATCTCTAGGAGTCTAGCTTCATACCCAGTGGGTCCACCATTTAAAACTTAGCTGGTTGCGGTCAAACACTCTGATAATGCACCCCCTGACTGGTACATTGTCCCTGGGTAACACCCACTTCCAGGGACACGCTGGTACCCACCCTATCAGTGTGGGCTGCCGCAACAAGCTCCAGTCCGGCCTATGCCTTATATCACCTCCTGAACCTGGGGCCAGGTCATTACCGTAGGAAGTCAGCTAGGGTTACGTTGCAGAAGAGCAGTGGCATGGTGCCAGTTGTCTAGACTAGGGAATGTCACAGTCTGTCATCCACCCAGTGTCTGGGGTGAGCGGCTATATTTAGGTTGCCACGTTTGTAGTAATCTACAGTAATGGGTGTAAGGATGGATTTTCGGGCCACTTACTTGGCGTCACACCTCGACATTTCTGGCGGGATTTAGGCTGGTACCCAATATGATACCATGATTTATGTTCTGAGATCAGAGGCAACATCTCACGGGATCTGCTTGTGAGAGCCCGGGTGAGAGCATTTACATGGTCCCGGGACAAGGTACATCCTGATCGGCCGCATATGCCAGCAATGCCTGATATGGTAACGTAGGAAAGCCCCTATAACATGGCTGCTGTACAATATGGACCTTACTTGTAGAATGTGTTGGAGAACTAACCTCTACTACTGTCCCAGCTGGTCCCTACCAACACACCAGGACCTCCAGGGCACAGGCTTAAACTCGTAGATGACTGCATATAGCACATGGTATGACAGAGCTAGACGCCCATCATATTTCAACCCTAGATGGTCCTACTGTGTTATGTGTATGGCCATAGAGGGTAGCGTCATCTGGTTAGCAATATGTAAACTTCTTAGTCCACCATCATCTTTAGACTTCAGATGGTGCCACCTGTCTATGGCCAAACACATGCCATCTTGGTTTGAAAGATGCTGGGCATCCAGCTCTGTCCCCTTGCGTGCTTCTCAGTTTAAGCCTGTGCTCCAGGGTGTCCACCACCAAGTATGGCCCTAGACCCCTAAATTCGATATGGCGACATGGCCATATCTTAAAACTGACATGGGACATGGACATCTAAGTGACATGGGACATGGGGCATTTCTTAACTGCGACATGTGACATGGGCCTTGGTGACATGAGAAAAATTATTGCAGAGTGCACCAGATTCCACAATTTCATGTGTAAACATTCAAAAATTTCTTGTATGACATTTTTGCCCCCCCCCAACTTTATAACCCCTGGCTCGGCCTATAAAATCACACCTGAATGCACCATTTCGGCTCTATAGATTTCAAAATATTCTCCCTTAGCGACACTAGCGACATGGGTTTTTCTTTATTGACATGTGACATGGGCATTTCTTAAAATCCAGATGCGACATGGGGACCCCCCCATCAAGGGCCCCCCAAGTGGTCTCTATACCTACAGTGTAGGACGTCTACCCCTCCAGGGTCCCCCGCCCCTCTTCTAACATGCCTGTGTTGTTTGTCTTCAGTCTAAGTGTGAAGGGTCCTGTAGGAGGTAACTGCTGCCCCCTGGTGGCATGGGTGTAACAGGCTGTGTTTGGTATATAGGTGGGAGGTTGTATGGGGTAAATAGACATGTTAACCCTTTAAGGACGGCATGAAACCTTAACGTATCATGCCCTTGGTCATTATGATGCATGAATGCAGCCCTGGTGAGTAACTCATCAGGACTGTATCCAAGCATCATACCAACCCTACGGGGTTAAGACACGTAATACTCCCATAGGGTCGGCATGATGCACCAATGCAGCACCGGCGAGTTACTCACCGGGGCTGCATTGGTGCATTGTGGGTAAATAGACATGTTAAGTGTCTATACTGGGTAGACTATCTAGTAAATATACTATAGATATAGTCTATCCTCCATATCATGATGAACCCCTTTCTAGTGGGAAATTGGACTGAAATCATATATAGGATGCAAGCACAAGGCTTTAAAATAGAAATGGGGCCATTGACACAGCCAAAAATAATTATCTTATTTCAAGAAAATAAGATTATCACACTCGTCTGGCAGACAAACCACTTCTTTTAAGAAAAAATATTTTCTCAAAGCGCATGGCTTGTCCGCCAGACGAGTTTAATAATCGTATTTTCTTGAAATGAGATAATTATTTTTGGCTGTGAAGGGTTTGAAATAGAAATGGGACCAGTAAATAGCGATGTAATAAGACAGTGGGGGTCCAGGGGATTCACATTTTATCTGACAGCTTCCCACGCATAAAGGGGGTGGGAAAGGGGAAACCCCAGGGGATGCAAGTTTGAAAGGTAATCTTATGAAATACCGTTAATAAACACGTCTGATTATATCAGTATTTAAAGGAACAATCCTTACGACAATTATACTTATTTAACCCTTCAAGGACGGCATGATACGTCAGGGCAATATATGTCATCACCATGCACTGTTCTAAAGTGTATCAACCCTGTAGTGTCAGCATCATGCATGAATGCAGTCTTGTCGAGTTACTCACCAAGGCTGTATTCATACATCATGAAAAGATGGACATAGCCCATTAAAGCACTATGTTGTCCTTATAGGGTTAACTGGCTGGTCTCCAGGGTCCCTTTCCTTCCCAGGGAGCCATCCTTTGTTCTAGGGGGGACTACTAAACACGCCCCTTCCATAATTAACCATAATTAAGGAAGAATCTCGCTAAAAAGTGCCATTTATCATCATGATGCACCAATGCAGTCCCGGGGAGTAACTCACTGGTGCTGCATTGGCGTCTCGGGAGTTTTCAGACCTTCGGGAGTATCTCAACCCCACAGGGTCGGCATGATACTTGGATGCAGCACTGGCAAGTTACTCACCAGAGCTGCATTTATGCATCATGACGACCAAGGGAATACATTGAGGCATTATGCCATCCTTAAAGGGTTAACACATCCCGTCCATAATTTATGTCCTATAGTCCATAAAGACGGCAGCTACAGGTTCCGATTACAAACACCAAAGTAAGATCATGGCCCGGGGGGGGGCACTGAGGTATGTTTTGGATAACCACTGCCGCACCTCTCCCAAGGGCGGTGGCGGTGGGTTGACAGAGGGGGTGAAAAGGGGGGGCGGTCAGACCCTCTTACAATGAAAAGGGGGGGTGGTGACCCCCCTCCCCTGCTTTCTGGATTAAGGTTTCTTGTGTTTATACAGCAATATTGGACCACAAACATGTATTTGATTGTCTATAAAGTGCTAATTGGTAAGTTTGCCATTGTTATGTCTGTCACCTGATGCTCAGATGGGATGAAAGCAGGGGGCTTAACTTTTATTTAGCCTGTTTAGGGGGGCGGTTACTCCTACAATTTTCCTTAGTAAGGAAAGGGAGGGGCGGTCAGTGACCCCCTAAGCTCCCCCCAGTAGGAGGAAGTGGGGCGGTACCGCGGCAGTTGCCACTGACCCACATATAGTCAGTGCCCCCCCCCCCGGGGATCATGGCTGTGTCTCACGAGATCAGGCCATTGTTAACGTCTTTGACTGGGTGCCATCTTTGACATCCTTGATTGAAAATGGTTCATGTGGGGCAAATTAAGACAAAAATGGGCTACTAATTACTAATTTAAATTGTTATAAGATCCAGTAACCTTTTCAGCCCATTGATATCTTCATCTGCTCTAATTAAATTGTTTTCTATCAACCCATTCAACGACGTTCACATTGGCCCAATTTCGTGAGACACAGCTTCATATCAGTCACCATATCTGCCCACTGGTAACCTGGCGCCAGGGGCGTGTCACGTTACTCGCTACACCATATTATAGTTTTGTTTTTATCATATATTTTCTTACTATGCATAGGATCATTTTTAGTGGACTTGTATAATTAGCACTTAAATCTGATATGATATAGCAAAGGATACATGTCATAAAAAGGAGAAGAGATCTATTTATAATTAGGGTCGGCTAGATAGAGCCAGCTTCAAAACTTCCCTTTCTCTTGGCCTGTCCACCAACAGACGTTAAAGTGGCATAATCACCGAGCGTATCCCACTCACAATTCTACTGTTCTTGTCTACTATGTGATTAAGTGTGAGTGGTGAGACTGCCCCTTTCAGTATCTAGGGTCTAGGTTTGGTCTAAGTTTGGTCTAGGTTTGGTGTCAAGTAGAATAGCATAGAGCCTGGAGTTGGGGTTAACTGTCCCGTTAAGGGGAGCGTTAAGATTAGCACGGACATAACGCACCGCGGGGGGTCCACAGGTACTTACAGGTGTGTACTGAGGGAGGGGTCATTGTTTACCTGCAGGAGGGGGTGGGGTCGGGGGGGGGGTAGTGCCAAAATAAATACCCCTTGCAGGGGATAATCCTGCACGTATATTTACAGTAGTTTATATGCACTGTTAAAAGTTGTTGTTCGTGAACAGCAATATGTGCTGTAACTATACAGTACTTTAGCTGTAAAAGATAATACAGCAACTTTTGCTGTACACATACAATTCTGTTACTGTAGATGCAGGTTCGAATCCCATAACCAGCAACCAGAGGGAGAGAGAGCAGAGAGGTTGGAGGGAGTACCATACTCCACAGCTCAAATATGACCTGATCTTTTCAAAAGCCTTTTGATGCAGGCTACATATAAGTGATTGCCCCTCTAGCTCAGTTGGTAGAGCAGTGGGAGATGTAGTCTGAGGGTCAGCAGTTCTTGTCCCGGCAGGAAACTCTCATTTCTCCTGATGCAATTCTAAAGTATAATATATTTTGGTACACTGAAATGTTACTATTGGAAATATGCAGAGGATAAAACCAATGTATCTCTACAATCTGCATGAAAGATAGTAAAATTTACTTTGAAAAACATCTATAGGCCATCAAGAGTACACTCCAACTAATGGTAGTTCAGTACTTATTAGTACATTACTGCAATAGGGTAATTTTCATATTAACCCTTAAGACATGAACAGTCTAGTTCTAAAATTGTCCCCAGGGATCCTGTGTTGACCTTGTTACCATTCACACATAAGTAGGATGTGTTTCAATGCACCTGACATGCAGGATTCACTGGTGTAGTGGTCATGGTTCAGGACTATGCATTGGAACCAAGATGTTGAATATGTGAGCCTTTTTAGAACTCAGGTCTGCGTCTACAGTAGATTCTACTGTAGGTCTACAGCAGAATTTACTGGAACCAAAGTTGCCCCCAATAGTTGCTGTACAGGAACACTACTTACTTCTAACACTAGTAACAGTGTGTGTGTGGGGGGGGGGGGGGCTGTCAGTGTCTTTGGGAGACCCCGCCCCTATTGTTTGATAATGACAACTCCTTAAGTCACAGGAGCCCAGGGCAGGTGTCGGGTATGTGGCTAAGTGTAAGGTGTAACAGGTTATAGGTGGGGTAGGAGTCAGGTGGGAGACGGTGAGTGGGAGTGGCAGGTGGGACAATACAGGCGCCTATGAGATCCGGGTTTAGTGTTAAAGACACCGGCGCTTATTCAAAACCGGGCGCTTAAACGCGGCGGTACAGTATATACTTTGCAAATGGACAAATGGAAAGAGGGAACAAAAAATAGTGGCTTTGGGAAAGGGGTTGGCTGGACGATTTCTGCCCCCCCCCCACGCGACAGGGGTGGGAGAGCACACTCACAGCCAAATCCCCCCCCCCTCCTCCCCCCCCCCCCCCCCATGGTAGGGTAATGATCACTCCCTACAAGGTACAGGAGTCGAGTATCCCGGGGGGGGTACTCACTCTTTGATGCTAGGTACCAACTGTGAAACTACAACCTCCCTCCTAGTTGGTCATTTGACAGCCCCTTGAAAATGTTTATTATTTTTACAGCCCCCTATTTTCTAAGGTTATTCTAGAATTATATATGGTGTTGGGGAATATGCCACAAACCAAATCCACTAGAAACATGAGTTGTCCGGTTTTTATTCCTGTTGTTCACAGCTGTTTTAATGAGGGGCTATTATAGGAAGGTTACAGTTTCGGCGGTCAAGCCTTCATCAGACCCCTAAGCCTAACTGACTGCTACAGGGAGAATCATGGGTTTTTATACTAGTGCTGAGGATCATGGGTAATGATGAGAACATAGTGCACTATGGGTAGTCTGGAATCATGGGTAATATGATTATCAAAGTCGGCCATCTTGGATTTTTACCATTTTTATGATAAGATTAGATTTTACAGTTTACTATAACTTTATTTTGAAAGAGAATTAAACATTAGACATCAAAGTTACCGGTAGTCCACAACAACACAAACAGTGGACTCGCAGGTCATTATTTAACAACAATAAATTATGAATAATTATGTCAACATTGTGGGTGTAAAGTGGGGTTTGATATAATATATTCTAAACTAGCTAAGCCTCCTCTCACAATAAATAGATGTTATTGATATGATACATGTATAGTTTGATATGCTGGTGAAAAGTCATTTCTAGTCCAATCTCACAAATTCTAGATTCCCAAAGTCTCTGGCTAGGTTTGTATCTAGTGCCTCAAGTACAGTCCTTAAACTCCTCAGGATATTGGTGGAGACCAGGTACCCTACCGGGATGGTTGGGTGGTCCTCATTGCCAGTCGGTGGCTGCTCCGCATCACAGTCATCATCACTGGAGTTATCATATTCATGGATTGACATCAAGGCACCGAGTCCAGCAGGGGTAAGTTCTAGATGGTTGAGGTCAGGGGAAGACTCACCGGTGAATTATATAGATTACTCAAGTCATGTATGAAATGTAAAGGTTCATTATTACTAGATCAACTGTGACAGCCCCTGATCCAGTACTTTCCAGTTATTGACAGCACCATACTTTTTTTTAAACTTTCCCCGCCCTTTTTTCTTGCTTCGACGCGCGCACAGCAACAGCTCTTCAGGGTCCTTGAATATTGAGTATCTGTCCTGGCTCCACCTCCGACTGTCGCTGGAGGGGTACCAAGATCTGCACATTTAACGCAGTTGGTACCCATTGCTATACTGAGTACCCCCCCCCCCCCCCCCCCTGTGATCAGGTAATGATCGCTCCCTATAAGGTAGAGGAGCCCAGTATAGGTGTGTCAGGATCCACAAGTAGGTGTGGGGCATAACCAGGGCTGGGTGTCAGGTCACACATACCCCATCCCATCACGTCACACCTTACCTGCCACCCCGACACCTACCCGACACCCTCACATCATATAGCGTCATCTAGCGCCATCTAAGTAAGGTCTGAGATCACAGGCCACCATAACCCCCCCCCCCCCCACCTGCCAGATACTTACATTATCTGGCGTCATCTAAGGCTATGAAAAGTCGTGTTCAGGTAACTTGGCCCTTCAAAAATAGGGTAGGTCGATTTTTCTTTTGGCCTAACTAAGGTCTGAGATCTGAGGCCGCCACCCTCCCCCCAGGTACTAGACCCAGGGAACCATTGGGTGAACACAGACTCAGTATTAACCTCAGGGTTATTGATGTAAGAGTGATTGATATGAATCATATATATGCACAATTAACATCAAGGCTTATATGCTCTGGGTACCCTGGCTGACTGACTGACTTCTGTGGTATATTGATGTCAAACAGGGGGTGATCTATTCCAACAAAGACGCAGTAATAACTATAGTTATCATTATTAATTAATTTTATGTAATTAACATCAAAGTTGTTACTCTGACCCACTTGTGTGGGACTGGGGGAGGGGGGTGGTATCAACATTGTGCATTCTGATGCATCTATAGATCCTGAGCTACTGTATGTGGAGAACACAAGGGGGGTTTGGGAGCACCCTCTAGAAATGAAATGGTCTTTCTGGTGCACTCTCCGATAATCTTTCTCATGTCACTAATGACACTAAGGCCCATGTTCCATGTCGAATTATAGACCCATGTCACATGTCACTAGGATGGCCATGTCCCATGTCGATTTTAAGAAATGCTCATGTCACCATATCGATTGTAGGGGTTATGGGCCATTAGAGTGGGGGATCATGGCTGCATGTAACCAGGTGCTAGTCTGACACGGCAGGTGACCTGCATTAAAGGGGTACCAGGTGTGTAACCGGTATTCCCGTCAGGTATGGGTGGAATGTGTCTTCCATTAACCCTTTAAGGATCACCTATCATTTTGTCATCAGCAAGTTTAACCAGCAGGACTGTATTAATACAGAAGAATTCACGCACCGTGACGACCCTTCAGGAGTGCATCAACCCAGTAGGAACGGCATGATGCATAAATGCAGCTCTGGTGAGTTACTTACCGAACTGCATCCATGCATTATGATGGCAAAGGCCGGTGCTGCATTGGTGTGTCTCTACCCCATAGGGTCAGCATGATGCATAAATGCAGCCCTGGCGAGTTACTCACCAGGGCTGCATTCATGCAACATGACGACCAAGACTGGTGCTGCATTGGTGCATCATGCCGACCCTTGAGGAGTGTCTCTACCCCGTAGGGTCGACATGATGCCTGAATGGAGTTACTCACCAGGGCTGTATTCATGCATCATGACGACCAAGAATATGATGCATAAAGGCAAGGGTTAAAGGGTTAATCAAATAAAGCAGTATTTATAGCTGGTTCCCGTTACACCATTATTGTCTACTTTCTGCCTTTTTGTCCCAGATAACTCACATAAAGGTATCCCACATGAATGGGGCCCAGTGTGGGTGGAGACAATCGTCTTTGTAGTCATTGTCTTGCCGTCACCCTAGAGAACAGTCAAATGACTCTCTGTATTTCTTTTTAGTTTTTTTGAGTAGCACCCACGGAGGTCACCAGTCACTTAGGAGGATAGGGTTACTAAAGATAAATTAACCATATAAGGGGACGTCTTTTTAACCAGGTTCAGGTAGCGTCGATGTCGTTCAGACGAAAACGTTGGCGACCCATTGACGGGGGGGGGGGGGGAGGGGTAACATATTTCAACCTCTTTTGGGGGTGGGGGGGGGGGGCAAAGTAATTTCACCTATATATAAAAAAAAAAAGCACATTGCTATACCTGTATGTGCTTCAAAGGGTGTGTAGCACCAAGATTTTCAACCTGCGGGGTGGGGTGGGGGCGGTTTTGGTCACCATTTCCCCCCATTGTAAAATAAATGTTGCTATAAAATGAGCACTTCCAACACTCTAGAATAGATCGTCATGATCTCTACATGTCACATGCGGCACTGCCAGAAACACATCTTGGGTCGGTGACTTTCAATGACAAGATTCCACAGACAGGTTGGCTTATTGACCCCCCCCCCCCCACCATGTGATCATGACGTGACGTAAGTCGGATACCTGTCACCAGCGAGATAAAGTACACCCAGGTGACGTAAATACACACCTGTGTGCGGCCCACCTGACAAGCTGGTCCCCTTAACCATTTAAGGATAATTTAGACAAACTGGTGGCGGGCCCCTGTGGAGATGTTCAGAACCTTAAGAAACTCACTACCCCCACCTGGTGGACGTTCTCAGAATCTTTAGAAATTAACATACTCCCCCTGGTGTGTGTTGGTTCAGGGCTAATCTTTGTAATGCAGCACCGACGAGTACATTGTCTACATAGTCATAGTATCTCGTAACTGCATAGAGTCGGCAAATGATGCTTCAATGCAGCACTGGGGAGTTACTCGCCGGGGCTGCATTCATATATCATGACGACCAAGGGCAGGGCTGCATTTATGCACCATGACGACCAAAGGCACTATATCAACTATGTTTATATCGTTTTCCCTTTAAAGAGAGCATAATGCCTTATTGCACCATTCCCTTGGTTGTCATCATGCATGAGTCCAGCCCTGGCGAGTAACTCGCCAATGCTGCATTCAAGCATCATGCCGACCTTGCAGGATTGAGACACTCCCAAAGGGTCGGCATGATGCACCAATGCAGTACTGTTGAATTACTCACCAGGGCTGCATCGGTGCATCATGATGCCAAACGTCATCTTTTAGTGACATGCTGTCCTAAAAGTGCCACCTGCCCACCAGGCAATATGTCTTGTTTCAGAAACTAAGTTTCTTTGCAGATAAAGCCATGGATACATCATGGAAGGTGGCCCATAGAGGATAACTCTGAGGGGAGACCCATCACGTCATGCGTGTTACCGTCATCACGTCATGCGTGTTACGGGTATCACCTTCATCCTTAAAGGACAACAGTTTTAGAATAATTCACCCAGTTCCCAGTGGCTGAAGTACACATGTATATATGTTCTGGCGGGATGTATTCGTCAGGGCTGCATTCATGCATCATGACGACCAAGGGCATGATGTATTAATGTATTATGCCCGCCTTAATGGTCTAAAGCATTATTTCTGCCCTTACAGGGTTAAAGCACCATGCGGCCCTTACAGTTAAAGCACCCTGCTGCCCTTACAGGGTTAAAGCGCCATGCTGCCCTTACAGGGCTAAAGCACCCTGCTGCCCTTACAGGGTTAAAGCCAGAGGCGTAGGAAGCAAATCTTCATTGGGGGGGCCCAGGGGGGCCCACTACAACCAACTTTATGTATCGTTTTTTACGCATGCTGTATCATATACACACTTATATCAGATTGTATGGAAAAGTAGTATTTGAGCCCCCTTTAGTTCTAATTTGGGGGGTCCAGGCCCCTCTGCTGCCACATTTCCCTATGTGGGAAAGGTCAGAATTGGAAATGATGTGTACCATATGACATGTCTTGACAAATTTGGGGGGGGCCCAAACATATTCAGGCCCCCCCTCCTCAGTGATTGGGGGGGGGGGCCCGGGCCCCCCCGGCCCCCCCTTTTCCTACGCCACTGGTTAAAGCACTATGTTTGTCTTACAGGGTTAAAGCACCCTGCGGCACTTATAGGATTAAAGCACCCTGCGGCCCTTATAGGGTTAAAGCACCGTGCTGCCCTTACAGGGTTAAAGCACCATGCTGCCCTTACAGGGTTAAAGCACCCTGCGGCCCTTACAGGGTTAAAGCACCATGCTGCCCTTACAGGGTTAAGGCACCATGCTACCCTTACAGGGTTAACGCCCTAAAGGGTTGCACAGTAGGATGGAGTAGTGGTGCCTGGGGCAGGTCCTAGTGTCGGTCCCTGAGGTACACCTACTCCCGCCCCCTGGAGGCAGGCAGCAGAACCACCTACCTCCCTCTGCACTCACCAGGGGGCGTGAGGGTGACAGCTGAGATGGATCTGTGGGTGGACTCTTGCAGTGGTCCTGCACCCAGCCCAGTACCCCGGTGTGGTGGGGGGGGGGGGGGGGGCACTGATTCTTTTGGGTTGATGGTAGAACTATTTTTCATGTAGGGGGCCTGTAGTGTGTGATAGGGATAGGAGAGCTGTATCCGTCCCCTCTTCCACAGAGTTTGTATCGTCCGAGCCTATGGGCAGAATCTTATATTAGACCTTTCTGATTGGCTGCTCATGACCTCCATAGCTGGTACGGGCAACCCTCCTACTTAATACTACAAACAAGAACCAGCAGTACTTCCGGTTCCGCTGGAGATCCCCAATGAAAGTGGCATCATTCAATTGCAAATAGCGTCGATATTGCACAGAACTAACATAATAGTAGTATCATGACAACCAAAGATATAATGTATTACAGCACTCTGCTTGAAAGGACCGGAGTATCCCCAATAAGCCCTCCCCTCCAACCTCCTGTCAGTTACATAAATCGTGTACTGTACTTATACAGCTGACAACAAAAGCACCGAGATGACAGACTGCCCCAGTAGACTAGAGTTGTCGTCATATATGGCTGTGTCTCACGACCTTGGGCCAATGTGTTAGTCTATGACCGGGTGCCGTCTATGACCGGGTGCCGTCTATGACCGGGTGCCGTCTATGACCGGCTATCTAAAAAGGTTGTTTGGAGGAATAAAAACTTAAATTATTTTATTTTTTTTACAATTTTCATAAATAAAAATTGTAAAAAAAATATTAATTTTTTTTATTCCTCCAAACAACTTTTTTTTAGATAGCCGGTCATAGACGGCACCCGGTCATAGACGGCACCCGGTCATAGACGGCACCCGGTCATAGACCAAAACATTGGCCCAAGTTCGTGAGACACAGCCATATCAGCTACTTCTAGGCGGCAAGAGGCATATCGGACACAAGGACCCTCTCCAAGAGGCACGGGACCGTTTTTTATTTCCTGAATATGAAAGCTTTCTGATGTTTTCTTTTTTTAACCCTTTTGTTCAAGGTCCATCTTTTCAGTCTCCCATGACATTGACCGTGCCTTCCCGTTGCAAACACTACAACTGTAAATGTAAATAATAAGCCGGCTTTCAAGGACATCTCTGGCGTCATGTACTTTTTCTGCATTTTGCGTCAAGTAGTGTGGTATTTATTTAATGATAGCTCCATCATATTATAGCGTGCAGGAATTCCAGGGGGGCATTATTGGTTTTTACCATAGGACGTCAGCACATCTTCATAATGATTGGAGCTAGAGAATATATTTTCTTAAAAAATGAGCAAAAATGTTTAGAAGTATACCACTTTTTAACTATTACATGTACTTGGTTGCTCTCACCACCCCTGAACTTGCCTACAAGTACCCCGTTGTTATTGTCGAAATTGAGAGGTCATCCATTAGGATGGGACTATGCTAACGTACTAGAATGGCCATTCTCCACACCCCGTGGAAAAACTGATGTTTATTCTCCATGAGGTGTTTCCCCATCATGATATCACTAAACTATCTATGAAACCAAACTTTAAATGTTGTTTTTAAATATAATTTATGAATAATTACATGAGATGAATTATACAGAGATCCACTCTAATCAATATGAATTCCAGGTTTCTCCACTCGGCTCTTCCTTGTGTGATATGATCCAAGGTACATGTACCACTCGCGGAGAAACCTGTCATTCAGACAGATCATCGTACGCGTGGACCTCTGTCTATTTAGCAGGGGTCACCCCCGGCTGCTGGTCAGTTCTGGGGTAATTGGTTTCTGTCTCAGCCATTTCTGCCTGCAGCTGGGTCGTCGTAACCATTTAACCCTTTAAGGACAGATGTCGATAAAAAGTGACATTTGTTGTCATGATACAACAATGCAGCCCTGATGAATAACTCACCGGTGATGCAGTGGTGCATCATGCCATCCTTTCGGGAGTGTCTCATCCCTGTAGGGTCGGCATGATGCTTGAATGCAGCACTGGTGAGTTACTCACCAGGGCTGCACAGCGACATCCTGGCCTCCTTAAAGGTTTATCCCTGTCACTGTGTGACCAGGTTTGATACATCATCCATGTACAGACCTAACCACAGCCTGGTACAGGTGCACCGTGCCTGCAGGCCTCAGCCAGAGATGGATCACTTACATTGTGTTATGAGCGCCCAACCTTTTATCCCCAGGCAGGCTTCCCCGTTGTAACTGTCATAAGAGTTAGCAAGTAGAAATGGTGGCAAAATATGATGGCATTTCGAGGAAAGTAATATATAACTGGAAATTGCAATCTTCCTTGAAGTTTTAGATGGCATGGAACAAAAGAAAAATCGTCGGGATTAAAGTTTGCTTAAATATAGTATTTGTGTTTGCCATGCCCAGAAATTGTTGCTTCATGTATTCTATCTAAGTAGTTGAAAGAAAAGAATCCCCCATTTTATAATGGTCTTTAATGTGTAGACGTCAGCCGTTCATTGATATCAGCTGGTCATAGATGTCAGCCGGTTATAGAGTTTTTACCTGTATCTTTTTGGTGAGACACAGCCATATATCATACTTTGTGTAATGCTAGGCTATAGTATGCTATTGTAGGGGCACGGATTCCCCGTACCCTGGTGGTAAACCCGCAAGGGGGTATCACTCTGGTAATCCGCTCCCCTCTGTACCACACCGATCCAGTAACGTGAGACACATTCTATCAGATAGGACATGGGGATGTAGCTCAGTGGTAGAACAATCGCTTGGCAGGCGGAAGGCCCCGGGTTCGTGTCCTGGTGTCTCCAAAAACGTCGTTTTCGGAGAAACAGTGTCCCTCACACTATGTAGATGTACATGTATCATACCAGGAGCTGTTTAGTGACACCATGCACCATGAGTAGTTAAAAGAAAAAAAATCCCCCAGTTTATAATGGTTGTGATATAGTCTTTAGTGTGTAGCAAACCCAGTCATAGACTTCAGTCATTCATGTTAGCCGGTCATAGAGCTTTTACCTGTATCTACTTGTGGAGACACATCCATACATCATACTTTGTGTAATGCTAGGCTATAGTTTGCTATGTAGATGTACATGTATCATACCAGGAGCTACATGGTGACAGCATGCACCATGAGTGATGAGTGCAGCTGGTGTGTGTGGGTTTACTCAGAGAGGACCACATCTAGGTACACACATTCTACCCTGTCACACTCTGTCACACTCTGTCACCATGAGTCGGACATACCCTGAGACGGACAGTGAACTTTGAGGTTATTAATGTATAATACAACTTCAAATGTTTTTTTTTTGTTTTTTTTTGGGAAGGAATAACACTTAAACTTTACCATTATTCACAAATGAAGAGCTTTGAATGTCTGAATAACCACAATATCAAGTGTCCGTCTCAAGGTGAGTGTCCGACTGCAGGTGAATCTACCCTATGCTGCGACGTCTACACACTATTACTGGGATATTACTGGTGTCCTACACACTAAAGTACACTAAAAAAGTAAACTTGTCTCCAGACTCTTCCAAGTGACTATCATAGAATAAACGAGTTAAAAACTTGCCTAAGTGACAAGGAAGCGGGTCTTCTAACTGGAGATAAAAGACCCATCTGGCATGTGCCAGCCCGAAACCCGACATTTGCCAGCTCCAGATTCTATTTGTGGGATGGTAACCTGATGGGTAAAACAACTTTTTACTCGTTTATTTTATGACCGTCACTTAGACGAGTCTGGAGACAAATTTACTTTTTCAGTGTAGTATAAAGGATCTAAGAGAGGGAGAGGGAGTATACGTATGCGGCCCTATACAGCCTATTCATGAGCAGCTCTGAGGTATATACAGCAGGATGAGGAGCTAGCTCAGCCTCCTTGAATGCAGCGCTGGTGAGTTACTCGCCATGGCTGTATTCATGCATTATGATGACCAAGGGCGTGATGCATTAAAGCACTATGTGGCCCATCAAGGGTTAAAGCACTGTGAGGGTTGCTGCCTATTCATGAGCAGCTCTGGGGTATACAGCAGCACAGTGAGCAGCTCTGGGGTATATACAGCAGCACAGTGAGCAGCTCTGGGGTGTATACAGCACAGTGAGCAGCTCTGGGGTATACAGCAGCACAGTGAGCAGCTCTGGGGTATACAGCAGCACAGTGAGCAGCTCTGGGGTATAAACAGCAGCACAGTGAGCAGCTCTGGGGTATACAGCAGCACAGTGAGCAGCTCTGGGGTGTATACAGCACAGTGAGCAGCTCTGGGGTATATACAGCAGCACAGTGAGCAGCTCTGGGGTATACAGCAGCACAGTGAGCAGCTCTGGGGTGTATACAGCAGCACAGTGAGCAGCTCTGGGGTATATACAGCAGCACAGTGAGCAGCTCTGGGGTATATACAGCAGCACAGTGAGCAGCTCTGGGGTGTATACAGCAGCACAGTGAGCAGCTCTGGGGTATATACAGCAGCACAGTGAGCAGCTCTGGGGTATATACAGCAGCACAGTGAGCAGCTCTGGGGTGTATACAGCAGCACAGTGAGCAGCTTTGAGGTATACAGCAGCACAGTGAACAGCTCTGGGGTATACAGCAGCACAGTGAGCAGCTCTGGGGTATATACAGCAGCACAGTGAGCAGCTCTGGGGTATATACAGCAGCACAGTGAGCAGCTTTGGGGTATATACAGCAGCACAGTGAGCAGCTTTGGGGTATATACAGCAGCACAGTGAGCAGCTCAGCGCCATGTGCCGCCAGCCTCACCACCATAATACCCTTAGGACACTCCCCAGGCTGAACCCTGTAAGGACGGCATGTCGCTAAAATACAACTTTTGTCGTCATAATGCACCAATGTCGGAAAGGTGATTAACTCACCGATGCTGCATTGGTGCATCATGTTGACCCTTTGGTACACACTCAGAAAAGTCAGCATCATTGTCTCTAAAACCACCCTCATGTGAAAGTCAAGCACTGCCTGACTTTCACATGAGGGTGGTTTTAGCAACAATGACGCTGACTTTTCTGAGTGTGTTGTGTCTCAACCCTGTAGGGTCGGCATGATGTTTGAATGCAGCACTGGTAAGTTATTCACCAGTGCTGCATTCATGGATCATGACGACCAAGGAGTTAGCACATTAAAGCACTATGCCGTCCTTAAATAGCTTAGAGGATGCAATCTGAGCCTGGTGATGTCCTGATTGGGTGGGAGGCGGCCTAATGGTGCCTCACCATCTTATATAATGTGGTGTCATAATCTACTGTCTGGTTACTGGGTAGGGGATAGCACAGTCTCCCTGGGGATCTCAGGGAGTGTTCATTTATTGATTACAGGGGAGGGGGGTGGTGAGATTTCCTGCAGAGAGGTGACATTTTTTACGCCCCCCCCCCCCCCGGAGAGCACGTGGAACGCTTTGCGCCCCCCCTCACTGAAGGCGACGAAAAATTGTCGCCCGCCACCTTTGACCTTTAGTAACTCGTGAGCATTTTTGCTAAAAAGGGGCTTAAATCTTTACGCCCCCCCTCCCCTCAAGAGGGGTCAGAATTTTTTACGCCCCGCCCCAGGAGGGGTCGGAAATCTTTACCCCCCCCCCTAAACCCACCACCCCCCCTGTAACTAATAAATGAACACTCCCTTAATTGAAAGCTGATTGGAACTAATACAGGCTTAGATCGTTCCCGCAGGGCGGCATGATGCATGCATGCAGGAGTAGTCCCAGGAAACGAAAAAACGTTATATAATTTTATATAACGTTTCTCTGTGGCTCCTTACCATTGGAAAACGTTATAAAAGGATAAAAACGTTATTTTAACGAAAATTAAACGTATCTTTGTTAGCTGGGCTAGTTCCTCGTCAGGGCTGTATTCATGCATCATGATGGCAAAGGTGTGCGGACATAATGCACTAAAGCAGTGTGCACCCTTTTCATGCAGCATTACGTTGGCGCTCAGAATACCACTGCTGTCACACTGCGAGCTGCTGCCAGCTTGGGTCATTCCCCCAATATGGTGCTGATACACCGTAACAGACTACAGTCCCACACCCCCAGGTGTCTGGTGTGACGACTAGTTCCTGTTAGTTACAGAACCGTCTCTGTACGTCCTTGGGGATATCCCCCCGAGAGGAGAATGACAGTCACGTGATCAAACGCCGCCATTTTGCAGGAAGTGGTTCATGGTTGCTGGCTGCTAGTTATGAGTTGTACCTGTACTTGGGGGGGGGGGGGTAACCCCGGGGTTACAGTCGAGGTCAGGATGGGGGAGGAGGAGGAGGAGGAGGGATGATGCCTTGGGTTAACATCAGAGGCAGTACAGAGTGTAATGCATTAAGGTATTGCCTGTTGTTCCCCCAAGCTGGCACCACCTCAACCCCTACTCGAGCGTCATCACTGGTAGTCTTGGTTTAGGTAGTCTCAGTGTTCTGGTTGCTGGAGTATGACCGTTAAAATATAAACGATGATGCTCAGGTTGCCCAAGGTAGAGGTCGTACCAGCTTGGTTGTTGCTCAGTATTAATATAAATCAAGTCCTTAGGCCAAAATGATTTCATTATTCATGACTTTCTGTATCATCATAGAGAGCCACTTATTGTAAGCCAGCTAGCTCTTGAAACAATGTTGTGTCTGGAAAAGGTATTCATGCAGCTCAGGGCTTGATGTAAGATTTTACAAATATCACAGTTTCTTTGAGCCTATCCATTCATCTAAGATTCTCTTGACAGCAATACAAAACTTAGTGACTAAATGTGTGCATTGTCATCGTCCCTATAACACGGTACCCTTCTCCCTCTGCCCATTTGATCATCGTCTGTGCCACTTGAGTGAGCCATCATAATCTCAAGTGGCCAGTGAGATAAAAAAGGCCCCTTCCCTCCACTACCATTCTGCCTCTACTTCTAACTATGTCCATTAGGCTAACCATTTAAGGGCCGCATAGTACTTTAATGCAATATGTCATTTGTCGGCGTGATGCATGGATACAGCCCCTGTGAGTAACTCAGCATGGCTGCATTAATGCATCATGATGACCCAGAGTGTATCTGACCTGTCTGGATCAATTCATTTCTGTATGATGCCGAGTCTGCATGATGCCTGAATGCATCTCTGGCGAGTTACTCACCAGGGCTGCATTCAGGCATCATGACAGCTAAGAGCATGATGCCTGAATGCAGCTCTGGCAAGTTACTCACCAGGGCTGCATTTATGGATCATAACGGGTAAGGGTATAGCACATTAAAGCAGCATGCGGCCCTTACAGTGTGAGTGCCTGTAGTGACAGATAGGGGCTGACTGCAGCCTGAACCCTCCCCCATATCTCCCCGTCTTATGGCTCTAGACCCCTAAATTCGACACGGCAACAATGCCTTTTCTCAAAATCGACATGTGACATAAGGCCTAGTGACATGTGACATGAGGCTTAAAAAGATAGTGACATGGGACATGAACAGTTCTTAAATTCGACATGGGACATGAGCATCATAGAGCGACATAGACATGCGCCATAGCCATTTCTTAAAATTGACATGCGACATGGGGACCCCCATCAAGGGCCCCCGTCTTATCAGCCCCAACCTGTGTGCGGCCGGCCATAGACCCCCCCCCCCCCCTACACACACCTCCCTCCTCCTTTCTTCTCCTTCCTTTCTCCCCCAGCTGCCTCTTAGAGTGGCTCCCTCACTCGGCAGTCTCAGTGGTGGCCTCTTGTGGTGGCTTACAGAACTATTCTCCATTCAGAATCTTATGATGATATTTTCTTTGCACTTAACCCTTTAAGGACAACATAGTGCATTAATGCATCATGCCCTTGGTCGTCATGATGCATGAATGCAGCACTGGTGAGTAACTCGCCAGTGCTGCATTCATGGGGCTGCATTGGTGCATCATGGCGACAAATGTCATCTTTTAGTGACATCCGTCCTTAAAGGGTGAATCCAGTCAACGGATGCATACGAAAAGTCTGGGCTGGCTACTGCAAATGACGACCAATAATGAGAGGCCCCGGGTGATGGCATGAGATGTAGGTGGGTTATTTGTTTCATTGGAGTTTCCTATTCATAACTTACCAGAGCATACCCATGGATGTATATTTAAGGCTGAGCTGTAATTCTGAGATTTAATGACACACTGCGAACATATAGCCTGACTCGCATCAGAGATTGATAGCCAAGCATTGCCTGACTTCCTACGAAACAAAGTCTGGCAAGGCTAGACCAGGTGGGGGAGTCTACTGTGCAGACTGCAGGAGTTGGTGTACAGATTGTAGCATTCAGAAGGGCCTTTTCCAGTCCCCCCCCCCTACACACACAGACACACACACAGCTCCCACCCTTATTGCAGCCCGTACATTAGGGACCTCACACGGCAGCCACTCCACAGCTCACCAATAGCTCCACCACTGGCTGCCCACACCGGGGTCCCACCTCTAGAGTTCTGTCGTAACAGGCGCTGGTACCTCATGTAGGTAAAGTCTGTGGTGGTCTATCCCTGCCACACCATTATATCGCTACTACAGGATTAACCAGCCATTTGACGGCTGAATATGCCAAATGGTGCCGTATGTACTTTGTTTTCTCATGATGCATGAGTATATGCACCCCGTAGCGTGAATATAGCCCCTGTGAGTTACTCATCAGGGCTACATTCACACATTAAAGGTTTATCAAGAGGTTGGCTCCTATCTCGTCCTACAGATGGTTGCTGGTAAATTATGCAGTGTCTGGTACCAGCCTTAATCTTACAAGAGGCCTTCGGCCTCTGGCGAGTCGAGTCGCTACCCTTTCTGAGTTTCCTCAGTCTCACCCTTATGTGCAACTGACCATAGCCCACCCCCATGCCCAAATAAGGAAGACTGGGTCATGAATGGTGTGCGGCTGATGAACGGCACATGGAGGGGTGTCTGTCTGTGTGTCGCCAACCATACGATCTGGGTCACGTGTCCCTTCGAGACGATATAAGAGACTGTATTTAACCACATCAGAGCAGAATGGCCGCTCACATCTACCGACCAGGTTTATTGCAATCTCATATATAGGACGTGTCTGCATGCAGGAGGAGGACGTGTCTGCATGCAGGAGGAGGCCAGCTTGGGTGTTACATATGGCACCGGGTACACCGTAGCAGGCTGTGACTGCAGTGTGTTACGGCCTGGTACAACACGACTACCACTGCCACCTAGCGGACACCAGCAGCATCACAGCACGGCCACCCTGGAGGCACGGCTTGCCTTTCACCAGGGTGTAAGTGGGGGCAGGCCTGTAAGTCACCATCCACCCACCAGGCGCTGCTACTAGTGTGCACAGTTTAGACTGGGCCACCATCCACTGCCATTTTGTAGGACATTCTCTATGGAAGCAATGGTGTGATATTTTAACTACAACGGTTATATCCATGCATCAAGACGACAAAGGGCATAGTGAATTAAAGCACTATGCGGCCATTAAAGGATTAATCTTGACCCTCCCCTCCCCTACCTGCCTCCTTCCCACCTCCCCAGTGACCCCTCAATAACCTAGAGTCAATACCTGAACGCCTGTTCTGCAGACGGCTCGCTGCTGTTTGATTGAGATGAAATGGTGATGGGCCCATTTTGCAGAGTGTCGGTAGAACTAGTTAGCATGTCCACGATTGGGACACTTACCTAGTAGTTTTAGGGCAGAACTAGGTACCATCAAGACCCTGACCTAGCTGTTTCTGAGTGGGTATAATTACCATCTAAACTCATACCCAGAAGTGGCAGGAGTCGGTACAGGACTAGGTAGCACCAGGACCCTCACCTAGTTGTGGCAGGAGTCTGGGCAGGACTAGGTACCACAAGGACCTTACCTAGTTGTGGCAGGAGTCTGGGCAGGACTAGGTACCACAAGGACCTTACCTATTTGTTGCAGGAGTCTGGGCAGGACTAGGTATCACCAGGACCCTCACCTAGTTGTATCAGGAGTCTGTGTAGGACTAGGTACCACCAGGACCCTTACCTAGTTGTGGTATGAGTCTGGGCAGGAGTAGGTACCACCAGGACCCTTACCTAGTGGTATCAGGAGTCTGTGTAGGACTAGGTACCACTAGGACCCTTACCTAGTTGTATCAGGAGTCTGTGTAGGACTAGGTACCACCAGGACCCTTACCTAGTGGTGGCAGGAGTCTGGGCAGGACTAGGTACAGTAAAACTTGGTTACAACGAGGTACCTGTAACCACACTAATTACCTCGTTGTAACCAAGTGCTCGTTGTAACAGAGGTAAGCATAGACCCCTCTCTAAAGTGGGTAAGTGATGGGGGAGGGGATAGGGGAGGCAGGGCTGCTCTCCCAATGACCCTGGAATCGAGAAAAATGTTTTATCCAAGGTAACTACCTGCATGGATCTTGTTTCCAGTGTTTTTTTACACAAATTTCTGCACATTTATGGTGTATATGTTGGATGCAGCTTTAAGTACATAATTATGCAGGTTTGTGTAGGTAAAGGTGTAGGTACGGACCTGTGAGGGGGAGGGGGCAGGGGGAGGCGGGGGGCTGTGTTAGGACATCACAGCTTTACATGAGCGGCACAAGGGTGTAGGTACGGACCTGTGAGGGGCTGTGTCCTGACATCCCTGCTCTGATGTGACCGGCTCAGGGAAAGTTATTGTAATAATTACCTCGTTATAACCAAGTTTAATGCAAGGTTAGCTCAGTCTCACAAAGTCTCTTTACTATAGAAATGTATAGGAGAAAATCATGGGATGACAAATATGCTCGTTATAAGCAAGTGCTCGTTGTAGCCATGCTCGCTGTAGCCAAGTTTTACTGTACCACCAGGACCCTTACCTAGTTGTATCAGGAGTCTGTGTAGGACTAGGTACCACCAGGACCCTTACCTAGTGGTGGCAGGAGTCTTCACAGGACTAGGTACCACCAAGACCTTACCTAGATGTGGTAGGAGTCTTGGTAGGACTAGGTACCACCAGGACCCTTACCTAGTTGTGGCAGGAGTCTGTTCAGCACTAGGTACCACCAGAACCCTTATCTGGTTGTGACAGGAGTCTGTACAGGACTAGGTACCACCAGGACTCTTACCTAGTTGTGGCAGGAGTCTGGGCAGCACTAGGTACCACCAGGACTCTTGCCTAGTTGTGGCAGGAGTCTGTATAGGACTAGGTACCAACAGGACCCGTACCTAGTTGTGACAGGAGTCTGGGCAGGACTAGGCACCATCAGGATCCTTACCTAGTTGTGCCAAGAGTTGGTATAGGACTAGGCACCATCAGGATCCTTACCTAGTTGTGGCAGCAATACTCTAGGACTAGGTACCATTGGGACCCTTACCTAGTTGTGTCAGGAGTCTGTACAGGACTAGGTACCACCAGGACCCTTACCTAGTTGTGGCAGGAGTCTGTACAGGACTAGGTACCACAAGGATCTTTACCTAGTTGTGGCAGGGGTCTTGGTAGGACTAGGTTTCATCAGGGCCCTTACCTAGTTGTGGCAGGAGTCTTCACAGGACTAGGTACCACCAGGACCCTCACCTGGTGGTGGCAGGAGTCTTCACAGGACTAGGTCCCACCAGGACCCTTACCTAGTTGTGGCAGGAGTCTGGGCAGGACTAGATACCACCAGGACCTTTACCTAGTTGTGGCATGAGTCTGGGCAGGACTAAGGGAGGCGGGGTTTCAGTCCGGCAGCAACAAGATTGACTCTGACATGGTTGACAAAGCAGCAGTGATGTGAGAAATCTCTATTACCACGTGTGGCCTGCCGCGGCATCCAATATTAATAATGGTCTGATACCAGTATGGCCAGGGAGGACTGCAAGCCACTCGGGCAATCTCTATTTAACCCTTTAAAGCTGGGCAGTCAGGGAATAAGTTCAGCATTTTCCATACATGGACTAAAATAACAGTTCCACCAGAGGGCAGCAGTGTTTGGACAGGGGACCATGAGCATTGTCCAGCTACAACATATTCACCCTATTTTGTGCCTGAAAAAGCTGAGCTACCAGCCCTTAAGAGCCCTCTTGTGAATGAAAACTTAACTATTTCCAAACATGCTTTTGGCCTCACTTCAACCATGACGGTCAAGCTTTAAGGGCTGCATGGTGCATGGATGCAGTATGCCCTTTGTCGGCATAATGCATGAATGCAGCAAGTAACTCACCATGGCTACATTCATGCATCATGCCAAAGGGTCAGCATGATGCATGAATGGAGCACCAGTAAGTTAATTGCTGGGGCTATGATGGACATTAAATCAGTATGCGGCCCATTATATAAAGGCTTTATGCTAGTATGATTTGCCATGGGGATGGTTGGGAATTCACTGGAGTTAGCTGCTCGTAACAGCATTGATGATAATAATATTACAACGACATTGTGAAATGACATTTCGGGGTGTCATCAAAAACATGAATACAATTAACAGGAGGAGAAAATTCAATAGCATCAAACAGTTGTCAACAATCAATGGCAATAAGAACACTTAATAATATCAACTATACCGTTTGAATTAAATCTTATTATGATATCAATAAAAAGCAATAACACAGTCCAGTTTTACTGGCAGAAAAGTATACATGATTTTTAGTTCATAATAAAGTGTAATAAATTGAAAATATGAGCCAAATCGATGCAGATCCACATGATTACATCTTAAGGAGAGTTGTCAAAATCAAGACTTTAATTTTCATATTGACAATATTTCATTAGAATTAAGAGATATATAAATACATACTTTGACTTAAAAAAAAAATTCTAAGGTTATGTGTCTCCTCAGGATGAAAAAAACCCATGAAATAACAACAACAACAACAACAACAACAACAACAAAGACTGACCTTGGTCTGCCCTGAGCGGGGTGACGTTCAGAGACTGTAGTCGTCCCTTAGAGGGACTGTCGGTCGGGGTACTCAGACTGTCCGTGTCATCACTCTCTGACGGAGCGTCATCCGTCGACGCCGACGTGGACGCGACGCTCACTCGGTTATCCGGCACGTACCCGCTATTCGGTACGTCCTTGAGTCCCGCCGTAATGGCCGCCGTGACGGCCGGCGACAACAATGGCCGCCGGTCGGTGTCATGGCCGCCGGTTAAGGTGTCATGGCCCCCGCTGCTGAGGGTGGACTCGGTGTCAGTGTGGTCTGACTCATCCCCGCGGGTGGATAACCGACTGGTGGAGCTGCTCATGGAGTCGTTATTGTTCTCCATGTCCCCCTCAGACAGCATCGTGTTGCTCTCGTTGGAGTTGCTCGACTCAGAGGTCCGCATGGTGAAGGAGGGCGACTCGGGGGCCGCGAACGTAGAGAAGGAGCGCACCCCGAACCGTGAGTCATACCCGGGCGCTGCCCCGCCGTTCATGGTCCTGGTCGGGGTTCCAGCCGGTGTATCCGGTGTCGTCGGGGTGCCTCCGTTCTGTGGGTACGCACCGACTATGGTGCTGGCACTCCCGGTGAGGGACTCGGTGTCGTCTCCACGGGAACCGTCTAGACTCCCACGACTACCGCCAGCCGTGTCGTCTCCACCACCGGATGTGACATCACCCCCGAGCAGCGTGCGCCCGGCGGTTCCCCCGTCCGGGCTGACCGCATTGTTGATGGATGATTCGGAGGACCCAGAGATGTTGGAGGCGTCCGGGCTCGCTAACGGAGCCTGGATCAGGAAGTCGGACGTACTCAGCTCGTTCGGCAACTTCCGGAACTCTGTCTTGCCATTCTCCTTCAGATCATCCTGAAAATACAAATACACATTATTTTATTGACAAGGTATTATTTGGGTGTTCTTTTTTTTCAACTTGGTAACATCATTTTCTTGATTTTGTCTTACCATTCTCCCTCAGATAATCCTGAAATGTTAGAAAATATAAATAAACATTCTTTTTTTGATAAGGTTATATTTGAGTCTTTTTTCAACTTGGTCACATCATTTTCATGATTTTATGTGACTGTTGAAGCTTTATTTACTTATAAAATGTAATTCAAGTCTCTGTCTCTGTCCTTCTATCTCTGTTTGTCACCCTCTCTCTCCCTCCCACTGAAACTATATGAACCCTCAACTACCCTGGGTACAGGTCACATTATCTAGTATTACAGTGTACTGACCCGTTATGTATTATGGTGTAGAAGTGTGACCTGTTCCACTTCAGGGCTGGGGCGCACACCGGGTGTCCCACCAGTATAACCACTAACTACCCTTGGGACAAACGAAACAAGAACCTGTGTTCCGGTAACATGACCAAAAAAACTAGGTAGGTCGGTTGATTTTCTTTTTTTAAGGATATGTTTTAGAATCATGAGACCATGAGATGAGTTGTAAGGGAGAATTTCATTAATGGAGTGGTTATCTAATCATTATCAAGCCATTATCAGTTCATTTTTTGTTACATGAAAAATGTCCTTAAGGCACATCCTATCCCATTTAGTGATAACCGACATGTGGGAAAACCTTAATTTTTTCTAAAAAGATTAGGGTCGGTCCGAAATGATAGGGTCGGTCGGGTTACGGGAAAACAACTTTTTAGTTTGGCCTTACCAGCCCCCCCTACCCCCCCTACCCCCCCTACCCCCCCTACCCCCCCTACCCCCCCCTACCCCCCCCCCCCCCCCCCCCCCTCAGTCCCAGGGTCACATCGGTTAGTGAGGCAATAATCCACGGGAATTACACAATACTTCATGTCAGTAGTCACGTGACCAACAAGCCCAACACGCCAAGGGGACCTATTTAACCCTTTGTACATGAATTGGAAGATTATTATCTCATTTCTGTGCGGGATTGCTATGCATTGAATCTTTGTCTTTTTTTAAAAAGTTTTGTCAATTGCTCATTATCATCCTTTAAACTGCATAAATGTTGGCATTTTAGCAAATATTGTGCAGCTTAAATGCACACCTTAAAGCTGTGCCATCAGGGAATAAGTTCAGCATTTTCCATACATGGACTACAATAACAGTTCCACCAGAGGGCAGCAGTGTTTGGACAGGGGACCATGAGCATTGTCCAGCTACAACATATTCACCCTATCTTGTGCCTGTAAGAGCTGAGCTCCCAGACCTTAAGAGCCCTCTTGTGAATGAAAACTGAACTATATCCAAAAGTGCTTTTGGCCTCACTTCAACCATGACGGTCAAGCTTTAAGCATCATAACCTTTCTGCGACATTTACATGGCATTTACTGAACTTCAAGTCGTGTAAAGAGTGCCTTTAAGCAATAAAAGGTTTGCTGAAATGCAGACGTTCATGCAGTGTCCAGTATGATATATAAACACTCCAAATCTCCAATATGTACACGGCTTATATTTGAATACATCATGATATATAGTATTTATTTCAAAGCACTGGTTCAGTAGAAATGATACGGACTACCTTAAGATTACATCGGCATTGTATATGAGGGCATGATTAGGTCTACATCTGATGTAAGAGTATAGCACCACAGGGAAAAGTGAAGGAATCAACTGTGTCTCCTACGTGGCTCTGGTAAAATAAGAGCCAAACTGCTAATGACTCTGTTCACATCGAGGGTCAACTTGAATTGACACTGTTAGTACAGAGTCAACCAAAGTTGGCCCTTCATATAAATAGAGTCATTAGCAGTTTGAAACTCCGTTTTTACCAGAGCCTTGTAAGAGACACAGTTGACACCTTTACTTGTTAGTGTGTGGTTACTGCAGGTGTGTGTGTGTGTGTGTGCTATACACGTGTGCATGAGGTGGGTGATCTCTACTCCCAGATACAACATGGAGCGTCTGTCAATGTGTGTGCACTCAACAAATGGTATCTGATTAGTTAACCCTTTAAGGATGGCATCATTCCTTAATACATCATGCCCTTGGTCGTCATGATGCATGAATACAGCTCTGGTGAGTAACTCGCCAGTGCTGCATTCAAGCATCATGCTGGCGCTATGCAGTTGAGACACTCCCGAAGGGTCAGCATGATGCATCAATGCAGCCCCGGTGAGTACTCGCCAGGGCTGCATTGGTGCTTCATAATGACAAATGTCACATTTCAGTGACATCCGTCCTTAAAGGGTTAAGTAAACAGACTTCCAGCATTATGGTAGATTGTACAATGTACTACGCTGTGTACTTCATGGGTGTGTGTAGAGCAGGGCTGAAAGTCAAACTGGTGTCACTAAATTCTCCACTAGGTACATGGTGTGTGGTGTGCTTGGTATGACAGCTTGGTAGGCACACTGCACGAGTAATATCACATACAGGTGTGTGTGGTCGATTCTAGGTGAATCTACCCTATATATGAATAGTTTCCGATTTCTAGAGTGAAGCCACATACAAGTGAAAGAGTCAACTGTGTCTCCCACATGGCTCTGGTCAAAATGCAGTGTCAAACAGCTATTGACTCTGCTTATATGCAGGGTCAACTTGAGTTGACTCTCTCCCATCAGTGTCAACCCAAGTTGCCCCTTCTTATAAGCAGAGTCAATATCTCTATTTTACCAGAGCCACGTAGCAGACACAGCTGACTCCTTAACTTTTCTGTGTGTATATAGACGTCATGGGTGTATGTAGAACAAGGCTGAAACAGAAATTGGTGTGACTACAGTCTGCACTATGTACGTGGTGTGTGGTGTGCTGGGTTGAATCCACAGGTTAAACTGAACAGCCTGACTATACTGGAAGTAGATGCATGTATATACCACAAGGTATGACACAGCTAGACACCCATCATCTTCATACCCTAGATGGCCCTACCGTACCATGGGTTTGGACATGTAAGTGATATACAAACTGGTCAGTCCACCATCATCTTTATACAAGGTACTTCAGGTGGAGCCGCATGTCTATGGCTAAATACATGGTGCTGTAGGCCATCTAGGGTATAAAGATGATAGGTGTCTATCTGTGTCAGACCTTGTGCTATATACAATCATCTACTCCCAGTATAACCAAGCTGATCAGTTTAAGCCCGTGGCTGGGTTAGATCCCCGGCCTTACCCCGTACGTCCAGTGCAGCCGGCCGTACCGCCTGTGGCCCTCCCCCCGCGGGGTGAGAACAGGGCTGGGCGGCACCACGATGGTCGGCACCTATATATAGCACAGGGGACAGGTTAATACTGAAATCTGCATTGTCATCCTGAAATCTGCATCGTCATCCTGAAATCTGCATTGTCATCCTGAAATCTGCATTGTCATCCTGAAATCTGCATTGTCATTCTGAAATCTGCATTGTCATCCTGAAATCTGCATTGTCATCCTGAAATCTGCATTGTCATCCTGAAATCTGCATTGTCATCCTAAAATATGCATTGTCATCCTGAAATCTGCATTGTCATCCTGAAATCTGCATTGTCATCCTGAAATCTGCACTGTCATCCTGAAATCTGCACTGTCATCCTGAAATCTGCATTGTCATCCTGAAACATTGTTATCCTACCATGTCATACTTACGGTGGCCGAGGAGCGTCATCGAAAATTTCCCAATTTCCTGTTTTCGGTGACCCTCCTCGTCCACCGTACATGCTACTTCTGGAGATGTCTCAAGTCATAGGCAAGCCTAATGCCTCTACAAGTTCAGTATGAATAGAACAAATGGGAATGGGGCACAATGCATTATGGTAGCACAGGGCACACGTTAATCCGTGTGGACATAGATCTGCATTGTAATCCTACAAGCAATGCTATCCTACAGCATTGTCACAGAACATCAACATGTATAAAGGGTTGTCAATGTTGATCATATCCTACATATAACATTGTCGTCCTACAACATTGTCGTCCTACAACATTGTCGTCCTACAACATTGTCGTCCTACAACATTGTCGTCCTACAACATTGTCGTCCTACAACATTGTCGTCCTACAACATTGTCGTCCTACAACATTGTCGTCCTACAACATTGTCGTCCTACAACATTGTCGTCCTACAACATTGTCGTCTTACAACATTGTCGTCCTACAACATTGGCGTCCTACAATATTGTCGTCCTACAACATTGTCGTCCTACAACATTGTCCTCCTACAACATTGTCGTCCTACAACATTGTGGACCTACAACATTGTCGTCCTACAACATTGTCGTCCTACAACATTGTCGTCCTACAACATTGTCGTCCTACAACATTGTCGTCCTACAACATTGGCGTCCTACAATATTGTCGTCCTACAACATTGTCGTCCTACAACATTGTCGTCCTACAACATTGTCGTCCTACAACATTGTCGTCCTACAACATTGTCGTCCTACAACATTGTCGTCCTACAACATTGTCGTCCTACAACATTGTCGTCCTACAACATTGTCGTCCTACAACATTGTCGTCCTACAACATTGGCGTCCTACAATATTGTCGTCCTACAACATTGTCGTCCTACAACATTGTCGTCCTACAACATTGTCGTCCTACAACATTGTCGTCCTACAACATTGTCGTCCTACAACATTGTCGTCCTACAACATTGTCGTCCTACAACATTGGCGTCCTACAATATTGTCGTCCTACAACTTTGTTATTCCATTGGCAGTACTCCCCTACAGGTTGCTGCACCAGTTGCCGTCATGGCATTGTTGCTGCACTGTCACTGGTGATAACCCTTTAAGGGAAGCAAGGTGCTTTTTTGTGTGCACTGTTGTCGTTATGATGCATGAATGCAGCACTGGTGAGTAACTCGCCAGTGATGTGTCCATACACTGTACCGACCTATACAGGGTTGATCCTTACCAAAACGGTCAGCATGATGCACTAATGCAGCCCTGGCGAGTTACTCGCGGTGCATCATGCACTCTGATATTAGTACAGGGTTAACCGGGAGGTGGGGTGGGGGTTGTGTCAGGGGGTAGGGATTAGAGGGGGGGGGGTTGTATATGAGGGCATAAATATTGCATCCTTATTTAGGTCGGGGGTGGAGGATGATAAAAAGGGCCTCCGAGGGGATATGGGGGATAATCAGGGAAGCCTCGGCCTAGATAGCGCGCCAAATCATCACTAACTCCCCTCTCCCTCCCCCTGTTCCCCCTCCCCTTTCTCCCCCCCCCTCCCCCTCCCCCCCAACCCCAGCACCGTCTATTGACCTCAGACCCCTTAGAATTGTGGCAATCCTGAATTGAGGCCAACCTAGGAGCAAGTCCCCCTACTTACCCATTCAGCCAGCCACCGTATCCCAGACCCTCCAAGGACCGTATACTGCTTTAATGCCCCTATACCTTTTGGTCAGCATGATGCATGAATGCAGCCCTGGTGAGTAATTCACCAGGGCTGCATTCATGCATCATGCTGATATTGCAGGGTTGATACGCTCATGAGGAGATGCTGATCAGTATGACGCACCAATTCAGTGCTGGTGACTTTCTGACTGGTGCTGCATTGGTGCATCACGACATAAGCATGATACTTAAGGCATTATGCTGTCTTCAAAGGGCTACTCACTGCTCCCATCCCGCCCCTATAGCCTACAGCCATGCAGTCAGCGCCTCAGCATATGGAGCTCCTGCCGTAACCATTTAAGGATGGCGTGTCGCTGAAAGATGACATTGGTCGTCATGATGCACAGTATGAGATGCAGCCCCGGTGTGTAACTCGCTGGAGCTGCATTAGTGAATCATGACGACCCTTCGGGAGTGTCACAATGGCATGATGCATGACGACCAAGAGCATGATGCATGCCGTCCTGAAAGGGTTAAAGCCGCCAGAAAGAGCAGCAAGGCGAGGTTTATCTGATGTGGCCTCAGGAGAATCCTCACCGCCATCATAACAACTGCACAATGATGACTCCATGATGAGTCAGCAAGTCTACTGGACTGGGTGGTGACATTGGGGAGGATCAGAGAAGGATAGAGGGAAGGGAAAGATAGAGAATAGCGGGAGAGTAGATGCATAAAGGGAGGGAAGGATGGGGAGGGAAGAAGAAAATGGGGAAAGAGAAGGAAGAGGAGGAGGAAGGGAGGCAGGAAGTAAGGAAAGAAAGAAGGAGGGAAGGAGGGAAGAGAGAAGAGGATAGGGGGAGGGATAAAAGGAGAGGGGAATGGGAATGAGAGGCAAAGGGATGGGGGAAGCTGTGTATACACTCTAAAAACAGTGTGTTACGTTTACACACTTTTCAACACACTTTTCTGAAGCCACTTTTAACACACTTTTTTGTGGTAACACACTACACACTTTTGGCAAAAGTGTGTTGAATCTAAAAAGTGTGTTGGTGTACAAAGCCATGGTATTGAGGAGGTGGGGGTTAAAATAGCTGTTCTACACCTTACAGAGTGTGTCAGGTGCCGTGGCTGAGTGGTCTAGGGGCTGGCACATGAGTCCTATCCATGCAGGTTCGAATCCCTTGACAATTATTGTTTTTTCAATATCAAGTATGATTACTTTCTATATGGGTTAAGAGTTAAATTAGTATAGATTTATTTAATTTCTTGTCAGGTCTATTCATGTTCATACTGTGCATATACTGTGCGTATCACTTTAAATGCTTCTTATATCTAGGAAAAGTGTTTATTGAACCGCTCATAATATATAGAAAAGTGGGAATAGAAGTATTATATCAAAACTGACTTTGTATTGACAGTGAACAAATCATAGTCAACCACTTTGAACACATCCTAGCTCATGACCCTGGCGAAACTGACACACCTGATAACCAACTGGTGACTGTGGCGCAATGTGCCATGACCGTACCACTGTCAGATAGCGTGGGATGGCTGCTCTCACAACCTTTTCTCAGAGTCTCCAGTGGTCCATTGTAGCCTTTTCCCCTCCCGGCTAGGACCACCTTTGTCAACACTGATATCTGCTATATCTTTACCAGTCGCAAGTGTATTATGCTTCTACGGGTTGAAGCGGATCGGTGCAAGTCTCATGGGAGACCAGGACACCGAAGGTTCACCGCAGTCTGTCTACCGACACTTACAGACGCGACTCCTGTCAGGACAACTTGTTTCACTTGGGAAGATTTGGTGCCAGGTCTTCTCTGGGGATCGAACCCAGGACCTCTCACACACTTGTCCAGCCACTTGCTCAGTAGGCCACCAAATCTCCTTGTACAATCATGGTGTACTCCCCACTCAAATAGGTACCAGAACACACAACAGTGAGGAGACACAAAGTATTCTCAAAGATCACACAACTTCTTACCAGTTACCAGTAAGCTATACAACTTACCCTTGGGTATTGATATGTTATGACAGGAAGTGGTTCTTAGACAATACAAAGACTGCCCTTATTGAGGGATGCCAATGCACTGACTAATAATTTGCAGGGCTTTATATCTATTATAAAGACAATAGTTAATCAGCTATTGATAAGCCATGCTTTTACAGCCTTGCAGAACCTCTAATGAGGTCTTATAATATTATATGGGATGGTTATTTGGTTCATGCAAAGAGTATGTGTGTATAGTTGAAGAGAATAAACTTCCCATCTATTTCCAATATGGATCGAGTGAGTTTGCTCATTCAATGAGATTCAAATAATACAGTTTTTGTATGTATCTCATTGCAAAGTAAATAGGTGTCATATCTTTCATTGTAGTAGAGGGGATTGGTTGGGGAGGGGGTTGTTAAACAGTTCAACCCCTCCTGAGGGGAAGAGAAATTTGACACTTCTTGAGGGGGGGGGGGCTAAAATATTATGGTCCTTCTTAGAAAATAAACATTTCCATTTGACGATCAGCCCCATTGGGAATCGAGCCGGGGATCTTCAAGTTCTCAGTCCAAAGACTAGTCCACTGAGCCACTGCGACAGCTACTATATGGCTGTAAGAATGAAGCATAGGTACATGATAGACCTTTACTGCTGCTGCCCCCTTTTGTATATGATACACACCCCTATGACCTTAAGTGTGTAAGCAGGTAAGTGAGTTGACAAAAAGTGTGTTACAATTCATAAGTGTGTAAAATCTCAAAGTGTGTTGCAAATTTATGTGTGTTACTCTTAAGCATGTTCCCACAACACACTGTTCTTAGAGTGT